>OY856410.1:1110354334-1110799334 GCA_963693085.1 Alisma plantago-aquatica
GAGATAGCGCCAGAAATGGAGCAAGTTGACAAACAAATATCCACCAACCACTTTCTGCTACTAGACATCTTTAACAAAAAAAGTTCAATTCTTAGTTTCTTATAATGTCTTCTGTAATAATAGTTATTAATTTATCTAATATTTGCTTTGAATTGAATCATATAGCTACTTAGGTCTCTTTAAATTGGATACGTTTAACAATATCCGAGATTCTACTAGTGGTAACTGTATCGTAGATTATTCTGTTGACAATGACTTTTGGAAACACTCGGGACACACGCAACTCACTAAAGTCGATACTAACACTGAATTCTGTAAAGTCGATAATAACACCGAATTCTGTATGTTTATTTATATGGTATCCTGAGCGAAAGGCATCTCGCCTCACGAAGAGTGAAACAAACACTCACGCTGCTGGCGACTTATTACGGAAGTTCTCTGATTGCTCTTGTTGTGAATTGTGATCCATCATCTAGGCTCATAGGAGGAGGTCCCAGTTACTAAATCTGTCAAAAAGAGTGGGCGAGTTCGTACGATTATTTGTAACGGGTAATGAGGTTGCGTATATATAGATGATCTTAGGGATAGTAGGACGCACGTGGGTATCTACTTTGCACAATCATGTTTTCGTGTCCATTCCTGTTAAATGTTCCCTTCAATATGGTTTTATGACACTTGTTACAGCTAGGCGCGAACAGACAGAAACGGAGACCAGTGTTTTGGCTGAGAAATTCATCTTCCACTCATTACTTTTAATCCTAACATTCTTACAAGATAGAAATAATACGATCTTTCGGACTTTGAACTATGAATAGCATAATAAACTAGCCAAATGTGTTGTGAATAACATTCTTCTCGAAGCTGATTAGATGGGGAGTGCTTGGAATCACTACATTAAAGGGAGAAAAATGTACAACTGATTATATTACTCTAGGTCTATAACAGTCAACTCGGAACATGTTATCTTGAACTCTCTGGAGGTCTACAACATCTGATCTTGAACTCTCTTCAGGTCTATAACATGTTATCTTGAACTCTCTTCAGGTCTATAATAGTGCATTATGTCGTTGAACGGAGAGAATTATCATTATCCATGTGTGCATTTTCATTGGTACCTTTCAAATGCATTGACCAGCCGGTATCTGTCGTCTGTCCCTTTCGGACGGCTATTTGACCCCATCTATATATGTACATATCCTAATCAAGCATTTCTTTTAACACATGGCGCCAGATGTGGACAACACGTGCAATCCACACAGCAAAGCGAGTGAAGACGCGCCTAGTAAATCCACATGATATTTCAAAGTAGGGGTCTCACCAGAGTTGCTCAGTCTGTTAGCATAGTGAGAAGATATATGTCAAATTCAATAATGCTTTACTAGCAAGCAATTAAATGCATTCTTAGATTCGGTAAAAATACTGAGACACTTGTTGGTTATATTGATTCTGACTTTGTAAATGATCGTGATAAAAATAATTCTCTTATATATTATCTGTTCATTGTTGGTGGTTGTGTTGTAAGTTGGAAAGTTATATTACAACTCAATATTGCATTGTTTACTACTGAAGCTGAGTACATGACATTGACAGATGTCATAAAAGAAGCTACATGGCTTAGAGGACCGTGTGCTGAATTTTATATTCTTGAGAAGACAACAATCATCTATTGTGTGACAGTCAAAGTACAATTCACCTTACACAAGATCATATGTTTCATGAAAAAATATTGCACGTCGACGTCAAGTATCACTTCATGATAGATGTGATAGCGCAGAGGAATGTTGTGGTGAAGAAGATTGTAAGTAAATAAAATCTAGTTGATATGATGACAAAGTCGTTGTCAGTTTCCAAGTTCAGACATTGTCTAAACTTAGTTAGTCTAAACAGCCTGCAATGACGCCCATAGGGGATGGAGGAGGAGAGATGATTTACTATTTATTCAGAGATTTACATATTTTTCGTTAAGGTGGAGATTGTTGTGTGTCTCAAAGAATTATGTTGATTTGATTGTAGACCCGGTCCAAAATTAAATGGATTTTTGCCGACCCGATTAATGAACATTGTGCGATTCTTAGCCTAACAATTGCAAGGGGTGTGGAGGGTGAAGTCCCCGCGGTATGGTACGGTCTAGATTTCAAATCCGAATAGGAATCTGATTACGGTTCTACAAGTATAAGCATATGCTCTCTGGTTAGGATTTTGCAATCATCGTGTATTCTATTTACGAGACGGCAACCGCCGTACTCCATGGTGTAACCTCCCTCCTTCAAGAGCGCTCATCTTTATAATTTCTTCTCTGACATAGTAAAAATATCGCCCCCTCTGTGGAGTAGGTCATCTCGACCGAACCACGTTAATCTTGTGTTCTGCGGTTGTATTGCTGTTCTCTTTGTTCTCAATCTTGTTATTCTGCACAAACCGATCGTATTTTCTCGAATATTAACAACTACAAATTATGGTTGGGCTGGTGCAGTGGCATTCGACTCATATTGTTCATAAGTCTGTTGTTGCACCCCATCTATGCTCATATTATCGTGGATCCAGGAATTCAACTTGGATGACGCCAGCATATAATAAGACAACAAGAAGGCTCTGCATTAGTTTTCCGCAAGAATAAATATGAGATTCAACACTGACGTGCGGCTGGGGGAAATGGTCATCCATCAGTTCCATCATCACACGTATCAGGCTTATCCATATCAGATTTTTTCTAAACAAGCAGTGCTACATCATTTTCAACGTGTACTATTTCCAAGGTTGCTCAAATCCTGCACGCTAGCATTGATCCTTCTTGTACGTTTCCTAATGGGGGTGCTCTATAGAAAAGGTTGCTAGACATCGACAGCAACATGGGGTTTGAATGACGGCAGTCTGTTGATTCTATGCGACTTGCTCGTGAATTATGTTTGGGGTTCTTGCATTGACATTGAATGCATAATGTTCAAAAACTCATTCATGTTTTCTCCATGAACATTCTCGTTTTGGTGGTTGGTCGGTAGAGATTTGGTGAAATGCGATGTTGGAGTATTTGTAGAGTTTTAGAATAATTGGTGGAGTAGGAAGGACTGATTTACGTTTGGATAATTCATAAAAGTGAATGATTAGAGGTGGATTAGGATTGATGATTAAGGTAGTTAGAGGTAGATTAGGGTCTATGATGTAAGGATAATGTTTATATAATTTTCTTTAGGGTGAACAGAGAATGCTTGCGTAAATTTAATTAAATAATGTTAGGAAACTTATAGTTGGCGCAGAGCACGTCGTTGATCTCACTGAGTGACCGTCGGGAACGTTACCGATGCTTAGGAATCTCCTTGATCTTACTTTTAATTAAAGAAAGGATCTTTGATTATGATTAAAAGAGGGAAAATATGCACACACAATTGATCACACAAATAGAAATTTTATTGGCAACTGGAGGGTTTACACTCGGAAAATATGTGGAAACTAAGAACACATGATTATATAAACAAAATTACAATATAAGTGAAGTGGAGGAAGGATTAAAAGACTTGGGAAATTCTCTAAGGAAGATAATTTCGAGCTAAGACACTTCCTACTACAAAAACTAAACTCAATAAGCAATGGGAACTCTTTGGGTGGAAGAGTGTTGTGCCTCCTACAACTCTTCCTTACCTCTTCAACTTCTTTGCCTTTTATAGGAACTTTGGATGGGGTGGACGGAGTTCCTTATCTTGCCATTTTCTCCCTTTCATTTGTGTCTTTGACAGGTATTGTAGTGGCTAAGTTTGATGTGTTTGTCACTTGTTCATTCATCCTTGTGCCCTAGACAAGTGTTTGATGCCTTTCATGCAATAAAATATTCTTGTCTTCTTCTCCATTTGTTTTTTATGGAGATGTCACTTCCATGTTTGAGTGACTTTGTTTTTTATAGATGAAATCTTAAGCAAAATATTTACAATATTTTTCTTTTACTTTACCACATCATTGTTTTTATTCACCTTTATCTTTTACCAGACTGTTACTTTTTTATTTACTTTTGACTTTTATCCATTACTTTTTTACCCAAATTTGTTTACTGTCCGGTAACTATTTTTTCACTTTCTTCCTTTTTTCTATCTTCACGTCCTTTTGATATCCAATTGGGACTTGACGATGAGTCCAAATCTTCTATACCCAACCTCTGTGCCCACATCTATACCCATAACATCTCATCCATAGGATTGTGTGCCCCCTTGACGATAGGATAGATTTTTCCAGTGGGGTCCATAAAGATAACTTTTATAGATTAGCGAAGGGCTTGCGGCTATAGAGAGAGGCTATTTTCAAAGGGAACTAAATCATTCATGCATAATAAGCCGTATGATATATGAGTCCATGCACACCACATTAATTTTTTGAGAGTGAGTTTTTAAATAAATGAATAATAATGATTTTTTGAGACAATATCGGAACGACAAGTTCGGTATAGCAGATTTGGAGGCCATAAAGAGTGACAATGTGGATTTTTGGCCCTTTGTTTACCACTAGAATAATCCACGTGTCATTCCTACATTTATAACTTGCTAGTCTCAAAAGACACCACAATGATCAACAAACCATGAATAGCATATATATGATATGAAAATCATTCAATTTTTTCCAAACAGAAACACAAAGAAATTAAAATATAATTGTCCTGAAAACCCATAATTTCAGTTAACTTGCAAATATTATATTGAAGCATGAACCCTTGATATTCAATTAGTGAAGTACTTAAACTTACAGTCAATATGAGTCCCTAATACTTTCATTCGATAATGTGAATCTACAACAAAAACTTTTATGTAAATAAAATCATATATAACTAGGGGTGTAGCCAGAGGGGGGCTACCAGGGATGAATAGACATGTCAAAAGGGTGGGTTGGTCGAGTTTGGTTTGGGTCATTGTGGGTGTGGGTCTCGCGGGTGTAGGTAAAAAAATGCCCACTTCGAACTGAGTCATAAAAAGGGTCCATCAAAACTCAATCTGGGGGGTCACGGGTCGACGCACGTGTACCCATATAACTTGTAGTAAAACTCAAAGATTTTGTTAAAATAATATAAATATAAATTTCTATATTCTTTTCTTCGGTTTTCTCTCTTTTATGTGCAACACAAACTACAACATTTACTTTATAACATTTCACGTCAACTATAATAGAAACTACATTTTGGTGTCATAAATTACTATTTAGAATACTAAAAAATTTCAATTATTGTCTTTAATGTCAAACATAAAAGAGGAACAATTTGTCATGCATGTAGATGTTCATCACAGAAACAAGTTAGCATAATTTAAAGATAAGAACAAATTAGAATGATTTTATCATTTCTATCTGTGTAATTTAAAGATAAGAACAAATTAGAATGATTTTATCATTTCTATCGGTATAATGTAGAAATCTTTGTTATTATTGCAGATACACAAATATTGGAAAGATAAATACAAAAGAAAAATATTCATAAATATATATACATGTAAGTTCAAGTATGTCAAATATATATCACATGTAAATACAAAAATAATATACTTAAATATTCATTTGGTATATAATTATCTCTAAAATTTTCATAAGCACTCATATGTTAAATTCATTTTGTAATTAATGTCCTTTTAAATGGGTCACCCAAGGGTACCTACGAGTCAACCCATGAGACCCGCCTAGTAAACGGGTTGGGTCAGGTTCGACCCATAATTAAATGGGTGGTCAAAACCCCTACCCAAACCCATATTAAACTAGTCGACCCATGGATGCTCACGGGTCAATGATGCATTTTGATAGGTCTAGGACTAAAGTCCCCCTCCCCCCAAATATATTCCCAAGTAGTTATAATTTTAAGTATTAAATGAACTTATATATATATATATATATATATCAATACATTGTATAATGAATGATAAGAAAAGTACTTATTTGGTGTAGTAGAAGGCTTATTTACACAATTTAGTTGTGCAGGTTCAATTCGCATTGACAACATATTTTTTACCTCACCCTCCCATATTATTAAAGAAAACTACATATGTATTTTCATCTCCCCTGATATGATTTTCAAGATTTGCCACTATATATAACTTCAATTGGACAAAAATGCAACATAGAGTCCACCTTCAACAAGAGAGAACTCTACTCATTTTGATCTTGCGAGTGTCGTGTGAACCTGCCATAACCTGTAGATGAAAAGTGAGAGAAAGCTCCAACTTCTCTTTAGTATCATCCCCAGGGTTTCTCCGGTAGGGTTTCATCGTTCTGCTCCTTCCTACCGTCTGACGAGCATTCTCTTCAGCTCATTAGCAAAGGTTTGTCTTCTTCCTACCTTCGGGTTCTCCACTCTACTCTTCTCACGTGCTCAAACTCGTGGTCTAATAGGTAACAACTTCACCTCTTTCCCCCAGAATAGCAATTTCTCTCACCTCATTACTCCTCATCCTGCGTATCAGTAGCCAGGGTCACATCTTGGGCATCTTCGATGCTTACTATCACCTTTATGGCAACATACAGATTAATAAATAACAACTATTGATCTTCCACATCCGTCGGCGGTTAAACCAATTTTCATTCATGACGGCCCAGAAACTAGATCCCCTTCCCGAGATTCATTGTGTGGTTACATCCCCTTACTGCGATCCCCCCTTATTCTGGCCTCTTTGTTAGTCTCTCGGTCTTCCCACTTCGATCTCTATGGGTTCTTCCTCTGCTCATCAAGGGTTTATTTTCCTCGAATAGATTACCTCCCCAGTTAACACCTCTGTAGTGATCACATCATGAGAACATGGGGTTTGCTTTCCCTGGCCAAGTGTTACAACAAGCTTCACAAACCCTCTCCAGGTAAACCATCGATCTTTAGGAAAGCTCTGATGCAAAAACAAGCTAGGGCTCTGACTTCTCATTCCAGAGCTCCTCCTTGCCCACCCACCATGGACTCACGCTTCACCTTCATGGAGTACCCACTTTTAAACCCAGTGTACGCCACATGCATCCCTCTACCCAAAGCTTGGATTTACCACAAGTTTGACATCTCTCCTGGATCTTGCGAAGTCAAGATTGGCAACCAATCTTTCCCAGTGACAGTCTCATGGTCGTCCCCAGATGACCACCAATGGAAGAATAGAGCATCAACCTTAATCATCTCTGAGGGTTGGGCTCAGTTAACAGTCGACCTCAAGATGAAGCCAGAATGGACAATATACATCAAACCCTCTAGGAATCATACTTTCCTGATCTGGGTAAGGGATTTCAATGTTGACACACCTCCTGAGCTCACACACCTCTATGAGAAAAAAGACAGAGTGAGTACATCATCATCAAACTTGGCAGATCAACTCTTTGTTCGGGATATCCATCAACTACCGATCGGCACCAAGCGTTGGCCCATCTCTATCTCCTCCAGCCTTGAGGAGGTCGATGAGGAAGACATGGCGACATCACCACATTGCTCAGACTCCATCGCATCCAGGAATCAACTTCTTCCTACCAACAGTACAAAGACTAAGCACCCTTCTCTAAAATCGCACCACAAAACCCTGAACTGTCTAACCACTCCAGAGGTTGATATCATCCCAAAAAGCTCCCATCTCCTAAATCACACCTTTCCTACTCTAGAGCAGGCAAACTCCATCTCTCTCATTAATAAAATCCTAGAAAAATGTCCCAGCTCCCAAACATGGCAAAAAGCCCCTTCTTGTAGGCCTTTTCGGGCCCTCATCTGCTACATCTGCAGAAGTAGAGGCCACTCAGCTTCCAGATGTCCTTCTCATTTAACATGTTTCAGATGTCATCAAATAGGACATTTCAAAAGAAACTGCAGGGCACACTTTCCTCTGGGTTACCACCGACCTGCCACAGTCTCTAAGCGACCTTTCCCTATATAATTTTCTAAAAAAGTGGATCCTAGCCATTCAAGAAGAATTGGAGAAATTATAAAAGAACAAAGTGTGGAACCTAGTGCCAAGACCAAGTGATAGAAAGATCATTGGCACCAAGTGGGTCTACCGCAACAAGCTAGATGAAAGTGGCAAAGTGGTAAGGAACAAAGCATGGTTAGTGGCTTAAGGCTACAATCAGCAGGAAGGTATAGAATTTTGATGAAACATATGCACATGTATCCAGAATTGAGTCCATTCATATGTTGCTTTATTTTTCTAGTTATAAAACTTTCTTCTTTATCAAATGGATGTTAAAAGTGCATTTTTGAATGGTACAATTTAGGAGGAAGTGTATGTTGCACAACCCCTGGGCTTTGAACATGATAGCTTACCTAACCATGTTTATTTGTTGTAAAAAGCTCCCTATGTACTCAAACAAGCACCTCGAGCTTGGTATGAGAAATGAAAGAACTTTTTGCTATATCATGGGCAAAGTAGATTCTACCTTGTTTCTAAAGCACACTTCTTATAGTTTTCTTATCATTCAAATATATGTTGATGATATCATTTTTGGTGGAACTAACCTTGATCTTTGTAAAGAATTTAGTATCTTATGCAGAGTGAACTTGAGATGAGTATGATGGGTGAGCTCACATTCTTCATCGGCTTTCAAATCAAGAAAACTAAAGATGGGAAATTCATCAACCAAGTCAAGTACACAAGTGAGCTACTTAAGTGCTTTGAGATGGAGAACACGAAGCTGATGGACATACCCATGTCAAACACCACCAAACTTGATAAAGATGAAGAAGGTGAGAAGGTATATGAGAAGCTATATAGAGGTATGATTGAAATTTTACTTTATTTAACTGCCTCTAGACCTGATATAATGTTTAGTGTTGGCATGTGTGTTCTCTTTCAATCAATTCCCAAGAAATCACATCTTATAGTTTTTAAGAGTATTTTAAGGTACTTAGCTAAAACTCAAAATTTTAGACTATGGTATCCCAAGTCAAGGGACTTTACTTTTATGGCTTATAGTGATGCAGATTACATGGGATGTTTGATTGATATAAAGTGCACAAATGGTACTTGCTTTCTCCTAGGACCATGCTTGGTGTCTTGGTTCTCGAATAAATAGAGCATAGTGGCATTATCAGCCACTGGGGCTGAATACATTACAGCCGGGAGTTGTTGTTCCCATGTCCTATGGATGAAGCAAATGATCCAAGACTTTAACATTCATTTTGATGCTTCTCTAAGACTTTAACATTCATTTTGATGCTTCTCCAAGACTTTAACATTCATTTTGATGCTTCTCCAAGACAAGTTCATAGGAATAGTGTTATAAAGAGTTGATATTGGGCATCAGGTGATCCTCTAGTGCTAAGGTAGTCTATAGAACATGTTCCTCCATTGGTCCATCATATATTCCCGATATTATCGATGAGCATTTATCAATGACTCTCTTGTTCTCAATTGATTTGATAAACTTTCTTTTGAACTACACTCTTACTGAGAAAGCATTGTCAGATATGGAAATTATAGCATATGTGATCATCTAAAAGCTCCTATAAGATGTAGGGATCGAAAATCTTGATATATGTTCATGACATGATTGGTGTAGTTTTAAGTCATAGAATTGGACATACAAGCACATAATTTCTTTTATGGACTGAAAAGATTTAGAAATGTGAGCATATGGTTGGTTCAATTTTAGGTCATGATGCGGGACCACAAATCGATTTGGAAATAATGGCATGATTAGTTCAGTTTTAGGTCATGATCTAGGACCATAAAAATATATGGAAGTTCATGCAATAATTGGTACCATTTTAGGTCATGATCTAGGACCATAGATTGGGTATCATATAGATATCTAGATTTAGAGTATTTCTAGTTTTCAAAAGTGCTCAACATAGATAAGGTTGGGCATTATACATATTTTTTTACTTAAGGTAGCCTTTACAGCTAGTGACTATATCGGTCAATTCTCTAATCCTCAGTGTGTCAGTCAGTCATTCAAAGAGTTCCAGGTTTCATAGGAAGAGAGAGGCCATAGAGATTTGATGAGAAAGACCTTAGATCTTTGAAACAATGTGAAGATATGAACAACTATGAATATAACATATCAGAGAAAACAAAAATTACTTATATGAATACAAATAATAAAATTATAGTTATTGTTGAGCATCTTATTGAATTTAACATGAGCAGTGGTATCAGAAGAAGGATTCTCTAATCACATGTAGAAAATAAAGGAGGGAGCCAGTCATTTCTCTAGATTCAAGAGAGACGAAATGGGCCCAGAGTATGGTGGATGTGGGGGGATATATATACTTGAGGGTTAGCATTTGGTGCTTTGATAAAATGTTCTAGAAAGGTGGTGGCTAGAGGGTTGGAAGACTCCTCCACTTGGCACACCTAACAGATCGTGTGTTTCCTCTGGTTGTTTCCTGGAAAGGAAAGAAAACAACTTTTATGGTTTTAGAAAGAGAAAAAGAGAGAAAAAAGGAGGGAACTAAAATTGTTGACCAAGCTATTTCCCACTTATTTTCTTTTCCATTTCCAAATTAGACTTGCATTTAAAAGAGGATACTAGAAATAAAGAGAAGAGAAAAAGAAGAGGAATTCTCTCCCTTCTTTAATCCTTTTTCCTCATGGAATTAAATTAAAAGAGGATAGAGAAAATAAGGAGGAGAATAAAAAACTAGGGTGTCGTCCCCTCTCATTTTTGAATCCTCTTTTCTCATGGGATTTATTTATTATATATTTTCTCTTTATTTGATTATGGAATTCATTTAAAAAGATATTAAAAGCAACTAAATTTCCATTGGGATTGTAATTGAATATTTTATTCATGGAGAATTAATCGGTCAATAATTATATGATGGCTTATAAAAGCTCACTGAAATGAAAAATTGCACTTAAGTTTGAATAAAATACTTTCTTTCCACCAAACTTTTAGTGATTGGTTAATGGGTGGAATGGGTGGAAATGTAGGAAGATATGGAAAAAGGTGGAACATGGTGAAAATGTGGAAAATGTTGAAAACATGGAAAAATGAAATTAACTTCATCATTATCCAAAGAATTGACATTCTTCATGAATTTTTATCAAGTCAGCAAAGTGGGGTGTCAATAGATTGGATCCTGATTGTGTATGGGGGTAACAAATCAAAGGGAAAGAGAATTATATATGTTTCCACATACATGTTAGATATGAAGAGGATGAAAGAAGATTCAATTGAAACCAAAATGTCAATAAATGAATCTCCTTGGGAAAAGGTGCAATTTATGGATAATCGCCACCGAGATGAAGCCTAAGCCTTTTAGGTAAGAGTATAGATAGAAGTTGTAGTGTTAAAGTGATATATTTTATCCAACAACCCACCTCATAGATCAGGGATTGGTGATTCCTTAGTCAAGGATAAGACTTGAGGGATGCAATTGGGTTTCTCAGGGGTCTTGTTCCTTTGGACACTAACCTAATCTTTATTAAATTTAGTTGTATTGCTAGGAAACTCATGAAGGAAACTCCCAAAATTGTTCCTCATCCCCGATTGATTGGGATACACCATCATGTGACATTCCAAACTCATCTTGTTCCTCATATATAGGAATTTGGATTGATCAAGCCGCCACATTTTGGTAGATTACTTGATCCAATAGCATATCTAAGGATCAAAATGGTGTTCCAACCCTTAAAAGAATGTTCTTTTTCCCATATGAGGTCCCTGAACCTAGTTGGATCCAACATGAGGGACTAGATTAGGGCCTAAGTTTTGGTCTTCCCAATATATCACTTGATTGTATATCCAAATCAATAGGGTACATGGAAGCTTGAGTATGTCCCTACTACTCACAATAATGGTAAATCCTATAAAATTAATTGTAATTTTCCTTATAGTTTCGTAGGTCCCTTCACCCATACAACCATGACTTCATTTTATTTTTTTTCATGATCAAGTTTGGACTCCACCTTATATCCCCCTATAACAACATAAACTCGATATTTGTACCCTAGCTTGACCTTCCACCCTCTCTTAGCCCCTCCCTATTTTTTGTTTCCAACATCCACCAAAAGAAACTCTGGCCATCTCAGGTGGCCCCAAAAGACTACTAGATTTCATTGAGGCTTGTTGAAGGAGATCAAAGCTACAACTTACAAAGGAACAGTCTAATGATGAGATTTCTCTATGATTTTCATCCTATAGGATTCTTCGTTAGTAGTGCAATGAAGAAGATGAATCCATGTAGTAGGTTGAGTGGATTACCCTTAGTGCTTGAAGAAAATAAATCACCACATAGAGGTATCTAAGTACTTAAAGTAGGAGTCAAGGCTTGGATGCATTTATAACAAGATGACACAATTTGACTATGCATATCTTCTAATAGACCTATACTAAGTTACTTTGCAATAAATATATAATTTTTTTGTTTCTAATAATGTAGTCAAGTTCAATATCAAAGTGATCATAAAAATATGTAGGTTTTAATAGTAATATTTATAGAGTCTAATGTAACCCATAAATCAATAAATAATATTTACTATCTCTTTCAATAAGAAATTTGATATGAAAAATCAAAGTTTGAGATAAAATATAGTTTTAGAAGCAAAAATTTCATTGTTATGTGAAATGGTCTATTTTCTGTCCTCCTTTATGAATTTGACATCATATATATCCTTATGGATCTGGTTAATTCCTAGACATTAGTAGATTAACTGGTAGAAAATTCCACATCCCCTCCTATAAATGGGGATTGGGATTTCGCTGATGGTGACATCATCATGACCAATGCCATGACATCTATAATGTACATTCTTGACAATACATGGCTCATTCTCTTTAATGGTACCTTGAATTAGAACGATAATGGTGTAGGGATATATCTCATCAATGTAAATGGATAATACAACCCTATTTCCTGATGTAAGACACCAACAACAACATTAAATATGAACCATGTATCTTAGGCCTACAAGCAGCCAAGAATATGGGTATCTAGAAGATTGATGTCTAGGGACTCTCTACTCATTGTGTCACAAGTCAATCATTACTAGAAGACAAAGTAACAACATATTATTTTGCACCAAGATTTTCTCTACAAGATGGCCAAATAATTGGATAAAATCAAATTCACCTACTACAAGAGGGACAAAAATGCATGGTTATATGTTGGAAACCCTGGCATCTTGCATTGACATTCAAAAGGAAAAATAGTTATTCAATCAAAGCCAAGATGCTACCCTGAACAACCTACTATAACGCAAACTGAGATGGTCTCTCTGACAAAAGAACCATGGTTCTACAAAGTTGAGGAATTCCTTAGAGGGAATACCTTCCCTGAATGTACCCACATATGTGGCCAACAAACAATTTGATGTCTGGTAGTCAACTATATCATGGGAATTGGTACCCTATACAAATGATCCACCAAATAGGCACTTGTATGTTGAGTGAACAAAGAAGAATCCAAAGAATCATGCTTGAATTCCATGAAGGTATTTGCAATGTAAATATGGAAGGTGTTTCCCTTGCCAAACATGTCCAGTTGATGGTATACTACTTGAGTATGATGGAATCATATCATATGTCTTCTACTACTGGATCTTCTAGTGGGATTCCAATCATGTCCATTTACCTCTAACTCAACTATAAAATATTGTGATGCCTTTTGCATTGCAGTGTGGGGGTGAACATGATTGAAAAAATCCATTCAAAGGCCTTCAATGGATGTTGATTCATATTGGTAGCAATTGACAACTTCACCAAGTGGGTGGAATCGATCTTGATCTATGTCTTCATAGCTTCATAGGTCATCAAATTATTCCACCACATCCATACACGCTATGGTTTACCCAATGATATCATCAATGGTACAATTTTCATCGCATAAATTGTATATAAGTATTTGGATTCTTTCATTGTCAAGCACCATAGAACATCTCCTTATTGACATAAAATAAATGGATTTGTGGAAGCAGCCAGCAAGAATATAATCATGATACTTAAGAATATTACCAAGTCCACTTGAGAGTGGCACGAGCAGTTACCCATGGATTATAGGGCATTCAAAACTTCCATGAATAGTGTGACACCATACTCCTTCATCTATGGGACCAAATTTCTACTAGTCGAAATTGAAGTTCCTTCCCTATATATACTACAAATGGTGGACATCCCAAAGGCATATTGGGCTCAAATTCATGTATACACCCTCATTGTTATTGAGTAACAGAGATTCAACTCCATACATCATGTGTAGTGGATCGATTCTTCTCTAAGATTGTACTTCCTTAGTAATTTTGGGAAGTCAATCATTTCTATGGATGCTTCTCAACCTAGACTCTCAAGGTAAGTTTAGTCTAAAGTGGGAAGGTTCATAAATCATTCTTAAAATATACAATGGCAAATCCTTGTGGCTTTGAGATATGGATGGTGAGACACATTCTTTGTCAATCTATGCCAGACACCTTAACAGGTACAACTTCTAAAAATATGACAAACGCATGGAAGTGCATTCCAAAAATGATAATGTTAAACTCTTCTCAACTAAAACGGCAATGATCATGGGTCAATGAAGAAGACAAGGATCAACTCATCAGAACAACGGGGCCAAGGAAGAACATGCCATGACCTCTACCATAGGATTCATTTGTTTAAAAAAATTGATTAAAAATCATATATCTAATCAATTTTACCCTAATACATGTAACTTCACAAGATTATACATCTATTCTTACTAAAAAAGATGCTCTTGATTGGGAATGGGAATGACAATGAATACTACCCATTTTCTACCTTGCAAATAGGATGATGATGAGCCCATTCCACATAAAAGACTCCCATGAAGCAAATATTTATCATTATAATTATCTTTCACCCTAGCAAGTCCAAGCCTCCATATCATCCACCACCCAATGTGTCTAAAGAAAAGATTGGTACCTACACCATTTTCCAGCGTAGTAGTTTTTATATGGTCAACGTATTTGACCCCTAGAATTCTAAGTGTATGGTATTCATGTATGGGTAATTTCCTTGCAATCGGCACATAAGAAACTTGCCTCCATCCCAAGGCTCTGAGAACTAAAGGATGTTGGTATGTTCTCATGACAACAGACCCCAACAACTATCAAAGAAGATAATTAGAATTATAGATGATGTCAACAACTAATGACAAATTAACCTCCATACTAAGGTTGTAAGTACCAATGTGAAAGGTTTTGAGTTTATACTTATGAACACACTATGTCATGTAAGTTTGACAGAGTATCACCCACAAAGAGACTGAGTAATGGTCCAAAACCGTTGAAAAATTATTGTCTAGAGCTAGTGTGCCACCAAGTCCTTTTTCTCTCCCTCTAAATAGAACACAAAACCTATGGGAAATTCGAAATAGAAAGAACATGGGGCCCCTATCTAACATGACACTACATGTTAAGGATAATGGTTGGTAGAACTAATAGAGGAAAGTATGTGAAACCCTTTTACTCATAGTAAATATCCTCAACCACATATTTATCCAATATCATATCCTAATAAATCTATATATACCTTCATCAAGAGCTCTGAGCCCCTTCCTAAAATTATACTATGGAATATAGGACGAGCATGTCATGAACTAGTGATGCATTTTAGGTGAAAATACTTCATTCTATTTAATTAAAAATTTCATAGATACAACTCCATGAAAAGAATAGAAAATACTAACACATAACAAAATCAAGACAAAAACTAATAAAGAAAAGTATGGAACCACTCCTTATTGCGAGTCACTTTCATTAGTATAGGTGAATTCCAGACGAGGCCCCATTCAATAATGCAGGTCACACTCTATCATAAAGGACATATACTTGAGTGATGGCCAATCCTCTCACCATCTCACATGGAAATTTTCCAACGTAAAGAAATTCACCTGAAGCCACATGAACGATCGGAGAAACACCATTAGGAAATATGCCACACAATACCTAAGCCTTGGAAGCACAAAGAAGGTATGATACCTTTTCTTCACCAATGAACGAGGCTCTTGGTTCTATCAGCTACCATCCAATGGCAGCAAACATCTTGGTCAGTCAGAGCTGCAAACAAATGTTCAAATTGATCCCAAGCTTGGGCATCTCAAAAAACATTTTGTTAAGATTTTCAATATATACACACATTACATTAGTATCCCTTTCCACAAATAGCATGAACCTTGAACAACCAAGGTACGTGGTTGGCCAAATCTTGATGAATATGTATGCCTTCTATAAAATTGTATTTCTTTGCAATATCCAGGACTAGAATACTTTAGACAATATTAAAGAAAGGATATAGTCACCTCAAATGATACATCTCCATTTTTTTATGCACATATGGGGACACATGTTACTTGGGGTGATAAAATAATGTCTTCCTAAGCAATGTGATGATAAACACTATTATCAC
Source organism: Alisma plantago-aquatica (assembly GCA_963693085.1). Lineage (NCBI taxonomy): Eukaryota > Viridiplantae > Streptophyta > Magnoliopsida > Alismatales > Alismataceae > Alisma > Alisma plantago-aquatica. The sequence goes on from OY856410.1 coordinate 1,110,370,616, forward strand.
ACCAAACAAGTTACAACACTTAGGTGCACACTTATCTGGTATAGAAACGTCCCATAACTTTCATAGTTGCACTATCTCAACTGTCTTTCTTAAGAAAGAAGCAGACATGGTACTTTTCATATCCAACATGCCAGCCACAAGGTGTAATGGGAAATAATCAATATACTAGGAATACCGCATATCATGAAAGGGTAGGCATGTAATGTATGCCACCTCTTCTATTGTCAGTGTCAAATAACTTTGCCTAAATCTAAATTCATTGACTTATGGGCCCCAAAATTACATTGTTCCACCTGTCATCTCTATGTCCAAAAATATATATGGGAGATCGTGCATACCTCACACATGAAGGCCAACCAAATGACCCTTATCTTCTCTAGTAAGATCTTATTTTGAATATGGACACATCCCCATCTCAAATGGAAAGATACAGAAGAGCCCAATTTCATACACATATTAGGAACCCCTTTTGTATTATCAAACAATATGTATGTGAAGGTGGAACTCAGCTTCAACGAATTGAGGGGCGCTCAATGAAAAACAAAGGATGATTAGATTTCATGAATGGATTTTATTGTCAATGATCTAAGATAGTCTCCTCTTATTTTCCATCACGGATCATATGCATAATGGATGTTAGACTCAACTTCCAAGTATGTATGTTGTTTCTACCCTAATGAAACACTTAATAAATATCATACAAAGGGGTACACACTTAATGGGAACCCCAGGAATGTTTTTTTTAGAAAAACAAAGGTAGGGGTGATGCCCCCACCCAAAACACTTATGTGTACAAACTAAAGGGGAAACAATCTAGATGTGTGCTAGACATGGGTTCGGACCTTCATCTAGAAATCTTGGTGTGTTTGCAGGACACCCGATCAATTGACTTGACTAGATGTTCCTTAGGCACACAACAATGGTCTTTAAAATTTTAAAACCTGATGGACACACTATGATAGGATTCCACAAGTGCATGAGCAGGGGAATAGTATAGGATAGGTAAGTCAGATTCAAACCCAAGGGAGAGAGGGGGCAGTAAAGGAATGTTCATTTCGGCTAGGTTCCTAATGAGGAGTCTAAGGTTCAAGGGTTTTGCTTGGATTTTGTGATTACACAAAGGGTCGAGTAAAAAATTAAAGGAAATCAAGAATGAAAACCTATTTTAACCCTAGAAAAATTAAGTTCTAATATACAAAGAAAGCTAGATAAGCAAGAAAAGAGGTAAATTAGACTACTATAAGTAAGAAAAGTTAACATTAACACTAGAATTAGAAAGCAATCCTAATCATCAACCCTAGAGAAAGAAATTAACTAAACTAAGAAAGAAACTACACTAGACTAATAATTGACAAACTATAGCAAATAAGGGTCTATACTAGCAACTAACTAACTAAGGAAAGCACAAGAAATCACAAAAAAATAATATACTAGCAAGACCTAGCTGTCATGAACAAGGCAATCATCTAAGAAGGCAAGTACAGAGACTAGCTAAGCAAGCATTGAATAAGCAATACAAAATTATGGTTTTGATGCAATTAGTAGAAGTATGGGTCATTTAGGGTAATCTAGCTATAACCTAGGTTAGGGGGTTATAACATGTGAACTTTATTCATTTAGATTGTCAAACCAAATAACACGTAAGATGGTAGTGAAATGCTCTAAACTACTAGTTGGTCATGGATGGAATAGAGAGTGTATATGGAAATTGGTCCCTATTACCCCCTATGCATCATTGAAATGATCATTTGGATTAGGATTTAGGTGGAATTAAACTAGGATCTAGCAAGTCTAGGTTTCTAAGATATAAGACATTAGGGAAACTGGGGGATAAGGGTAGTAATGGAGGGTGGAAATGAGGGTTTTACATCTCACATAACCTACCATCTAACCTTTAGATAGTTCTAAGCCAATTGCATTGATGATTATAAACTAGCTACTTAGATCTCTCTCATAGGTGTAGGAAAATGGATTAACATGTAGGAAGATGGGTAGCTCTCTAGGGATCCACTAGTCCTAAAATAGCTACATATAACCCATTTCCCTAGAATCCTTGGTAATTTCAAGCATAAACCCCGATGTAATCCATGGGAAATAAGAAGAAAGTAGAACATAATCATAACAAATTGAAATTATAAAGTTTACACATTACTTTCACCCAACATGGTATCAAAGTCACATTTAAACCCCAGGCAGCCCATGTAGCGGGCTTAGCTACTCATAACAATAGAAAATACATAAATAGCGAAGAATAAGATGGAACAAGAAATGGAGATCAGTATAGAGGTTGAATCTTATTCTCTAGTATCTATAAGCTTAAGAACTTCCCTCCTCCAAGGTGGAATGGTATGGAAATGGAGTGGATAGTGCCCAAAACCCTTAAAGTTTAGGTTTTTGGGTGGAAGGTGATGTTATGGTAGTGCAATGAGGTAGGAAGTTGATAAGGAGGTGAAATGAATGTTTAAGGAAGCCAACCTTTGACCTCCAACCACCGCCGTCTTATATAGGCGTCTAGGGGGTCAAGGGTTGAATGGGGGCATAATAGGGAATTCAATAGAGAAATCAGTTAGGGTTTGTTGGCACACGACCATTATTGGAAGAACTTTATGGTGGTGGAGAATGATGTGAGCCATTTGCACATGAATATTTGCTAAGGAAGATGATTCACTAGAGTTTAAACTTAACAGTGGCAACCAACTCACCCCCAAGCAAATGACTCAATTGTAATATAGAAAAGAGTCGAACCCATGAGATAGCATGATCAAGAGAAATTTCAAACCTACTACTAAGAAAAATGTTTTGATTGAGTGGTTTGTGAGAGATTATAACTAAACTAGAATAAAGATTGCAGAAGAAAAACTAATTAAATCAGAGATTTGATTCAATTAATAAAATATACTAGGAGTCCATGGTTAACCACCATAGCCTACATAGTTGCTTTCATTTATTCATAACCTTGAATTAGGTTGTTAGATTAGTACCAAGAGGATTTGCATCCTTATTGAACATGAATCCCACAAGGGTCAAACTCCCCACAAACCTGGGATCTTGGTATTTTTAGTTCTTAGTCCAATCATCTAGTAGAACTCCATCTGGGATCTCTTATGGAGTTCTACATGTTTCGTCCAATGTTTTAATCCTAGGATCTGGGATCCCATCACCAAATATTGTAACTAACAAGATAACATAATAGATCAATAATAGAACTCGATCTGGGATCTCATCCAAAAATATGGTTTAATTTGACATTCTAGTCTTTGATTTTGGGATATCTTCACCTAAGATTATAACAATAAGAATACAATTGATTGAACCATAGAACAAGTGTGTATATTGAAAGAAACACATCTAACAACAGAATCCTTAGAGTCAAAAATCAGTTAAAACAAGGTACGGGACATGGGGCTACACCCCAAGCCCCAGGTATGAGGTTTATTTGCTCATAGTAAGAAAAGACATGAAAGTACAAATAGAAATAGGAAGATTCATGTTACTAGATTCTAAAGACAATATGGAAACATCTGTGCAAAATATGATGACCCCTCTCCTTTCCAAATTCATGTTACTAGATTCTAGAAACAATATGGCAATATATATGCAGAAGATGATGACTCCTCTCCTTTCCTTACTTTGTGCTCCCAAAGGAGACTCTAAGATGATGCAATACGATCCCACTTGAAAGTGGATGATGCCTTCTTTTTGTAGTGAAATATGGGAAGCCTTGAGTTTGTCTACTATAAAATGAAGAGATATTGAGATAGAATAGTCGCTTAATAATTCCAATCACATACACTTGTTTCATTTCCATTTATATTCAATCACAAAGAGATTATTTGAGAGTTTGACTGGATAGATTATTGTGGAGAGAGAGGTGTTGTTGTTGTTGATCTCTGTTATCAAAATTTATGGGTGAAATTAATGACATTTGTTCTCCTTTTGGTACATGAGCATATAGAGAAATAGCGGACACCCTCTCAATTGTGGTCAGTCAATGGCTTTAATTACATGTGTCCTATATACAAAAGAGTATGATCATGGTGTGTTGCTTTTATTGGCCAACTGATATCACTTTTCTTTCAATTACTTGCTCAACTTTTTAAACATAAAGACTACGCAATAGTTACTTGACTTTGTTCCCAATCAAGAGATTAATCTTTAAAAAAATATTTTTCTTGTCCTAATAGGCAATGGAAAAAATATTTCTTTGTCTTTCTTTATTTATGTTGACCGTTCAACTTTTTTGACTCTCTTTATTATAGATTTCCATTATATGAGCTTCCATCAAATTTTCAGTAAGTCACAAGTTCTAAAGCAGTCCAAAATATATTTTTCAAGTATATAATGAAATTTCCTTTCCGGTGCATATTCAAATATTAAATTTTGAATTTGTAAGAAAAAGATATGGATATTTTGATGTTGGATATATATGAGGACAGGAAGATCTTTAGGTTAGTCAACTGATTGGAAAATCCATGATATATATTTCATGTAGATAATGAAATTCCCTTTCTAACTCATATTTAAATATTAATATATGAGTTCAGATGCAAATGATATGATCACCTTATTATTGGATATATTAGGCATTGTGGCAAAATCTACAAGCGAGTCGACCGACTGAAAATCCAATCGACTGGTTAGATAGCTAGTTGACCAATTGGAAATTCTAAGAGGATAAGATATGAAATTGAAGCTTCCTTTATCTTATGATTCTCATAGTATTTTGTACAATTCATGATCTTTAGAGTAAATGTGTACAATGGGGTTATGTTCCTACAATAAATGAGCAAATCTAATTAAAGCTCTAATTTAAGAGACAAAAGTAAAATTAAAACAATTAAATCTTAAACTGGAAAATAACAAAAGATTGCTCTAAAAATGATATAAAAGATGTAATAACATAGATGAGTATAAATTCGTCAGAGATGAAAAATGGTCATGCTAAGACGGAACGGAGATGGTGGTGGACATGAAAATGTGAAGTTGAATTGGGTTTTTAGGAGGTTAGTAGCATGATTGTGCTAGAGGCTTGGTAGCATGGTCATGCTACCCAACACAGCTATGGTGTCTGGATTGGGATTTGATCATTCCTATTGGCACAGGCCGCTAGCATCTTGGCAGTAGTGATGTTTTGGTGGGTACAGTTGTGTTGGGTTATTCTGGGCATGGTCATGCTGGCCAGCAAGGCCATGCTGCTAATCTTGTCTTGAGTTGTTTTAGCTTGTATTTGCATTATGATTTGTATTTTTAGTAGCATGGACGTTCCATGGTACCATGGCCATGCTAAGCTCTTCTACTTACACTTTGATCTTCATATTCACTATCCATAGAGTTCTTTGATTTAATTTGACCCTTGGCCACTAGAATAGGTTAAGGTGACCCTCTTGAGGCTCCTCTAAGGGTGAAGGAACTCTAGGACTATCCTCATTATCTCCCATCCATCCAAAGCATGGTCCAAGTACCTAAAAAATATTCAAAGAATATCCATAAGTACATTTGACAATAATTTGAGGGAAGTAGCATCCATTCTAACATATTTAGGTGTAATACAAGGGAAAATGACACAATATGAAGCCCTGAATTAGGGATACATTAGGATCCTTGTGTATGAGAGTGAAAGGCATAGTGGAAACAACAACAAAAAATCTCCATGTATCCATGAGAAGATGTTGTCAACAGTGATATAACATGAAGGAAGGTGTGTGAGAGTTACACCTGTGTTGTGGGGTAGACCTTATGATGTAACTCACATGAATAATGGTAGAGGAAGATGTCATTGACATTTTACCAATGTAGTCATGAAGGTGTATAGGTCTCTGTTTAGTCCATGTGGATGACCAAAACTCCACTTCATGATCCAAGAGTTGGCATGGAAAGAGCATCCATTGGCAATGTGCTAGCTTTGCATAATCCCTCCTCTCTTCCTCTCTCCTTGTGGGTAATGACACCTGATCAAAGTCTTCTCAAAAAATATTATTGTTAACCAATACTCAAGTTTCCATGTCCCTATTTATAATAAAGTCATGGAGGCATGGTTTCTAATAAACCCAAGGAAATGAAAAAGTATCATTCACTTTTTTAGTGTGTTGTTCATGGAAAACCATTAGGGTGACAGGTTTGGTTCAGTCAAGTGACAAGCCAGGTCAAGCTACTTAAAAATGGCCCATTGAGACTTTTGTCCAGGTGGATGGCTTGGTCTAGTCGCCTGACTAGACTAGGTCAAGTGTACTGGATTGATTTGTCGATCCAGCCCAATTAGGCCATCAGTCCATCCACTTGACCAATTAGCTAATCTATTATAGTCAGGTGACTGGCTATCTAGTCAATCATTTGGGTGATTCTTAGTCTGGTCAATCACATGGACCATCCATTCATTGATGAACATGTGCATTTAGGCGATTGGACTTTCTAGTCAATTGATTGGGCTTCTAGTCATGCATTAGTGATCCAATTGAGTTTCCTAAATATTTAGAAAACAAATAATCATGTATTCATTATTATGCTCCTCTTCCCAGTCTATCCTATATGTGTGACCCTATATGCTCCAAACTACATTGTTAGTGATATCTATAATCATATTACAATTTCACAGACAACGACCGGTATCTATCAAGACTTCATTGCTACCCAAGTAATTGGAGAAGTTGGAGAATAACTCAACCAAGTATTATGGTCAATGTTATAGTGATTGCATAATCCCTTTGTCTCTGGTATCTAGATTAAATATGAGGCATGAAAAATGTCATCCTCTCAAAGTTTGATATTTGTTTCTTGATCTAGAGTATACTATTTCAAATACATATGATTTCAATAACATATGTTGACTTAGATGAGCATGGCCATGCATATCATAGTCTCACTCATTAAGTAGTTGGGATAGACTCTAATAGGAGGGGAAATTCCATCCACATCACTCCTAGTAATTCGCATGTGTCACATTGCACCTAAATGTTACTTTTTTGGAAACCCTTATTTAGGGTCACGTTGGGTAGTATTAAAGTACAATGGACAACATGTGATCATTGTAGAGACTTCAGGTCAAAGGATCACAATTACCATTGTCACATTGAGATATGATTCTTTCTATCATTCATGGATTCTACACATTATACTCAAAGTGGGTATGTCCAGTACAACATGTTCTCTTACATGTACCCATGTATTTGAGTTTATATCCAATATCATGAATAAAGTTATGAAAATTTCAATCAGCATGCACACTAGTGTTATGTGTTATTATTGTGGCATAATATCTACAATAATAATTCATTGGGGACATAACAAGAGTGTGTACTCTTAAGTATATATATGACCTCATGATTAGGTTCTCAACCCAAACCATGTGTCATCAAGTCAAGATATTCATAGACATATTATATCTATTCATTATTTCAATATTGAAGAAAACATGTGAATTAGAATTACCTTCACTAATAATCAAATCAATCACAAATTCTACCATTACAATCATAACATCACTAGTTTTTAGACATACTACCAATAGTCTCTCACTTGCACTAGAGCCAATCACTCACTAACTTAAGTTTAAGTGATCTAACATGACCATCATGATTCTTCTATAAAAGTTCTTTAGTCAGAGGATCATCAAAATTAGTTTCATTTGGTACTTTACAAATCTTCACATCTCCTTAATGTATGATCTCTTGTATGATATTGTGATTCCATAGTATATGTTTGGAATGATGACATGATTTGGATTCCTTAGCTTGTGCAATATCTCCACTGTTGTTACAATATAGTTTTGTTACATGACCTGTAGATGGAACCACTCTTAGTTCACCAATGCACTTCTTAATCCACATAGCTTCCTTTGTTGCATTGATGCAACAATGTAATCGTCCTTTGTTGTACAATCATCCACACTCCCTTGCTTAAAATTTTTCTAGATCACAGCTTTTTTGTTGAGGAAAAAAAACATAACCTAAACGTAATTGCTAACAGTCCTTGTCGGTTTGGAAGCTTGTGTCAATGTAATTCTTTTCAACCAACTCTTACTCACCACCATAATTAAATAGTTGATCCTTAGTTCTTAATAGTACTTAAGGATGTTCCTTACAACAATCCAATGGCATTCATCATGATCCAAGTGGTACCTACTCGTCATGTTCAAAGCATACGAGACATCAAGACATGAAAACAACATTATAAATATGACATATCCAATTATAAATGCATATGGAAGCTTATTTGTGTGTTCCTTGTCTTCATAAGAGATGGGACACTGAGCTCTAGAGAGATTTATTCCATGCTACATGGGTAAGTTTCCTCTCTTAGACTCTTTCATGTTGAACCTCTCTAGCACTTTGTTAGTGTATGTACTTTGACAAAGACCTTGAATCCTTCTAGACCTATTTCTATAGATCTTGATTCCTAGTATATAGGATGCCTCCCCTGTGTCCTAATGGAGAAGGTATTTTCCAACCATGTTTTAACCAACAAAAGAGTAGGGATTTCATTAACCATCAATAATATGTCATATACATTCAATATGAGGAACATAATCATTCTCCCACTAAATTTCTTATAGACACAAGGTTCATCATCATTTTAGTAAAGCTAAAATGTTTGGCTATCTCATAAAATATAGATTCCATCTCTAAGATGTTTGCTCCAATTTGTAAATTGACCTTTTTAGTGTACAAACTTTTCTGACTTCATTTGGAGCAATAAAATCTTTGGATTGTGTCATGTACACATCCTCAAGGAGATTCTTGCTAAGGGATGTCATTTTAACATCCATTTTCCAAATTTCATAGTCATAATAACCTATAATGGCAAGCACAATCCTAATGGGTCTAACCACGACAAGTAGTGAAAAAGTTTAATCACAATCAACATCTTAACCTTATTTGAAACCTTTTGCTACCAATCAAATTTGTTGGTTTGTACATTACCATCCATGTCTGTCTTCTTCTTAAGACCCATGCGCACCCTATGAATTTTACCCCTTCAGGTGGATCCACCAAGGTCCATACATTGTGGGTATACATGGAGTTCATCTCACACCTCATGGCTTTGATCCATTTCTTCAAATTTGGTTCCTCAATAACCTCATTGTAGGTTTTTGGTTCTCCGTTAACATTGACCAACATATTGTCCAGTTGATTCCCAATAAATCCATATCTCTCTAGCTCTTGACATGCCCAACTAGATCTTCGAGGTTCATATGCTACAACAGGAGCTTGAGATTCCGCAATATATTGTGGTTCAACATGTTTCTTATCGACCTCCATAAGTTCAATGTTATCTTTTTGGAGTCAAACTTCTTTGAGTGTTACTTTCCTCTCACTGGTTCCTCTGGAAATAAATTCCCTTTGAGGAATACAATAGTTTTAGAAATAAACAATTTGTTGTCAGATGGAATATAGAAGTAATATTTCTTGGTTTCCTTAGGGTATCCAAAAAATGACGTGTCGGAGATGGGTTCAAGATTTTCAGTAAAACTATTTCCCGACATAAGTTTCACATCCCCAAAGAGACATTGGGACGTTTTCCAATCAATATCATATGGTGTCTTTTGATTTGATTTAGAAGTACGCGCTAAAGTGTAAACATTGCAGTTTTGGGAGCATATCCCTAGAAAGAAGTTGGAAGAACAACAAAACTCATCATGAATTATACCATGTCCAAAAGGGTGCCATTCCTTCTTTTATATGCACCATTATGTTGTGGTGTTCTAGGTCAGTCCATTGTGATACAATACCAAAATCCCTCAAAAGGACCTCTGAAGTTATTACCACCTCGATTCAACCGAAGTGCTTTAATTCTTTTTCCAAGTTGATTATGTACTTCACTCATGAATTCCTTGAACTATTCAATGAATTTTTACTTGTGTTTCATTATATACACATAACCAACTCTAAGCAGGTCAGTAGTAAATGTGATAAACTATTGATATGCACCTTTAGCATTTGTACTAAAAGGTATGCATTCATCCTGTATGTATGAGTCTTAATGCGACTGGCACGCAGAGACGCACCAGAGAGAGGTGGTTGTTTCTTCTTCTTCTCAACATCGAAGTCACTTGCTCTTTCACTATTTCAAATATAGGGCGCTTTTGTCATCTTTCCTAATAAAGAAGATTCACATGTATCGATTTATTCAAATTCAAAAGAATCCAAATAATCGTCATTATAGAGTTCGACACTTCTCATTTTAGTCCCTAGACAATTGTGCCATAGGTAAATTTTGTTAGATTCAAGTTTCAATCTCTTGGTCTTTATGTTATATACATGTATCTCAAGTTCTAATAAGTAGAGACCAATATACATTGGGGCATTTCCATAGAATATATCTTCACTTGAAATAAAAACTTGACCATTATATATTAGAAATTCAAAACAATTCTTGTCCAAATAAGATACAAAGATAATGTTTCTATTTATGGCATGTAGATAATAGAAGTTCTCTAACTATAATACAAGACCATTATGCAAAGATAAATAGTAGGAGTGTATAGTAGTGAAACTAACTCTTATTCCATTTGCAACACATAGGTTCACCTCTCCTTTCTTCAAGGGTCTACTTGTTTACATATCATGCATATTCGAATATATGTGAGATCCACATATAGTATCTACTACCCATGATGAATAAGTAGATAAGTTTATTATGATAACATGTATACCTGAAGTGAAGATCTTTATCTCATTCTTCTTGCTATATGGTTCCTCTAGATAGAAAGGACAAATTCTCTTTTAATGTTTAGCCTGATGACAATTGCCTTCCTTACTCACTTCTCCTTATTCCTTAAGTGTGGAAGACTTGGACTTTTAGCTAGACCTAGAAACTTTCTTGCATTTGCCTTCAACCTTTGACTTTCCTTTTGGTGTGCTAACCATCAACAAGAATTGGGCTTGTCTTTCATTTTCCCCTCATATATTCTCAGCATGCCAGGTAGCTTTGTCAGTGGATTAACAAAATTGTTCATGTTGTAATTCCTGTCAAATTATTTATGTTATCTAGAAATAATTACAAGATCACAAATGTGACCACCTCTTAGACTAGAGGAAATCCTAGTCTAGTTGGACTTCAACATACCCATTTAACTTGAGTATCATGGTGTCTAACTGGATCGTCTTCCACTATTTTTCTCTTGAATATTGCCTTTGAAACATCATGCCTTTCTTGTCCTTGGTACATTTTCCTTGTCGTCATCTCAATAACATCCATATTCTCATTTGCTTCTGAGCTCATGATTCACTCATCATATCATAAGGCATTGGATGTCCACAATGTCATCACAACGCTTCTTATAAGCTTCCATCTCGAACTTAGGCACATTTGAAGTTATTTCATTTGGTTTTAGTATAACCATGATATAGATCTTATTTGTGAGAACAATTCTTAGCATCCTAAATCGTTCATGAATTTATTCCCATTTAGATTTTCCTTTTGATGGACCAATCATAGTGAAAAGTTGTTATTTGTGTTGATTGTCATTTGACCTACAAGAAGTGTTTGCAAGAGTAAATATTTTACTTGTAAAAGTTTAATCAGTATTAATTTGATCTTAAATCAAATATCACTCCCACTTTTTATTTCAAACTAATATCCCTCGCTATTCTTACATAATATTTGCACCATACAATCTTCTAGTTAGACGAGATCCATATTTCATCAAATTATAAGTTGGTTTTGGTTGATCACTTACAATATGACTATTAGGTAGGCAGTGTTTGCCAATTACATCTAATCCAACTCTTGATATATGGAAGCACAACTCAGTGTCATAACCATATTTATACCTCTAGGTTCTTAATTCAATTAAGGTCACCTACTTAAGTCCAATTCAAAGGCCAATACAATAGAATATGCACCCTACTTTGGCAAACCCATAAATCTATTTGCACACTTCCATGAGACTGACAGTGCACCATGCTTTCACATTCCTACACTTTTTACATCAATCTTTTCATGGGTATTTCACATAGGAAAATATTTAATACTTAATATTTATTTGAGGGTTTGATTTATATATAGATACATATCCAAACACCACATACTTATAGTGCGTGTTATGTTACACATTTTATCCACAATCCAAAATCATATAACATTAGTTATGGACGGACTAGTGTAACCCTTTAGAGCCATAAAGGATTATTATCCACCTCAGATCTATCATAATATATGCATCATCAACCTATGAGCATGCATTTGTGTAGAACATAGATCAATGGCTCCATGGATGCCACATGATTCTTCATGGTCACCTTATCACCCCAAGTCCTCCAAAGCTTATTCTATTCCTATCAAATATTAACATGATAGTAGAAACCTTGAGTTACATTTGAGGGTAATAAGAAGGAATAGAAACCACTAAATATGGAATATAAGGATGAGGCTAGACATACAAGACAAATACTTGTCAATCCAAAGGATCCATTCACATCCACTTCATGCATGCATAAAATGGGTTCTGGCCATAACCATGCACGCATCCATCAAACAAAACATATTTTTACAATAATCTATATGATTTATATATATATCATATCTTATACACGCACATATATGTATATATGTTAAAATTGTAGCTTTTTCATATGGGAAAATCTCCACAAAATAGTTTTTATATCCATGCAAATAAGGTAGCGTACACTAACAATGTATATGGAGTTTTACTTCTGTATACTAGGAAAGGTAATATTTTTCCTAGTTGAACCCATCTTCTATATCAATATCCATGTTGCAACTCATATAGGATTCACAGGATATACATATAGTTACTCACTTACATCACATGTAATGGCACAATCAATATAAAATAAAATATGGTCGTATTGATTATACATCCTCATATATTGTAGATTGATGTGGCTCTAATATCACTATACAAATAAATAGATAGAGTAAAGCACCACGGAATCAACAAAATAATTATCTCCACATATCCATCAGAAATTATTATCAATGGCCATATAACAAAAAGAAGGTTTGTGAGATTATACCTTTGTCACAGAGTAAATCTTGAGATAGATCTCACAAGAATAGAGGTGGAGGAAGATATCATTCACATTTCTCCAAGGTATTCACAAAGGAATCTACATCTCTATGTAATCCACATAGATGTTAGGAACTCCACTTTTTGCTCCAAGAGTGTGTGTGGAAGGAGCAGTCTTTCCTCTAGGGACCTGCTAGCATTGCACAATCTGTCCTATCTATGTCTATCCTTTTGAGTAATGATGACTAGTTAAATTTCTCTCAAAAAGTTTTACTATGTAACTAAAACTATGGCCATTATCTCCCTATTTATAGGAAACACATCAAAACAAGGTTTCTAATAAACCCTGGGAAACAAAAAGGTAGTTGCTATTTTTCAGTGTGATACTTGCAAATAGCTAGTCAAGTGATTGGGGTGGTCCAATCAGGCAACTAGCTATCCTAGACTTCCAGTCACTCAACTGGCTTGGTCCAATTGACCGACTGGACTAGGTCTAGTGAACTGGGACCTGATCCAGACCAGCTAGCTAACTGATTGGTTAATCTATTTTAGTCAGGTGATTGGCTACACAGTCAACCGATTGGGGGGGTCTTGTCTAGTTCAATCTACTAGACCATTCAGTCGATCAACTAGCATGTCTAGTTAGACAAGTGGACTTTCTATTCAAGCAACTAGGCTTCCTTTTAGACCACAAATAATTCAATTGGTTCCTTAAACCTTTTAAAAATCAGTTAATCATGTGTCCATTATTATACTCCTCTTCCCTATGTATCCTATGGTGAGGCCCTATGGACTCCAAATTATGTTGGTTGTCATATCTATAATCATAATATAATTTCACAAACAATGATCGGTATCTAATAGGATTCATTTCCACCCAAGTAATCGTTGAAGTTGGAGAACAAATTCAACCTAGTATTATGACCAGTGTTATAATGATTGTATAATCCCTTTGCCTCTGATATCAAGATTAAATATAAGGAATGGAACTATCATCCTCTCAAAATTTAGTCTTTGTTTGTTGATGCAGTGTAGACTGTTTGAGATACATATGAGCTCAATAACATATATTGACTCACATGAGCATGGCCATGCATTTCTTAGTCTCACTCATCAAGTGTTCATGATATCACTTTAATAGAAGGGACAAATTCCATGTACATCACTCATAGTAATCCAAATGTGCATAAGCTCTACTTACAAATATGGAAACTTATGTTTATGGTCATGTTGGGAGGTTTTGAAGTACACCACTACCAGATACAAATATGACCCTAACTGCCATTCATGGTTTTCATGTATCATATTCAAAGTGGTTTTGTTTAGTAAAACTTATTCTCTAACAAATAATCATGTAATTGAGTTGATGTCCAATATAATGATGAAAGAGACATATTCATCACTCAGCATACACAATAGTCTTATGTATCATTGTTGTCTCTTAATATCTATTATAATAACTTACCAGGGATGTGATTAGAATATGTATCTTCAGCATACACATGATCTCATTTTTAGTTCCTCAACATAAAGCATATGTCATCGAGTCAACACATTCTTAAGATTTTTATATATATTCATTATCTTAATACCAAAGCAAATGTAACTATTAAAATTGAATTTATTAATAATCAAATCAATTACAAAGTCAGTCATTACAATCATCATATGACTGGCTCTCATTACATACTACTAACACCTTGGGCTGGCCACACCTGGCACAACCAGTGAGGATAGGTTTCCTAGACCAAAAATGTTGATTTTCAGCCCTTTAAAGGAATTTGTGTCAGGACATGGCATAAATCACCGAGTTAGGCCTTTTTGACCCAACTAGTAAACCAAAAAAGGCCTCACAAAGATGAGAAATTTCATTTTGAAATTCTATTTTTAAAGCACCATATGTGAAGTATTGCACTTGCAAGTAGTTTTTTTGTATACCCCTAAAGTCTTGTAGTAAGCAAGAATGTTGTCTCACAATTTATCTTAAATTCTTGTGGTAAGAAAGAATGTTGTCTCACAATTAATCTCAAAGTCTTACTCGTGTAAGTAAAATAAAGCTTTTGAATATCGATAATACTCCTTGCATGTGTATGATTGCACCATATATTGGTTCAGATTTGGTAACATTAGATGGACACATATGACTAAAAATGATTGTCTACTAGTCTCAAGACATCAACTAACATTATAATTTAATTCATTGGGCATGCTTTGGACCTCATATTGATATGGAGAAAGTATGTACAGTCCATTTTTAGTATGTCTAGTCATATTTCCAAACAAGTAAAATAGTAGTAAGCATCAATCAAGACAACTGATGAATCAAACATAGACATGCAAACAAACTTCAAAATTAGAATAGATTGATGATGAACTATGGCCCTAACCATAGTCATAGACATCTAGATAAAAGGTGCTAATGGTCATCCTAGAGTAAGAGATATAACTATACAAGTCTTAGATCCATGAGTTACGTCCTAAGGGATGGCACTATAAAACAAAGAGATTATTCAAATGCATTCTCAACATATCCAACTGACCATAAGAGTTTTGATTAACATATCAAATATCAAATATGATTCAATTATCACAATAAAGTCTCATGATGAATTAGTTAAATATGACTCTACCTCTCTTATGTTTACAATTCATACTCAAAAAGTTCAAATAACAATTTCCCTCAATGGGAAAGCCACGACAGAAACTAATGTTCAACTCATAGATGATTCATTGCATACTGCCTTTCTTGTATTTTATCACTAAGGTTCCAAATCGAGACCATCACATGAACCTGATCATCATCACCCAAGGTGATCTTATCTTGTGAATTGATCCCATATATGCATATGGATTTAATCTATGTTTGTAGTTGGTTCAAAACACACCTGAACCTGACCTACATGTCCACCATGGATGAGGTGAGGTTTGTATCCTACTAAATGTGTGTCATTCCTTGCATAAGTCAAATATTTCCTCAAACTTTCCCAACATGGCTGTCCAAGACAAAGCATGCCTCAGGAGGTAGGGTGCCTACTTGGCATGTGTGGCACATTTATCACCCACTCTAGACCCACATGAGAATATGGTATCCACCTCTATAACCTCTAGAAGGCATTGGATGCCAACTTAGAATGTGTCTTGCATTCTCTACACCTCCCACCTTGACCAACCAACTCTGCGACCTTATGAAGCACCCCAAAATCCTCCAAAAGGTGGGGTACCGACCTTGAACATGCCTTATATTTTTCACCTTAACCTAGGTTAACCACATCCAAAATATGTCTCAAAGACTCTATAAAGAGGGCGACCACCTATCTCCCACACTTTCCTTCTAGCCACTTAATGACATGAGAAAAAATCGATACCAAATCCTAATCCTACGAACCCCCTAGTCCCTACAAATACATCCCCTAGACACCATGTATAAGATTTGGATACAATGTCAAAATGTGAGCGGTTATTACAAAGAAAGGATTGAGTTTTGGTTGTTACTTGTGGAGATCTATCTAAAGAGGCTTTCCACCAAAAACATCTGTGTACAACCCACTGAGAAATAAAGAGAGTGAACTTTTCCCCTTCCCTTGATAGAAGAAAAGAGATCTTCTTCTCGACAATGGTCAAGAAAGGTATACATGTGGACCATCCACAATTTGATTCATTCTCTCCTCACCCCACATTTCCAACCCAAGCATAGTGTAAGGATATGAAGACTGGGGTTTTTTGGTAGCCCAAGCTCTAGTATTACTTTTTTGTTTTTGTTTTGTACAATACCTTTCTATCAACTTGGTAGAGAAAACTCTCACCATGAAGCAAAATAATTTAGCTCACAAATAAAAAAAGGAGTATAAGAAAAATTAAATCAAGCCAGCATCATCACCCAGCAAGAAAAAGTAGACTAAGGTGACACATCCAGAGAAACAACTAGCGATCGGCAAGCTGACCCATCTGGAAAACATTTTAGACCCAATCCTTACAACAAAAAGCCAGTCAGACTCCTGGAAATAACTCTAAAGAAAATATTGTTGGAAGCTTAAGAGGGAACATTCAACACCATGAAGAAAGCAAACCAAAAGCTCAACTCTGAAGGTTAATAGATAAAATAGCTTCACCATCCATGCAGACAAGATAACACATCAAGGGGAACTGAAAAAGCCTACATCTTCCAACAAAAACTTTTCACAGAGAAAGCCATCAGTAGCAGGGAATCCAAGAAAGAGATAGAATATAAGGAACAAAATTGCAACACAACCACCAATTAAAGAAAAAGAAGCATATATAATCAACAAATAACTTGAAATCACTAAGAATGAGATTCTAGATTATAGCATAAGGGATTTCTTTGTCATCATGAACTCTAGAGTTTCTCTCTTCCAGATCCAATGCATGATATAAAGATAAATAATATGGTCCCTTTTTCATTTGAATAAGGTCATCCATACTATCAAGCACACAAGAAAGAATAGAAGCTGCTTCTTTAAAAATATCAATAAAAAATCTCATTTAAAAATGCAATGAAGAGTGTTCCCTTCATTATCCCTACATAAGAAGCATACAAAAGGGGTAGATATCCCCAACATCCCAAAATTGTTAGTAGTGGGTAGAAAAATATGTCCAATCTTCCATTCATGGATCTAATATCTTCTAGGGACCTCATACTTCCATAAAAAATCAAAGAAAGTGATGGGATTAGAACTATTCATGGTCACATTCCATATAGTTTTAATCTTGATATGTTTCTCACCATTGAACAAGATTCTATCTTCAGATCTAGAAGGAGCAGGAAGCCTTGAGACAAGATCATCAAAATATTTCTGTAATCTAGTTTCATCAAGAATCCACTAATTATTTATAATGGAACTTCTAAGAAAACTATTAGCTTTAAAACCAAGCCTTATAGTGTTTGTCTCCCAAGCTTACCTACTAACAAGAAAGCCCTAGGGATCTAGGGATCATTCCAAATTGAAATATTATTACCACTACCAATAAAAAAACTAATGTGAACCTTGAAACCATCACTCCCTTTAAAAATTCCACTTATATGCTAGGAGAAATTTGAAATATCATTCATATGCCAAAAGGGAATTTTTGTGAGGCATTTCTTATGAAGCCACTTTATCCATAGCAGATCCATTTTGTTAGTAATATTCCAATCATGGAAGAACATCACAGATTGATTCATGACCCTAAAATTATGAATACCAAGACCATCTTCCTTCTTTAATCTAGTAATCTTATCTCATTTAATCAGGTGTAGGTTTCACTTAGTATCAATCTTTCCCCAAATGGAATATCTATAGATTTTCTCAATGTCATTAATAACAGAGAAAGGAAGAGGCAAAGTTAAAGTCCAAAACAAATGCATAGTTGAAAGAGTATAAATAGTCAATTCAACTCTTGCTTTCACAAAGAGGTGCTTGGCTTTCTAACCTTCAAGTACATACTTCATGTTATGTAGAAGTAGACTACAATGCAGCCTAAAAAGGTTATCATGAAGAGAGGAATACCTAGGTACCTTTTAGGAAGCTTTCCTTCACCTATACCTAGGATACTTGAAATCTTCCTCCTGTCAGCACCAAAACTAGAAATAGTATAACTTTTCTCCATGTTGATCTTCAACTAGGTGAGGACATAAAAGTCATTCAGAATATCCCTCAGATAAAGAGCACTTTCCTTGCCAGCTTCCATGTGTACCATGATATTATAGATGAATATAAGATGAGAATTATCCAAGTTAGAAGAGGCTCTAAGAGGTTTGAAATTACACTTCTTAGTAGCAAAATTAATAAATTGAGTAAAAACATGCATAATGATGGAAAATTTATAGGGTCCCAAAGGGTCGCACTATCTCATACCATTTCTCAATTTGAAAGATGCAGAAGGCTCCCCATTAATAAATATTTCATAGGAAGTGGTACAAAAAATCTCTTTAATCCAGACACTCTAATAATCAGGGAAGTTTATAAGCTTAATGATCCAAAATGGAATCCCAAGAAACTGAGTCATAAGCTTTAGAAATATTAATATTGAGGAAAAACTTAAGTTTACCTCCTTTCTTGTCAAAATCATCAAGTTAATCAGACAAGAGAATAGCATCATGATTACTCTTGTCTTTGATAAAAGCACATTGATTATGGTGCCACCTTTGAAGGAAGGAGACTATCAACCTATTGCTCAAAAACATAGTAAAAGACTAAAAAGAACATTGTAAAGGACAATAGGTCTCTGGTTTCTATGGTTATGTGAATTTTTAGATTTGGGGAGTAAAGTAATCCCTAAGAAGCCTTTTAATTCTAAAGACATGCAGAATCACTTTGTTCTCATTATAGATTATAGAATAGAAGCAAACAGTAAACCCATCCAATTTTATAGTAAATCAAAGACAAATGACCAAATACTTGTGAAATAATCACTCCTGAGTGAGCATTGAGTATGGCAAATAATGTGATGATCTAGGTACACACCTGGAACAGGGGATGGAATTTTTTTGAGGAAAGACTCCCTTAATGACCGTACTGAGGAATTCTCCAAATTTGATTTTGGAAAAGATCAATGAAAACTCATCATGATGCTTTTCTTGATTTTTGACCCCATCAGCCCCCTGAACCTATATATCACTATGAGGAAGAGATCAAAAAGAAATCCTACTGTAGAAAGTTCCCTATCTTTGTCTAAGTATATAATTCTTAACAACATACAAACAAGACTTAATAAATTTACAATTAGACACATCAAGGACTAGACATTTCTAAATGTAAATATGAGCAAAGATCTCCTCAACCTCAATAGTACTAACAAGTTTTCCAAGGGAACGATTTTGAATGTCATCAAGCTTAAGAAAACCAAGAGAGTTAAGACCATGCAGATTACATATATGACCATTATTGAACAACTTGTAATAGAAATCAAGAATACAATTCTTGGCATCCTCCTGGTTAGTGCATTTATTACCATTGATATCAGGAGATTTGATATGATTCATTTTCCTTCTGACCTTAATAGAATATAAATATTTAGAATTGCATTCCCCTCGTTTAGCCATTGAACTCTATATTTATACTTAAGAAGTGATTCTTCCAGCCTTGCAACCTGATGAGATTCCTTTCTGTGAGAATAGCTTTATGTTGAAAGTCTATATTCAGAGGATTTCTATCAAGGTTGATTTGTGCAATTAAAGAATTCTTATCAAGAGCTCTCATCCTTTCTGACAAGTTACCTACAGTTTCTTTCATCCAGCTAGAAAGAAGGCGTGTAAGGTTCCTCATCTTTGAACAAACCAAAAACATCGGGAGACCATCACAAGAAATATTCCAACCTATCCTAAATACATTAAACAAGTCTTCCTTATAATATCATGTGTTGATGAATTTGAAATGGGTATTTAATCTTCTCTTCTCTGCTAATTATAGACTCATCATCTAGTGATCACTAACAATATCGAAAATTTAGAAACCATTGAAACTAGCAAACTTAGATAATAAATCATTGTTATAAAGAATGCTATGAATATCATAAGTGAGAAACCTATCATCCTCTTGATGATTGTCCCATAAGAAGGTGGGACCATTCAAATTCAGATAAAAAAGGCCACAGTTCATCACAAAGTTGTTCAGATCTTGCTTTTCTTAGAAGGGGGGTTCCTTCCCAATCTTCTCATTTTCCTATTAATAGCATTGCAATCACCCATAATGATCCAAGAGTTATTGATGGATTGACTAATCTTCTCAAGGTCAAACCACTAATTACTCCTATCATAGTCCAAGTTATGCTCCAAAAATATATGAAATACAAAAGAGATTATCATCAAAGTTGAGTTCATGATGCATGTATTGGTCAAATTGCCCAATCTTGTGGGCTTCAAAAATGTCCTCCTTCCAAAGAACTACTCTCCTCCAAAAGACATGAGAAGCATGATTAGACATCCATCCATAATTAGGAAAGAATATATTAAGAATCTTACAAATATTCCTTTCCCTAACCTTAGTTTCATAAAGAATAATCAAATGGGGCTTAATCCATTTTATTTCTTCATGTACCTTAGCGGGTTTGATGTTAAGCCCTCTAATATTCTAGGAGGGGATACTAAAGTTTGTATTATCCATTAGGTTTCCTACCCCCTACTACTTTTCTGGTTTCAATAGAATCATCACCCTCAACCTCACTTTTGAGATTTTTTAATATGTTACACAACATAGCTGACGAAGTAGAAGAGTAATTGTTTGGGCTAGAACTTCTATTCTTTGTCTTCTTAGTCTTTTGCACTTTATGGAATTCTTATGAACTTGGCGATGACTTTGATTGTCTATTAACATCAGTAGATTTTGGAGGCATAATACGATCAACTACCAAAGAATAAACCTCGTCATATGTATTTCACTCTATGTGTCAAAATAGTCACTAGTGTTTCGAAACTCCACCTACTCAGAATCATATTCTCTATACTCCAAGATTGAAGTATTACATGTATCAGTTGATCCATTCCCTATTTTTTAATCCTAGTATTAGGATCGAGTTCCTTATATACAACCACTATAACAGTGTTTACTCTGGGATCAACCTCCTTGTCCACTGACTTCTTTTCTACCCATATTTTGTTCAATTTAGGAGCTTCTTTAGCATTATAGTCATCATGTCAAAAGTTTTTACATGTAGTGCAAGGTTTGGGCTTCCATCTGTACTAAAAAATAATATCATGTGGTATTCCATTTTCACTTGCAATATCAACATGGTTATGACACTTTGAATCAGATGACACAAGTATCTGCATTCTAGAGAATTCAATCATGCGATATTTATGAGTAAATTTGTCAGTTCTTAAAGGAATTCCAAATAAAGATCCCATCATTGCATACATATTCTTCCATAACTCTAGAGGTAAATCATGAATCCCAATCCATACTAGAACATCGGTCAACTTGAATCTTATTAAGGATTGTCCTTGTCTCCACTTAATTCATATCATTGGATTTTCTCTCATGTAATATGCACAATCGTATGCACATTCTCTAGATCTGAGAACTCTAAAATCGGATTAGAAAGAACCCCTGGCCATGACTCATTACCTCAATCTTACCCTACAGAATATAGATCTAAGAGAGGTATCTCTTAAGGGTTGAAATGTAGGGCTTAAAACCCAAGACATAACTAGCTAGGCATGAATTCCATCTCTCCATGTTCTTCGTCTCCTCCTCTTGTGGGTGGATCAACATACATTCTTTTAGTACGATATGCACCTTCTTCAAAGAGGTGCCTCCTAGTTCTTTCTTTTTGAATAGATCACTCCATGAATGAGAATTTAGGTCTATCTTCTTAGGAGCTTGAGTAGGGTTTTGTAGCAATCCATCGCCAACTTCATCTTCATTTCCAGAGAAGTTGCTTTGTGAACTCATTTTTTGAGGTCAGGTCTACATCAGGATTTGATGATCACTATATATATGACTATTACTTCTTACCTTTGTTATGTAGGAAATTCTTGTTGTTTACTTCTTATGTGCATAGTGAAACCCTATTGGTAAAAATATTATGATGCCATAGGGACTTATGATATCACATGGATATCATGGAGGTACCTAACACCTTTCTCATGCATAACTTGATGCCTTACTCTTTTTCTTTCATTTTCTTATTTTCCTTATTCACCCAATACTCCAAAACATTATCATGATTTTTATCAGTTTTTTCACATGAACATGATGGTGAGTCTATTTTCCCATCAATCCATTGGCATCCACCTCTAGTTTACTTCATAAAAAAATTAGTAATGTTGTAAAGATGACTTTTATTTAGGATCTAAACATGTTGAAAACAAAATAATTAGCCATTATCTAAGTATGTATATGGAAGAAAATAATAAGAGGCAATTAATATTATATATTTAGTCACTTATCTATGACCATTCATTTCTTATTTATGATTGTTTTGTAGAATATCAATAAAAGAGGAATTATAACTCATGTTTCCAATGATTTTTGGTAATTTCTCAAACAATACTAGGTTTTCTGTAACTTCAAAATTCAATTTGATTTGAAGAAATTTTTCATAGTTCTTTATGAATGGAATTGTTTCTACTCACTATCTATTACAAGAAAATCCCAAATCTGGGCTCCTCTAAGTGAGGGTTATCAAGTGCCCAATTCTTTACCCATTAAGTGAGGTTCTCCTTTATTGAACTCCAATCAAACCTTATGAAGGAGAAATTTTGGATAGATAATATTTTTTCATGAGTTTTGGTCATAGAAAGGGAGTTGTGATGTAAAGCTAAAAAGTAAAATAATGGTGTGAAATGAATGATAAATACACAAAATGCTTATTTCCCTTGCTCTACTTCCATTGTAGAACAATCCATCAGCTAATATTATTAGATTTCTTTATCAAAAATCCTCCACGTCCCTTAGTTTGGGTGAAATTTGTTGGGGTATGAGTCAAGGTGATCGGAGGTTTAGATTTTTAAGAGTTGAAGGGATTAATAACATCCACATATGTGACCTCCATAATTGACATATGTTAAAAAGCATGCTATGAGAATTGACTAATAAGATTTTAGTGAAGGCTAATGGTAGATGGAAGGAATGTTACACAGAAAGGAAATAATGGTGAACAAATCATAATAAGGAAAGTGTGAGGAGATAGAAAAAGTTAAATAGCCCTAATAATTTCCATACTCAATAATCATGCCATACCATCAAAAGTCTACTCTATGGCTAGCACCCAATCATCAGCTTTGTCGACCATCTCTATTTCACCTTCACCCTTGAAGGAGGGTGGTTGCATCTTCATGAATTCAATTATTGAATACTCCTTAGGCTTATCAAGAATAGGTGAATTGTTCATCTTCCCTATCATAGTTGTGGCATAGCTAACTCTTGCTCAAGAGAGATGGCTATGCTTGCATTAGCAGCAGCAAAGACTGGGGTTTCTTGACCTATTGATGGTCCACTTCTGGTTGGAGGAGTACCTTGAGTCACTGAAGGGGTAAAGAGTGGATCTATCCTTGGCATTCCAAACCTAGGATTCTGGGTTGTCTCATAACCGAACTGGTTGTCAATAGATGAGTTATCTCTCACCATGAGGGTTTTACCTGCAGAAGGTAAGGGTACTAGGTATAAGCAACCTATGAAAAAGGTAAACATCCTAAGGGAGACAAGATTGAAACAGTTAGATAATCGATGGCCATTGGCTATGATATCATGCTACAAGGAGTGGGATCTAAGAGGGGATCCACTCCCTACTAAAATACAAAGGCAACATCCCAAACCAAACATTGACATAAAATTTTCTCAAAAAGGGATGATAACCAATTTATTCAACATCACTGTATCAGATGACCAAAGTTGCAGCGGAATTAAAAGATATATCTAACCATTACAAAGCTTGTTATGATTACTAGACTTTCACCACACAGGGTGATATAAAGGAAAAACTATCTAAACATAGGACTAGCTAAGGATCACCTAACAACGTCAAGCAAGTCTCCCACAAGGTTTCAGTCAAACTTTTTGAGGTCCTGATCCAACCTGGTTGTCTCCTCCTTGACCTAAAGCGTACCCCCAGCAAAAGAAGAAAAGATATATACGTCAGTAAAATGTTGGTATGTGCATACTAAAATAGGGTTGAGAAATTTATGGAATAAAAGGACATGAAGTAAAGAATGCTTCCCACTAGAAAAGGTAAGGACTCCCAAAGTGGCCATAAAAGAAGAGAATTATAAATGATGAATAAAAAGTAGAATACTTGCCACAAAAAATCATAAAAGTGGTGTCATAAAAGCACACATAATCTTTGGGAAAAAAATCATCACTATAATAACAACCTACATGCATGTGAGATAAGCATAGCACTAGAACAGTATAAAGACAAAGGCAGCCAAGCCTCACAAACTTGAAACCTGATATAGAATGAAACATAACCAAACTCCCCAATGAATATAAGTGTGGGCCAAGCCTCATAAACTTGAAATATGGGTATGGGACACATAACCTCTATTTCAAAAATATAATAACGGCACATTACCCAAAATCAATGCAATTACACTACTCTAGGGCTAGTGAATCACATAACATGCTTAATAGAGAGGTGAGTAAAAGTATAGTCAGAGTTTACAAATTAGTCACCACAAAAGTGACCAACATATATATCCACCTCACAAGTGGGCAAAAGACATCACATGTCATCATATAGAGTTTCATCATGAACAACACATAAGAAAGAGACCAAGAGAATGTCCAAATATGTTCACAAGATCAATACCAAATAAATTAGTTCACATGAACCATAATTTTCAAAATAAAGAATAATGAGTTGGATATTGTCCATAGGACAAAGAGAAAGATGAAAATAGGTTATTACTCAAAAGGAATAATAGGGAATATAAACATACCTTAAACCAGAGTCTAAATAGTCTAAAGTCCAATATAGTTCCAAGCCTAGGCCTCCAAAGAACCTATTAAGTATACATGTAGAATTACGGTTTGATTTTATTAACTATTCAAAACCCTAAAATCACATTTTTATTATATGTGAATTAGGTTATCAAAATCACACCATATTTTAGATTATACTTTTTTAGCTCAAAACATATTTTATTATATTTTTCTAACTTTTAAATATTTAATTATGAATTTTTGCAAGTTATTACTTAACTAGGAAAATCCATTAAATCACATTTTCTAAAACATCATATTTAAGATACAAACTTAGCACCATTAGATAGGTTATATTTTTCTAGATCATATTTTATTATATTTTTATGAGCTATAAATAATTAGATATGAATTTTTAAAAATAGACCAATTAGGAAAATCCACGTCCGCAAATCATCTGTGAGAAAGAAAGAGAGAGAGGGAGAAGGTGCTCGCACTGAGTTGGCCCAATCATGGACAGCCAACTCAGCCGGCCCCACAAAGAAAGAGAAAGAGAGGGAGAAGGCGCTCGTACTGGCAATTCATCAAAGCTGTAATCGAGCATGAAATGTTCAAAATGCCCCTGGTGTGAAAAGTCAAATATAGAAGAAATAGGACGATATTCAGGGGAATCACTCATGATGATTGTCCCCCTCTCCTATTCCCCTTCCATGGCTAAAGCATGACCATCTTGGAGAGGCCACAACCCACTCCTCAGGCGAGCTCAGCCTCAGGTGAAGTTTCCTTGAGCTCCGTGGCATCAAACTAAGGTCATCAATCCATGGATCAAGGTCAAAGATGCACTAATTCAATGGTTCATCGAAGTCCCCAGACAACCAGAAGCACCCAAAAAAAAACATGGCCACAGACAAGCATACAATCAACAAAGCTTGAATGAAATCCACGAACTCAAACAAACAGAATTTGTGCCTGTGGGTGCCAAAACATGATGGAAAAACTCAGAAAATTCCCAAAATGGCAACAACAATAGGTTCTCTCATTGATTTGCTAAACTAGATGATGACATGATTAAGTGAAGATGAAAAATGATAGAGGGAGTTACCAGGAATGTGTAGGTGCAAGTAATCAAACTCCATCACCACCTATCAATCGCAGTAGTCGCTAGAGTCCATAGAAGGAAATGAGTAGGTCTGAGATTCTAGTGGCGGCAACAGACCAATTGAGGGTAGATGAGAATCGCAAAGAGGTTGGGGAAAGTTTATGAGCACATGTGTGAAGATGGGGTGCAGTGGATGGAGTTGTGTGAGAAACAATGAAGAGAAGGGAATTGGGGGTTTTCTATTTATGGTGTTTTAGGGATCGTACAAGGGATCAATAGGTGGAGAATCAAAAAAAGAAATCGACGTAGAAAAGATCTCTAAGAATCATCGTGTAAGGAGGGAGAAATCCCGAAAACAGCTTACATGTTGGTTTCCAAAATGAGTGCGGGGTAGAAGACAACCCCTGGACCGTCAGATATGAGATTGAATGGATGGGGAGAAATCTTGCATATAAAAAGAAAAAAGAAAGCCTACCTGACACTTAAATGAAATTCTATTCTGATTCGAATAAATTGTATTCACATTAATTTCTCTTTTTCTCTCTCCTCCAAAAAAGGTGCAAACAACAAATTAATTAAAATTTGTCACCTAACCTGATATGAATATGTAGAATCCAAATTTGCAATTAGATTTCCCTTTTAAAGACTTTTGATTCATTAAATTGGCAAATCTCATTTTCTCTTTCCTCGTGCTTCAATGGATCTAGGATTCTCCAAATCTGATGAAACTTCACCCACAAGTCACATTAAGTATGTTTTTTATGAATTTGCCCTAGTTTCACATGTTGAAGTTGTTTGTACATTTTTAATATTTTTGAAGGTTCTACACACTTTTTCTCCCTTATTATTCACCTTTTTATCAAAGATTTTCCAAAT
The DNA here is from genome assembly GCA_963693085.1 of Alisma plantago-aquatica. Lineage (NCBI taxonomy): Eukaryota > Viridiplantae > Streptophyta > Magnoliopsida > Alismatales > Alismataceae > Alisma > Alisma plantago-aquatica. Next base: position 1,110,397,914 of record OY856410.1, read on the forward strand.
TGGATGAAAATTCAGTCAAAGGCTATTTTTAATGTGTAGATTGTGAATCCAAGATTAGTTTTCTATTTTGGAGTCATTAAATATTTGATTATATTTTGGAGCAAAATACCCTTTTCTTTTCTAAATAAAATAGATGTGGTTATTATTATTCTAAATTGGTGAAACTTGGCATCCAAGTCAAATCTTAACCTAATAAAATGAATCTGAAGTTATTATTAATCAATTGGTTATCCTTTTATTAATTTTAGCTCATTATCCATTTTTCTACTATTTCTCTTATTAAATAAAGTGATATCACATTAACATGTTTAAAGCATTATTATTCATTCCTTATCCTCTTCCTTGCTCCAAAATGGCTAAGGAATGATCTAGAATGAATCTATTTTATCATTATCTCACATAAGTTTATTAATTTCATATTTATTTGAATTATGTATAATTATTCTTAATCACGGACACCTAGCCTTTTTATGCACATTATTTCTCTTAATCAACATTACCTCATGTGACATATTCTTTGTATCCTTTATTGGACTAAAGATTAATTATGAAAGCATTAAGCCATATTTTTTATATGTCCACATGTTAGGGTGATTTACTTATGCATTAACATGTTCGGGTTTCAATTAGCTACTAATGTGTATATATTTATCCTTGTTTGTCTAAGCCCAAAGACTAGGGTCTCTAACCTCTTAACCTTGGAATTGGATTAGGTCCTCGATTTTGGTATGTTACAGTATACCACCCCTTAAAGGGATTTCATCCTCTAAGTCTAAATGTTCATATCTTACAAACAACTATTTACCACCCCTTAAAAATATACATCTTAATAAGTCAATCATCTTTATAGGTACAAGGATAGCTTCCTTACATGCACCCACAAGGTAACATGAAAAAAGAAAACATAACCTCAAAGTCTAACTATGGGACTAAGGTTTACCTTCAACATGATCATCATCATAGACTTCTTGACCATCCAAAGAAAAAACTCTTCCAGCACATCTTTCCACAGTTCTTCCTTTATTATTGTTGTCATTATTCTGAGGAGGTACTTGGGGTTTTTGTTGTCACGCTGGAACTTGTCCATTATGAATTTGAGGGTATCCAGGGCGAATATGTCTAGGTTCATTGCAATGATGGCATACCACTCGGAAGTCAGGTTGATATTTTACTTGATTCTTATCTCAAGAACACTTCTTGAAGGATGATTTCCACCACACCTAGAACACATATCCTTCTTCTAATCTTCACTTTAGAACTTCCTCTTCTTTTCAAGATCCCTAGGTTGAAACCCTGGGAAGATTCGACAACCAAAGCTTAATCAGCCATTTGCTGAAAAGTCAACGGTAGTTGTGGAATAAGAGCACGACCCACATTGTAGTTGAGTCCTTGCAGATATAGTCCAGCACTATGTTCTTCACTAAGTCTAGAAGCATATCTCTCAAGCAATAAGAACTTTTGTAGATAAGCAGAAATAGATAATGAACCTTGCTACAGACTATAAACTCAACTTCATTCTTCTTTAGGGCAGCAGTGCAGATGTACTTCCCATAAAAAAGCACCAAAAAATGCTCCCAGGTAATGGTAGATACATCATGAGTCCTTGCTATCCCTTTCCACCAAACTCGAGTGGGTCCATCCAGTACATATGAAGCAAATCTATCCATATGGTGGAAAGGACATGCTATACCATCAAAAGTCCACTCTATGTCTAGCACCCAATCATCAACTTTGTCGAACATCTGTGTTTCACCTTCACACTTGAAGTAGGGTGGTTGCATCTTAATGAATTCCATTATTGAATACTCCTCAGGCTTATCAGGCACAGGTGGGTTGTTCATCTTCCCTGCCATAGTTGTGGCAAAAAGTTGTCGAAACATAACCAACTCTAACTCAGGAGAGATGACTATGCCTACTTTAGTAGCAATAGATACTGGGGTTTCCTGACCTACTGATGGTCCACTTCTGGTTGGAGGAGTACCATGAGTCACTGGAGGGGTAAAGGGTAGATCCATCCTTGGCATCCAAAACCTAGGATTTTGGGGTGTCTCGTAACCAAATCGGTTGTCAACAGATGAGTTATCTCCAACTGAAAGTAGTACCATTGAGGGAGGCACCCCTTAGACAAACCTCATTGATAAACAACTAAAAGTAAAATAAGGTAAAGTAAACTAAAATCCACTAGTGCCCTCCAGGATTTCCTCTAATTTATAGGTTTTGTAACCACTGCCTCCCCCTCCAAATGCTGTCACAGATGAATCATTCTCTTTATTTGTCTCCATGTTAATTTGTTATCCTATAATGAGAGTGTATTTCATATGTATCAATGATATTATCAATAATCATGTGTATTTTGTTCTGATGGGATTTGTGTTTTCTATGGTTTCTTTCCAACCATATGTTCCAAGTGATGGTTGCAATGAGTGTATTATGGAGTGTATGGTGTGGGTGTTTTGGTTTATGATATTGAAGAAGATTGTTGAGGTTAGTGGCGACATAGTGATTGTGGTTGAAGTAGAAATTGTGAATCTATTTGGTGATGTTGCAATATATGGGATTAAGAGAGGCATTCTCTCCCCCTATCCCACGCCTGTGGTGGAGGCCGAATGCCTGTGAGGTTGGTAAATCAAGGCGGCAGTTGGGATTCAAACCCAGGTCACTTTGTTAGGGGACACCGTATTTGACCACTTGAGCCACTCCTTGTCGGCATGACACAATATATGAAAAAGATGTGTGGTGGTTTCTTCTTGTTTAAAGAACATAGTCCATCTCGATGGTCCAAAGAAACCCCTTTTTAAAGGTTGCTATCGTTAAAACTTTATCATGTATGGTGATCCATAAGAAATTTTTCACTTTAAGTGGTCTAGTAGTTATCCAAATATCATGAGTGGGGTTGTAGTATCCACAATATGTAAGAAATCGGTATGCTTTGTGTAGTGTGTAAATGGGTCCCCATTTCCATGACACCTGATGGCGTGTGTCGATTTCCAAATGGTGACGAATGTCAATAATGTTGTATGGAGGTACATGTAATGTCAAGTTCTTTCAGTTTGTTATTTCATTTACTACAAAGGAGTGTCAAGGAATTTACAGGTAGTGAGTATGGATATGTTGTGAGGTATGGAGAGGCATGGATAGAGGTTTGGATAGTGTTGTCGTGGTACCATGGACCAGTCTAGAATTGGGTGTTTTTGGCACAGAGTGGTGGATAATAGATAATAGTGTGGATGATGTGTATATGTTTGTTAATATGATCCCATAAGGGTGGTGCATTACTCTTAGTGATGGGCCACCAAGATATTTTGATGTAGCATATATTTTGGATGTATTCCTTCCAGATGCAATTTCTAGGAGATCTGAATGTGGCAATAAATATTTACAATTAGACAGATAGCATGTGTTTTGATATTAACGATATACCATTCCACACAGTTTTTGGTGCACATATAGTGCTCTAGTTTTCTAAATGCTTTTTGTTTCTTGAGTGATTTCATAAGAATTTTCTCCTGATTTTGTCTATGTTGTGTAAGATGTTTGTTGGGAGGCGTATGCAACTTAGATAGTAGGTGGTGATGGTGGATAATGAGCTATTGAGCATCATCAGTCTTCCAACAAGGTTGAGGAAATTTTTCTTCCATAAGTTGAGTCTTAGATTGAGTTTGTCAATGATGAGGTTCCATATATATTGGAACCAGTAATCCAAGGTATATGAGGGGATGCATCTCTAGTTTACATTGCAGCAGGGTTTGTATCCAAGCATGAGATCTATTTTCATGTGTACACTGATGATGATTGATTTGTGAAGATTCATTTTAAGTCCAGTCATGTAAGAGAATATGCCCATGATACAACTTATTTTTATGACACTCTTATCATTGGGTTTGATAAACACAATGGTGTCATCAACATATTGAATGATGTTTTCAATGCATTCCATTGGAGATTCTATAAATCCTCATTGTGTTCCCATATGTATCATGTTGGTGAGGATGGATGCAATGATAATGAATAAGTATACTTGGGCATCGACCCCAGAAGAATCAATTCTAGTATTATTGAGAATTGATAGAGGGTCTCCTTGTCTGACGTAATTTGTGTTTCTAATGTACCCAAATGGTGATCCATTAATGACGGTATAGATTTTGCATGTGGATATGCATCCATGTATCCATTTGATCCATGTGAGTAGGAAACCATATCTTGCCATGCACTTTGTGAGGCAATTCCAATTAACATTATCAATGACTTTCTTATTATTCAAATTGATAGCAATGAGTGGTGTGTAATTTATATGGCATGTGTGTATGGTTTTATTGACCATGATATATGCATCATGGATGTTTCTATTTGCTAAAAATGCATGTTGTTGGTGACGAATGATCCCATAAAGTTTTGTCTTCATTCTATTTCTAAGTACTTTGGCAATGATCTTGTATGATGAGTTGATAAGACTGATGGGTTTGAAGTGTTGTATCCTATCAGCTTGATCGATCCTTTTTCTCAACGCAATGTGTGTGTGATTATGGACTTCTGTTTGAGGTGTATGTATTGGATAATATGCATGAAGTCAAGATAGATATGGTCCCATACACCTATATAGAATTTCATATTAAAATCGTCCAATCTGGGTGATTTATCTCTACCAAGGCAATATGTCGGAGTCTTAAGTTCTTCAATGGTGAATGGTATAAGCAAGTTAGCAGGGGTGTCAATGTATTTGGGTCAAATCTGATCCCAATTGATGTGCATGTGGGTGGATGGGTCATGTTGGTTGTTGAAAATGTTTTAGAAGTGAGAGGTGATGGTGTGTTTGTTGGTAGTGTGAGTACCTTGGACATTTAGGCAGGGAATGGAGTTTGTTCTTGTGTTATTGTTACAACATTTCTTCCCTATAGGTGTTGGGATGGGTGGTCATTTCTATGCCCCTTGTCTCCTCTGTAACCAAAATAGATCCATGACACTACCCATTTGGTTTGGTATCCAGAAAGGATCCCTCTTCCAGTTGATTCTTTTAGGATTGGAGTTTGTAGATAGACAAGATCAGGAAGAGTTCAGGGCTTCCTTCTCCCAATAAAAGAACTTTGTGTTGTTGTCTCCTTATTTTATCCATCTAATTTTGGATCTCTTCTTCCAAAAGGGTTTGTGTTGTTGTAGGAGTGTTTCAATTTCAAATTTTATGGCAAGGGTGTCAGCCGGATCCATATTTGGGTTGCTATCAATAGCGAAGAAATTGGATTCAAGGGCACCTAGTTTTTTATGAATGTTGCCAAAGGTTTTCGTATGCCATGTCTTATGAGATTTTTGGTGAGTCCCTTTTGAGGTGGATATGATATCCGGGTTTAAAATTGAGATATGGTGTTTCCCAGGTAGGAAAACAGATCATTGTTTTAAAATAATGAGTACTTGGGAAGAGGTTTTCCTAAGACTGGGAGAAAAAGAATTTGTCAAGTATGGAACATGTGGCACCACTATTTTGTGAATATAGTGTATTGGATGTTCGGATGTCTATAAGTTTGAATTTAGTGATGAGGTTATTGAAGAGTCTGTCAAAATGGGTAAGTTTTACATAGGGTGTGTTGTTGTTGAGCCTCTCTTGTGTGTTGGTGATCATGTTGAAATTGCCACTGACAAGCCAGGGTGTGTTCGTTGGTATGTATGCCCATAGAGCCAATCATACAATGATTGTAATGGGGAATCATATACTTGATTTGATAATAACAAAGGTAATTTTGTCTATTATGTTTATCTCAATCATGAAATGATGACATAGATATAATATATGTGTAAATAATGATGTTACTCAATGACATATGTCTTTGGGTTGAGGACTTGAACAATGAGATCATATGTATGATAAGAGTACACACATTTTTGTTATGTTCCTAGTTAGATATTAATGTGGAAGCAAAATAGATGATAATAATACATAAGACTAGAATGTATTTGACTGATGAAAAAGTCTCATTAGTCTTGATATGTGATATCAAGTCAAGCCCATAGGTACATGTTAAAGAACTATGTATCGGACAAAACCACCATGAGAGTGATACATGGAGACCATGGGATGGTAGTCAGAACCAACTCTCATAGTGATAGTGGTGATTTTGGTTCTTAGACCTGAAGTCACTACACTTATCACATGTCATTCATATATTTATACATAATCCAATGTGACTTTGAATAAGGGTTGCCATAAAGGTGATGCTTAGGTGCATTGTAACACATGGGGATTGAGTGTGAGTGATGTAGATGGGATTTGTCCCTCCTACATGAGTTTGATATCTGGGCCACTTGATAAGAGAGACTAAGACATGTATGGTCATACTCATGTGATTCAATATATGATATGTGAACTCACATGCATTTTAGAGTCTGCTCTAGTTCAAGGAACATGGATTGAACGTTGAAGAGGATGATGATTCCATGCCTCAACTTCAATTCGTATATCAGAGACAAAGGAACTATATAATCATGGTAGCACTAATCATGATTTGTAGGTTGAAGTTGTTCTCCAACTTTTCAAATCACTTGGGTAGAATGATGTGTTGCCAGATACCACTCATTACTTGTGATTTCATAAGTTGGTTACGGATATCACTGCAAACGTAATTTGGGACCTATAGGGTCACACGCATAGGATGCACTTAGAATAGGAATTTATTCATGAATGATATTTAACTTGATTACTAAAAGTATTTAAGTATTCAATTAAACAATTGAGATTCAAAATTGACTAACTGGACTTTGAACCAATCAGTTCAAGTGTTGAACCGATCGGTTGGAGTGTCATGTCAATTGGAAATAACATTGGTTGAATATTTGCTTGAACTGGACATATGAAATGACCATTTCACATATAAAATGACAATTTCATGCATGAAAGAATTGTTTCATGAAGTGAAAGAACTGGTCCATCACTTGGAATGTCTAGTTCAATGTTCAATTTGATTGGATCAAGGATTGATGTTGCTTTCGTGATTATGCATTAATTAACTATTAAAAGCCAATATGTTTACAAACAGGAAACATGTTGAACTGGACAGTTCAAGGGTTAAACCAATCAGTTCACCCATGAACCAACCGGTTGGACAACGAACTGACTGGTTCACCATTCACATGTTCTAAAAAAATCATGAAAAGCAGTCTCTTTGACTCCCAGGTGGACTGGAAACCATGACCCTAGACCTCATATAAATATAGGGGTATTGGGGGCTTTCCAGACTCAATAATATTCTCTAAAAATTGTTATCCTCTCTAGTTGTGGTAACCAATAGAGTGCCTAAGCAAGTCCTACCCGTAAAGGGAGGGATAGCAAGGGAGAGACAATTGTGGGAGAGCAAATCAATCCTAGCAAATTGACATTTGAAGGGACAACTCATTCTCATTGGCTCTTGTAGCACAATGTGGAGTTACCAATGGTCCACATGGACTACTCTAAGCCTTCCACTAGAAGGATACCGTCAACCACCATCTGTGGTGTTACACTAGGAGGTTGTTGTTGATGACTATTCGAGTGTTTCCTGAAGAAGAAGCTTTTTGCTGCTTGGAGAAGAAGCATGTTGATGCATCAAGAGTTGTCGCTTGACTTGCTCCAGGACCAGGTATAACTCTTATTACCTTCCTTTCTAGATACATCGTTCTTGACGATATCTTGCTGAAAGGGAATCATGCATTAAAAAATTTGTTTCCACTGCCTTATATGTTGTTCTGATTTCCCAACATTGGTATCAGAGCCATGTCAATTTGTGGTATATCAGGGATTTAAATTGATGTTATCAGATTTACTTTTATTGCATATGATGTGAATATTAAACTGGTTTATGGGCATATCTGATTAATACCACATATGATTCTAAAAACATAAATATATATGATATGATATATAAGCAATTAATATCCATTTCCCTAAAAGTGTTTTAATGGTAGATGTGAGAATGGTTGGCCAAAACCCTTGTCGATTGTGTGCTTAGTTATTTGGTTTATTTCTTGCTGCTACTCAGTTTTCAAACTGAGCCTCTCCCCTCCTATCCAAATGTGAATTAATGCTATTTTTCCTATTTCCCCACTAATGTAACTCAAGAATTTCCCTTTTACAATGCAATATGAAATAGGATAGTTTCAATTTATGTTTCACCATCAAAAGACGTTATGCACCTGACAAACCGACTGGCTCATGAAATGAACTGTTCACTAGAGGATTGAGGAAGTCAGATGACATGATGATGAATCGATTGACTGGTTGCCCAACTGACAAACTAGGAGGTGATTTGATCGATTCAAGAGTTGAACCGAGTAACTCAGATTGGTTTCAACACAGATCTTCATGAACAACAGGTTGCTACATATGATGTGGACCTTAGGTGGTAGAAATTCCTTGTGGAGCCAATTAATTACAATAGTATAGTCATAACCATCGCTTGTGTTTATAATTGTATGTTTTTGTTTGTGGATGTAGCATGTATATTATGGATAAGTATGTGGTGATTGGATAAGTATACATAATTATATAAAATCCCTCAATAAATATTAAGTCTAAGAAGCTTTCCCTAAGCAACCCATATGAAAAGTTTGATCGATCAAGAGTAGGATACGCCAAATCATGGTGCATTCTCTTTCTCATGGAAGTGTGATGGTAGATATGTAGGTTCTTCCAAAGCAGGGTGCATATTCTATCATGTTTGTTTGGGTCAGAATTCACTAAGTGATCTTAATAAGAGTAAGTACGTAGAATCATAGAAATGGTTAGTAACAAGGAGTTGTGTACACCATCTATCCAAGAGTTTCATTTGGATGCAATTGATGAAAGTTGCCTACCTAAATAGTCAAGTTGAGAGCGACCAGCCAAAGCTGACTCTTGATTTGATGAAATATGGATCTTGGCTCACTAGAAGGTTGTACTCTATAATATTCCATATTGGTAGTTAGAGATATCAATTTGAACAAAATAGTGGGAGAGAAAATTAATTAAAAGTCAAATTAATATCATCAAACTTATCAAATCAAATTTATGAAAGAATTCAATATATTTTGTAGAATCTAATGGAAAACACAAACACATTTTCTTTGTGATCGGTCCTTGAGAAGGACATGCTAAACGAGAGCAATGACCATGACTGGTTATGTACGTTGATAATCGTTCTTTCTCAAGAATGCAAGATCTATGTCCTTGAGACACCAGAGCCAGATGAACCTCCTCCCAATGCACCTAAGGCGGATAGAGATGCTTACAAGAAGCACTTTAAAGATGTTGTGGATGTCAACTGTCTGATGTGGTGCTCAATGAACTATGAGTTTTAGAGACAGCATGAGAACATGTATGTTATTGAGATGGTTACACATCTTAAGAACATGTACCAAGATTACGCAAGACGAGAGAGATATGATATCTCTTAGGAATTCTTCAAGTGTAACATGGCAGAAGGAGATCCAGTAGGTCCCCATGTGCTCAAGCTTATTGGGTATATGAAGAATCATGCTAGACTGGGATTTCCCTTGGGTAATGACTTGGCCGCATATGTGATTCTAAAGTCACAACCAAAATCATACAGTCAGTTTGTCATGAACTACAACATGAATGATTTTGACAAATCATTGTCAGAATTACTTGGCATGTTGAAGATAATTGAATCATAGATGAAGAAGGACAAATCCAAATTTGTGATAATGATCAGTAGAGGGAAGTCCAAGGCAAAGGAAAAGCTAATAAGAGTTCTAAAGCTAGCCAGAATTCAAAGTCTTCTGTACTGAAAGCTAAGGAAGGGGTGAATAAGAAAGAAAAGTGCCACCATCGTCATTAGTCTGGACACTGCAAAAGGAATTGTCCCCTTTATATAAAGGATCTCACGAAGAAGAAGGAGACATAGATCTCCACTTCAGGAACTGAGAAGAAGTAAGCTACAACTGTGTGGAAAAAGTGTTTTTTCCATGACAGTTGGAATCTATAATTCATGTAATGGGCATGTAATAGAATTAGTGAATTGCTATTATGTACCTACCATTAATGGGAAAAAAATCATGTATCATGAATGGACAAGATTATTAAAAAAAAATATTTATGTTTTTCTTTTAAAGATAAGATCTTTTATGGCAGTGGCCTTAATATCTCATAATTTATATTCGATAGTTCTATAGATAGTTATATTGGATAACTTGATAACTCAAACAATCATCTAGAGCACATAAATGAGAAATGCATTTTTGGAATCTATAATGATGGCTATCCAGACTCTTTTGGTTATTGAACCAATAGAGACATGCAAGTCTTGTTTATTGGGCAAAATGACAAAAGCACCTTTCACTAGATGTAGTGATAGATCGAGTATTCTATTAGGGATAGTACATACTTATGTACATAGACCTTTTACCATAAATGCTAAAGGTAGTTACTAGTACCTCATTATATTTACTGATATTATCTATAGATATGGAAGTTTGTATTTAATGAAATATAAGTATAGATATCTTGAAGTGTTCAAGGAAATCATAAATGAAGCATGAAACTAACTTGGTAAAAGTATTAATACACTTCGATATAATTGATGTTGAAATATTTTAAACCAAGAGTTTGAAAGACTGTGATAGTGTATCATGATGAACTCCACCTGAACATTGTGATCACACCCTATTAGTCATGGTGTGATTATCAATAATTCTAGCTAATCTTCAAATTTTCTTTTTAGGCATGTGCTTTACACTAAACAATGTATCGTCTAAATTGGATTAAAAGACATGAGATATGGCATGGGAGTGTCCCGATATGTATTTTATAAGGATTAGGATTGTTATATTGCATAAGAAAAGTTGTTTCTTGAAAATCATTGTCCTTAAATCACATAAATGTTGTTTTACTCAATATTACTTTTATATTCCAATCCAACAACAAAATATCTATTGCCAGGAAGGATGTATTCCTAAAAGGAATTTAATTTCAAAGGAATCATTACGAGAATAGTAGAACTCAAAAAGTTTGAGACCAAAAAGAAAACATTGATCCTAAAAGAGGTACAATAGGAACAAGGGGAATCACAAATTGTTGTGGAATATCAAGTTCCTTATGTAACACAAAACTCATAGTTTTAGTAGAACATGCCTTAAGCTTGGAAGATTAAGACATCTTATGGCTCAGGAAGGAGATGAGTTGGTCATACATGATGAGTCAACTATCTACTTTGAAGGTATTGACAGACCAGAGTCTGAGAAATGTCTTGAGGCCATGACATCCAAGATGGAGTCCATGTAAACCAATAAGGTGTGACCTTGGTAGATCCACTTGAAGGGGTAAGACCCATAGGGTGAATTTAGGTCTTTGAGAAAAGACTAACATGAATGGTAGTGTACAAACCTATAAGGATGAATTGATTGAAATGAATTTCAAACAAGTTCAAATTGTTGATCATGATGAAATCCTTTAACTAACTACCATTATTAAGTCCATCAGGATCATGCTTGCTGTTGCATCTTACTATGACTATGACATTTGTCATATGGATGTTAAAATCACATTCCTTAATGGGAATATTCATGAGGATGTGTGGGAGACACAGCCTGAAAATTTTATAAATCCAATATTGTAAATAAAGTTGGTAAGATACAAAGATCAAATTGTGGATTAAAGCAAGCATCTCAGATCTAGAATCTTCTATTTGAGAAGACAGTCAAAGAGTTTGACTTGAGTCAGAATGAATATGAAAGTTATCATTACAAAAGATTAAGTGGGAGCATATTTATATTCCACATAATGATGGGGAATAACGTCCTTATCTTGTAAATGTTAAAACATGGTTGGGAAGTACCTTGTCTATGAAGAATGTAGGAAGAGCATCATATATGATAGGAGTCACAGTCTACAGAGATAGATCTAGAAAGCTTATTGACCTAATTGAGAGCATATACATTAGGAAGATGTTGAAGGAGTTCAACATGCAGGACTCAATGAGAGAATTTTTTTGAAATTAGTCTCTCAAGAGCCAAGTGTCCCAATTTTTGTGAAGAACATGAATATGTGAGTTAGATGTCATTTGCATTCACAATATTATGTACTCATCCCATTATCTTGTATGTATTGGACATGACGAGTGGATATCTATCAGATCCCAGTGAAAGTCACTAGGTTGCCATAAAGAATGTCCTTAAGTTCTTGAGAAGCACCAAAAGGACTGATTCCTTGGTTATGGAAATAAGGAAGAGTTAGGGGTAAAGGGTTACTCCGATGCAAGCTTCCAAAATGACAAAGAAATTAAATGATTGCAATCTATACTTGTGTTTGACCTTAAAATAAAAATTGTTAGCTGGAAAAGTCCCGAGCAAAATTTAATTCTACAATAGAAGTCGAGTATCTTGTTGATTTGAAAATAGAAGAGGATATTGTATGAATCTAGAAGTTAATATAGATGAACTTGTTGGAGGTTCCAACCATTGATGACATAGTAGAAATACAGATGACAACAATGGATCTACTGGTTAGGCAAAGTAACTCGGATAGAATACTGCAACACTTCCATCTCATGTGAAAAGTCACACAGTTAGGAGATGAGAAACTTGCAAAATACTGATTTGAATAAAACATTGCTAACCCGCTAAAAAAACACCATCATGATAGAAACATGATGGACATGTTAACGACCACTTGGAATAAGATTCATAAGTGATAGGATCTAAATGCAAGTGGGAGTTTTTTGGTATGTTTGCCCATAGAACCAATCATATTATGGTTGTCATGGGGCATCATATACTTGATTTGATAATAACAAAGGTAATTTTGTTTATTATGTTTTTCTCAATCATGAGATGATGACATGGATATAAAAGATGTCTAAAGAATGATGTTAATCAATGACATATGTCTTTGGGTTGAGGACCTAAATAATGAGATCAAATGTATGATAAGAGTACACACATTCTTGTTATGTCCATAGTCAGGTATTACTGTGGAAGCAAAATATATGACAGTCTTATATAAGACTAGAGTGTGTGTTGACTGATGATAGAGTCTCATTAGTCATGATATGTGATATCAAGTCAAGCACATAGGTACTTATTAGAGAATAGTGTATCGAACAGACCCACCATGAGAGTGATACATGGACCATGGGATGGTAGTCAAAATCATCTCTAATAGTGATAGTGATGATTGTGGTTCTTAGACCTAAAGTCACTACACTCATTACATGTCATTCATGTATGTAGACATCATCTAACACGACCTTGAATAAGGGTTGCCATAACGGTGATGCTCAGATGCATTGTAACACAGGGGATTAAGTGTGAGTGATGTAGATGTGTTTTTTCCCTCCTATAGGAGTTTGATATCCAGGCCACTTGATAAGTGGGACTGAGAAATGTATGACCATACTCATGTGATTCAATATATGATATGTGAACTCACATGCATCTTAGAAAGTCTATTATAGTTCAAGGAACATGGATTGAATGTTGAAGAGGATGACGATTCCATACCTCGAGTTCAATCCGGATATCAGAGATGAAGGAACTATATGATCACGATAACAATGATCACATATTGTGGGTTGAAGTTTCTCTCTAACTTTTCTAATTACTTGGGTAGAAATGATGTGTTTCTAGATATCGTTCATTAATTGTGGTGTCATAAGTTGGTTACAAACATTCACTGTCAACATAATTTGGGATCTATAGGGTCACACACATAGGATGCACTTGGAATAGGAGTTTATTCATGAACGATAAGTTTAACTTGATTATGAAACGTGTTTAGGTATTCAATTAAATAACTGAGGTTCAAAATTGACTGAATGGACTTTGAATCGATCAGTTCAAGTGTTGAGCCGATCGGTTGGAGTGTCAGGTCAATTAGAAACAACATTTGCTAAATATTTGCCTAAACATGACATATGAAACAACCATTTCACATATGAAACGACCATTTCATTTATGAAATGGTCATTTCAATAGTGATACATCTGTTCCATGACATGAAACGGTTGTTTCACATATGAAATGGCCATTTCATGTATGAAACAATCGTTGAATGAAGTGAAACAACATTTAATGGTTGTTTCATATGTTAAATGATCGTTTCATGACATGAAATGAGCATTTCACATATGAAACAACCATTTCATGTATGAAACAACCGCTCAATGAAGTGAAATAACTGATTCATCATTTGTAACATCTAGTTCGATGATCAATGTGATTGGATCAAGGATTGATGTTGTTGTCATGATTGTGCATTAATCAAATATTAAAATCCAATATGTTTGCAAACATGAAACATATTGAACCGATCGGTTCACCCATGACCCAACCAGTTGGACAGTGAACTAACTGGTTCACCATTCACATGTTCTAGAAAATTCAATGAAAAATTGTCTCTTTGACTCCTAGATGAACTTAAAACCCTGACCCTGGCCCTCCTATGAATACAGTGTATTGAGGGCTTCCCAAACACAATAATAAGATCTGACAATTGTTGTCTTCTCTAGTTGTGGTAACCAACAGAGAGCCTAAGGCCTACCCATAAAGGGAGGGATAACAAGGGAAGACAATTATGGGAGAACAAATCAATCCTAACAGATTGACGTTCAAAGGGACAAATGTTACCCATTGGCTCTATAGGGCAACATGGAGTTCCCAGTGGTTTTTGAGGACTACTATAGAGGTGGGAGGCCATTTCCTGCCTCAAGGAGGACACCGTCAACCTCCATCTGTGGTGTTGCACCATGAGGCCATTGTTGACGATTGTTCGAGTGTTGTCTGAAGAAGAAGCTCATTGCTCGACCGTCCATGGTATTGCACCAGGAGGCTGTTGTTGATGGCTATTCGAGTGATGCATCAAGAGTACTCGTTGGACTTTCTCCAGGACTAGGTATAACTCTTGTTACCTTCCTTCCTAGATACGTCATTGTTGATGGGATCGTGTTGAAAGGGAATGAAGCGTTAAAATTTTTGTTTCCACTACCTTATATGTAGCCTGGATTTCCCAACATTAGTATCACAGACACACCAATTTATGATGTATCAGGGATTTGAATCAATGTGATCAAATTTATTTTCATTGCATATGATGTGAATATTAAACAGGATAATGTGAATATGTAATTAACACCACATATGATTCCACAAATATATATATATGTGTGTGTGTGTGTGTGAAATGATATATGCAATCAATATGTGTCACTCTAAAGTGTTTTGATTGTGGATGTGAGCATGGTTATAGACAAAACCACTGTGGATTGTGTTCTAGGTTGTTTGGTTTATTTCTTGTTGGTACTCAGTTTTCATATTAAGCCTCTCCCCTCCTTTTCAAATGTAAATTAATACTCTTCTTCCTATTTCCCCTTGATTGTATCTCAAGGTTTTCCCTTTTACAATGTATTATGAAATAGGATAGTTTTAATTTAAGTTTCATTGTGAGAAGACATTCTACACCTGACAAACTGACTGGCCCATGAGACGAACTAATCGACTAGATGACCGAGGAGGGAAGATGACAGGAGGATGAAGTGATCGACTGGTGGCCCAACTGACTGATCAGGTGGTGAGCCAGTCAGTTCAAGAGTTGAACTAATCAACCTTGATTGGTTCTAGCACAGATCTTCATCAACAATAGGTTTGCTACATATGAATGTGGACCTTAGGTGGTAGTACTTCCCTGTGGGTCTAAATAATTACAATAGTATGGCCATAACCATCCCTTGTGTTTATAACTATTTGTTTTTGTTTGTGGTTATAGCATGTATATGATACATAAGTATGTGGTGATTGGATATGTATATGTACTTATATAAATTTCCTCAATAAATATTAAGTCTAAGATTCTTTCTAATAAGAGACACACATGAAAAGCTTGGTCGACCAATAGTAGGATACACCAAAGCGTGGTACATTATCTATCTCGTGGAAGTATGATGTTAGATATATAGTTTCTGGCAAAGCAGGGTGTATATTCTATCGTGTTGGCTTTTTGGTCACACTTAACTAGGCGATCTTAATGACATTAAGTGCATAGAAGCATAGAGATGGTTAGTGACAAGGAGTTGTATACACCATCTATCCAAGAGTTGCATCTGGATGCAATTGGAAAAGGTTGCCTACCTAATTAGTCAAGTTGTAGGAGATCAGCCAAAGCTGACTCATGATTTTACGAAATATGGATCTTGGCTCACTAGAAGGTTGTATGTTGTAATGTTCCGAATTGGTATTGAGGGATATCATTTTGAACAAAATCACAGGAGTGATAATTAATTAAAATCCTAATTAATATCGTCAAACTTATCAAATCAATTATCAAATAAAGTTAGCAATATCTTTTGTAGAATCTAATGGAAAACACAAACACATTTTCTTTGTGATCGGTCCTTGAGAAGGACAAGCTAAATGGAACAACTTCCATGACTTGTTCCAGATGTTGAGAATCGTTCCCACTCGAAGTGCAAGCTCTATGTCTTGGATACACCAGAGCCAAATTAACCTCCTCACACTACTCCTAAAGCTGACAAGGGTGCTTACAAGAAGCACTCTGAAGATGTTGTGGATGTCAACTACTTGATGCTATGCTCAATGAACTATGAGTAGTAGAGATAGCATGAGAACATGGATGTTATTGAGATAGTTACACGTCTTAAGAATATGTACTAAGATCAAGCAAGACAAGAGAGATATGATGTCTCTAAGGCATTATTGTTGGACTATGCTATGTATGAATAATCTTTTCTATTTCATAGGGGATCATGGTCCTTTATTTATAGTTCTTGCATTAACCAGTCTAAAATTAGGTGTAGGTATATTACAAGATTATAAGTGCAACATCGAAGAAGGAGATCCAGTAGGTCCCCATGTGCTCAAGCTTATAGGGAATGTGGAGAACCTTGCTAGACTGGGATTTCCATTGGGTCAAGAGTTGGCCACATATGTGATTATGCAGTCACTTCCAGAATCGTACAACTAGTTTGTCATGACTGCAATGTGAATGATTTTGACAAGCTATTGTCAAAATTACTTGGCATGTAGAGGATACATGCAACACAGATGAAGAAGGACAAACCCAAATCTATGATGATGATCAACTAAGGAAAGTCCAAGGGAAAAGGCAAAGCTAAGAAGAGTTCTAAAGCTGGACATAAGACAAAGTCTTCTGCAGTGAAAGCTAAGAGGGGAGTGAATAAGGAAGGAAAGTGACACCATTATCACCAACATGGACACTGAAAAAGGAATTGTCCTCTTTATATAGAGGATCTCAAGAAGATGAAGGAGATAGAGATCTCCACTTCAAGAACTTACAAGAAGTAAGCTAGAACTGTGTGGAGCACGTGTTGTTTCCACTACAATTGGAATTTGTCATTCATGTAATGGGCATGTAATATAATCAGTAAATTGTTATTTTGTACCCTCCATTAATGAAAAACATCATATATCTTGTATGGACAAGAATATTATACAAAAAAATGATGTTTTACTTTTAAAGATAAGATCTTTTATGGTAGTGACCCTAATGTCTCATAGTTAATATTTGATAGTTCTAGAGATAGTTATGTTGAATGACTTGATGAATCAAACAATTAATACCAATAGGATTGTCATTTACAACACATAAATGAGAAATACATTTCTAGAATCCATATTGATGGTGGTCTAGACTCTTTTAGTTATTGAACTAATAGAGACACACAATAGAATCCCATGTATGCTTCAATGTCATTTAATACTGCATTTACAGCTACATCATCCTCAAATTGAATACCTATCTTAGATGCAAATGTGGTAAAATCATTTATATTAGGCCATGATGTTATATATGTTGTATTGTCAAAAGGTACATTAGATGTTTTATCATATGATGGCATGTGTGTAGAATCCAAACTATGTGTGATATCAGAAGTAGATGAAGTACGTTCATCCTCCATAGCGAAGTAATTCTTCTGGAGTATATATGAGTGAGTTGTATTATGTCACTGTTGTTGGGCCTTTTGATTTTGTCTAGTTGATAGGACTCTGTTAAGACCAAAGTTCTTCTATAATGGTAGATTTTATCCTGTCCACCATGTCTTTATCGATATTTGTGGATGAGGAATGGTTTTTGTGAAAAGGGAATGGCTTGGCTTTGTCCATAAATACATGTTGGTTTGTTGGGTTCTTAGGCGATGAAATGTGTGGTCTTTTTAGTTGATGCAGGTTGTGTAGTTTAGTGTTAGCTTTGGAGGGATGATTGTGTTCTTTTCTTTCCCACACCATTTATCTGTCATAAGGTTTTCCTGAATGTTCTTGATTTGGTTTGTGTTTATATATTATGAGGCAAAACCACGATGGGGTGGCAGGATGAGTCCGAGAAGGTAGTGGAGGATGGTGTAGGAT
Source organism: Alisma plantago-aquatica (assembly GCA_963693085.1). Classification (NCBI taxonomy): domain Eukaryota; kingdom Viridiplantae; phylum Streptophyta; class Magnoliopsida; order Alismatales; family Alismataceae; genus Alisma; species Alisma plantago-aquatica. Next base: position 1,110,416,247 of record OY856410.1, read on the forward strand.
TTTTAGAAATGACCTTGATGGTGTATACCAGACCTCCCAATCTAATTTTGATAGATGTTGGCAGTTCAATGGCTCTTTTGATAGAGAAACCCAGAAGGCTTTGATGTAAATAAATGGTTGGAGGGTTTTAGGGTAAACAAATTGTAGTGTAGCACCTATGGCGTGAGTGATGGATTGGAAAACATCTACTTGCCATAAGTGTGGAGGGAGGTCAGAAATGGATACCCACCCCGAGCCTCCAGATCCATCTAGAGATGACCCTTGTTAAGCTAACCATTTAGACGGTGTAGCTTGGACAAAGCTATCACCACATGGGATGGTCATGACCTATCCATAAATGTGGTCCAATTTTGTGCCTTCTAGGACAAAATAAAGAAGTTGGGAGGTGATAGAATTTATGTATTAAGAATAGTACGGTGAATGAGTAGGTGTGCAACCGCACGGGTGGAGTCCAGTATCTTAACCATATTGTTATTGAAGTTGTTGTTGATGGTGTCCATGACACTATGACTGGAGAAAACTTTGAGAATATACATAGAGTTTGCAGGTAGGTCAATGGGGTACTCCATATCAAAGAGAGGAGAGGGAGGCATGGTGTAGGCATGAGGCAAAATGAATTGTTCAGGTGGGGATGTAACAAGAGAGTTATGAGGGAGGGATCTAACATGAGAGTTAATAGGGGGATAAATAGGCAGGTTGAGTGGAGGAAGGTAAGGAGGGTCGAGAGTGTGATGAGGGGGCGGGAGGCAAAAATGTTGGATCAGTTGAAGAGGAAGAAGGGTAATATGTTGAGGGGGTGGTGAGTCAAGAATGTCATCAGTCAGACACATGATGGGAAAGATATTAGTATGCTTGAAAGGAGGGAAATGAAAGAAGGATGAGGAAGAAGGAGAGGGGGCATTTGAAAAAACCATCAGGGTGATGCTGGGTTTTACAATGAAGGTTTGTAGTAATGGGTCTCAATGGCATGTGCATGGTGAGCGGGCAATGACGTGCGAGAAGGCAAGGGAGAGGGTGAGGGAAGGAGTAGGAAAGGTGGCCAGATCTTCGAAAAGCAAAGTAGTAGACAGCAAAGGAGCAGAAGTGTCGATGATGTCCAAAGTGCATACAATGTGAGCAACGTAGATGTCTACATGGGCCTCTTCATAGACGAGAGACGGTGGTCTATCCAGAGGATGTGTCAAAAGATGACAACATAACAATCGAGAGATTAAGCGCAGAAGAAGAAGCGGTGAGTGGAGAGGAGTTGGAATAGTGGACATGATAAGGAGAGAAAGGGTGTGTCGAGGAGGAGGGAGGGGTTGAGGAGATGTCTAATGCATGCCAAAGGTTATTTCTTTCTTGCAAAACGGTGGGGATGGCCTAGAATAATATATGGGCTCTTAGAACTGACTTTTCATATGTATGAAGCCTCTATGAGCTATCCTCTTGCATGGCCATCAATCCCTAGGCTAAAGACACATGGAAAGTCCCTTAAGACTCCTCATGCTTCACCTCTTTCTATATATAGCCATGTATACCCCTTCCCAACTCACAATTAGAAAAATCTTGCTCTCTTTTTCTTTCCTCTAGCTTAGATAATAGTTCCTTTTGTATTTGGCCATAAAGTTTCTGCCCCAAGGTAATAGAGGGAGCCTATCTTGGTGAAGAAGGCTCCTAGGGCTTCCAAATTGCTCTATTAGGGTTTCTAAAGCTCCTCCTTGATAATTTCGACCAAAACTAGTAAGTTTCCTCCCTTAATTTCCTATTTTCATACTGATAGTCTTCCTTAAACCTTCTTATAGGTCATAACCATGACCATACATGGTAAAACTCCACCTAAAACCCTAAAACATGTCATCTCCTTGCTCTTTTGCTAGGGTTTGCACCTCTAAAGTGGAGAAGGTGATCTTTGCTCAAGAAAGGAGCTTGGCTTGGAGCAACCAGACCTTCTAATCTCAGAATCCTTTCTGTTTGAATCTTATTACCTTCCTAGAGGCAAGTTTGGTTAACACCCTTCTCATATATTGCTTAGTACATGCTTAAAACTCATGCTTTTATGTTGAAAATCGACGATTTCCATCTCTATTTACCATGCTCATCTAAGGTTTTGATTTCTTGCTATTTTACCTTCTCTATAAGATCTAGTTTGGATAACATTAATCTAAAACCATGATATTAGTTTGAAAGGTGTTTTCCCTCCCTCTCTCTTTAATTATCTCAATCGGTTTGATGATGTGGCAATTTCCTATTGGTCAGTATTGAAAAATTCATATCTTCTAAACCGCTTATCCAAATTTGACAAATAAATATGTTTTGGAATTGGAAAATTAATCTCTATCTAATAAAAATATTTTCAAGGTCTGATTTCATGGTTTGATGAAGGGTGATTTTTGTAAAACGAATTTAATGCATAAAATCCATAAAAATTACATCTTAATCATCATAACTCCAAAATTAACATAAATATATGTTTTCTTGATTAGGAAAACCTAATAAGTTTATTGGTGATGTTTTAAGAGTCTAAATCCGATTTTTTTCTAAAAATCTCTAAAAATAGGGTTTATATATATATATATATATATATATATATATATATATATATATGTGTGTGTGTGTGTGTGTGTGTGTGTGTGTGTGTGTGCGCGCGCACTATGTACTCTAATACATTTTAATACATTGAAAATAGGCAAAATGGAACTTGGACTCAATTAAAGTGGTGAAAGTTAGTAATTGATATCAGTAAGAGAGGTATGTGCATTCCTTACACCCTATGTTGGGATAATTGCAGCCAAATCCTATATTTCTCTAATGAGGCTTAAATGAACCCTAAATATTCTATTCTTGAATCCTGATGTTATTCATGCCTCAAATTAGATTATAATTTCTTCTTGTTTGGGTCTTATACCCCACTGCCATGCTTATTGAATATTATGACTACTCTTGCCCTGACTACTTTTCTAGCATGTGGATTTATGTTCTATTTAATTTGAAGTAGTGGTACTTATGTACAACCACCCACAGAGGGCGTGTAAATAATCGCCCTAGGGAATGTCTTATTCTCCCCATAATATTGTAGGTGACTGGGAATGTCTTATTCTCCCCTCACCTAAGGTTAGAGGTCTGGTAGGTGCCTCAACCCTACTTAGTTAGGTATGCATAATTATCTTACATGTAAATTATTTTTGATATAATTGTTAATGGCAAGTTTCTTTTGAATATAGCCTCATACTCTTGTTATCTTAATCATATGATGAACCCTAGCCTATTTTTATTTGTTGTACTTATCTTGATATCCCAGATTAGTTTTGTGACACATACTTTTCTTCCCTTTCCCTTTTTGCTGGGTGCCTTCCCAACCACCTAGGTGTTGAGCAATGTGATGGATAAGACAAGGAAGATCTTAGCTTTTGGCTTGGACTCGGTTGATGGAGATGTTGCTTGGAGACAAGATTGTAGTAGTCTAGACTTCCCTCTATCTAGATCCTGATTGTGTGTCTTGATGTAAACCCTAATGGGAGAATTTGATGTATTTTGTAAACCTTTTATGAAATTGAATATTGTCAGTTATTTTTTATTCCGCTGCTTTCTAATGGTCTATTGTATACTATTGTTTAATAAATTTGAAAAATTTATACCCATTCCATCATACCTCTGAGAGGGTTTGGAATGGATGTCAACTCTTCAAATTTTTAGTAAAGGGGTGATTTCACCCTCTTACAGCATGCCAGAGGAGGATGAGAAAGACGTTGTGAGAGAACATACCGTTCATCTGGTTTGGATGGAATGAGGATGATGTGGTGTCTTCAGCTGATGAAGTAGAATATATTGTCGTAGATGATTCGACTTTGATTGGATTTGTAAATGTGCCTGATGGTGTTTGATATACATCTCTAACAAATAGTTGATCTCCCGTGTCCGTTCCAGAGAATGAGTCACCCGACATTCTAAAAAGGGGGAGCAGTTTTGTTGGCGTTTTAGAGAAGAAATTTGTGATCTACGTTGTTAATGTGTGGTGATCTATTACCTTGAGGTAGATGATCCGATCTTTCCAAAGTATGAGTTGCAATATCATCGCTTTCCATCCATTTCCAATGGATAAAGCTTTATTATCATTTTTTACAATGGTGATCTGAAATGTTTGGTTTCCCATCAGAACGGTGATGTTGCCTATTTTGATGTCGAAGCGAAGATATTTTCATTCTATGGATAGTTGAATGGATATCATTATTTCAAATCGGGGGTATAGTCTATGTAGGGGATGTTCGTGGTCATGGCGGAGTGTGTTGAGGTTGATGGCAGATGGTTATGGTGTGTGTTTTTTTTATTCGGTGGTGTTTCTTGCCGTTTGTGATGAGTCTCTAGATGATATAAGTTGTGGGTCGCATGTTGCTCTGGTGAGGATGTTTGAGATTAATCCTATTGTCCTCATACTGGCCGACAAGCCTATGTGTGTCAGTGTTGTGTTGTGTTGGTATCACGGCGTCGCTGTAAACAGTCGTGTAGACAGTGGTGGCGGTAGAGCAGCTATGTTGGTGGCTACTATAGTTGTTGTGGTCCGTATCTGAGCCACATGTTGCCTAGTTCTGTGTAGGATTCTGGATGTTGGCGAATAATCTGAAGCGCTGTAGTGTTGTTGCGGTTTCAGCGGGGAGTCTCACCGTATGAATCAGGTGGATGATGTGGTGTTCGCGGGGGAGGGAGTGTCTGAAGCGTGGTGATCACCGAAGATGATGAGAGTCTGTTGTTGTTGCCAAGAGATGGTTTTACTTAGAGAGGAGTTGGAGCTCTCCCCATCCCCAACTGCTAGCAACATTTTTTTTGGGTTTTAAATGGTATCCTGATTTGTTAGCGTCGTTTCCCTGTTTATAGTGTTATAAACGAGCATTCAGAACTTGACATTTGGTTTGTATGTGTGTTGAAATTTAAAAAGGTCGACGGATTCAGGTGGAGTTTCAGATAGAATAGTTTAGATATTGAATCAGATAAGATGAATTATAGCATCGCATCTTATCTGAATATATATCTATTTCATATAATATTAAAAGAAAGTTGAATACATCTAAATTATAACAAGTTTTCAATTTGGCGAATACATATATTTGCTTCAACACACACTGGGTTTCGTGCAGGATACCTGATGGAATAGGATTTGGTGTCAGACACCACACTACCTGATTCTATAATTTGATTTCTTGGCGCTCTTGCTTGTTCGTGTGCTTCCGGCGTGCATTATAAGAATACATCTGTTTGTCTCCATGTAACAGTTGCCCATATTTTTTTCCAAAAAGGAACACCATTAAATTTCTTGGTAAAGACGGTGCAGCACCACTTAGATTTAAGAGTGTATATATATTGATTTTCTGAAACATAACTAGAGAGTTTGTAGATATCCATAGTTCCAGCACGACAAATGATGTTATGCTTGTCATTGGAAACGTTAGGCCGTAAAGAAATATCATTGTAACAAAGATCGTGCCAGGCTAGGCCAGGGGAAAGATGGACCTACCACGCCTGCCAGCCCACCCCAACAAACGTCCAACCCTTGAACGTTATCCATTCATCCCGATTGAAGAAGTTAAGGAAACTGCTGCTTGGCTGAGACCTCCACGCCAGATCGCCGGCACAGGCTGTACTCGATCACTTTATTTAGACCAATCATGCCGCAATGTTTCAGGGATGTTGCTTCCAGTTCCAGGTCTAACAAGACGGAAGGGAGTAGCCGTTATCCTAAAATGTTGGTCTTTATTATGGAACTCACGCGTAGTCAGGTAATGCTTAATTTGTGTCGTGATGTTATATAAAGTAAATTAAGAAAACCTTGTGAACAGGAAAACAACAGTCATAGTCATAATAGAGTAGATTATTGAAATCCTATACTATGTAGGGTCAAATCAAAGTCTGCCTTGAAGAAGATACTTCAACAAAATATACTAAAATTTACCTAAATCCGTTGGAGTTACCCAGTCAGCCGCTGGTACCAGGTGTGTGAAGTCTCCATAAACATTATAACGGCAAAGGAAAAGGAGAGGGGAGCACTGTTGTTGCAATGATGTATCTCAGCTCTAGCATCGCTCGAAAACAATGTGAATGAGGAAAAATAAAGAGAAGAGAATCCATTTTATGTTCCATTGACAAAGCTACATGCTCACTTTATAGAGGCCAATATCATAATGCCAAATTGTTTGAGCTCGATTAACCGCATAATCCCAATTTTCTAAGTTGCCTATAGCTGAAATCGAAATGAGTTATTTATGGGGGAGCTTCCTTCATATCTTTCCATTGACTATTAGGGGCCGTTTGGGCGCTGCGATTGAGAGCGGTATTGTATTTAGACCCTGTATTCTAACTGACGAATTTGTCATGACCGTGTTTGGGATGCGGCTTGAATTTCACCATTGCCGCACTTAGAACGCGGCAATCTGGGTCTTTAGTATTCTACGGCCTTCTCAAAGTTCGCCGATATCGGCGAGATTTGCAACTGCAGCTGAAACAGATCTGCTCCCCGAGATGCCCCCGACACCTCCCTTTCTCCCGCGGGCCGCGGCCACTCTTTTCCCCCTGGCCATCGTCTCCTCCAGTGTCTCCCTTCGTCCGCCGCCACCACTGCTCCTCCCTGCCCATCTCTATCATCGCCGTGGTGGTTCGCTACTAGCGGCCCTGTGCTACCTCTCACGGTTGGAGCAACTCGCCGCCGTGTTTTGGCCACCGGACCATAGCTTGGCTCCTCCCACCGGCCAACTCGTCATCCCGCAATGGCAGGTCCGTGTTTTTCCCTGGCGTCCGTATACTTATCCGTCGACCCCTCCACAAACGGGATCGGACCCAAATCCATGACCCCCGGCCAAAGCAGGGCCAGGCTGTGGACGCCGGAGTACCTGTCGCATTCAAGGTGGTCGAGGATCTGATGGCCGACGAGATCCAGGGATAGCATCTCCTTTACGTCAGATCCATGCCGCTCACAGAATGGAATCAGATGACAAATGAGATGATACTTGTACATCGGCAGTTATCCAAACATAGCAATTAAGAATTGCAGGATTTACAAATTGGGTAATCAAAATCCCATTACTCATAACCACCGCAGCAGTGACGATGGCGCCACCCAAACGGCCCCTTAATCTCACTCCTATTGAGGAGGTTTTGTGTGTGTGGGGGGGGGGGGGGGGGACGCAAGGTCCACACAAACCGAAGGCTATTTCGGGTTGAGCTGATCCAAATATATTTGAATAGCGTATTTGGGATTTTTTGTTGATATGTCAAATCACACTGTTATAATCTTGACCTGTGATGGTAAATCTTGATTGTGTTGTTCCCGGCAAAGGATTATCCAGCCGGAGATAGGGTTGGTTTGATCCGGAAAAGTGGGTTAAATGTTGCCCTTGTGTTTTTGATAAAGCGGTTCTATTATATTGATACGAAAGATGGAGAATGAAAACGTATAAACAGTTGGCGACGAAACTATTGTAAATACGTCGCTAACTTTTGTAAATTTATGTTTACGTAGTTACATGCAACAATAATAGGTGTACTAAATTAACAGTTTCGGGCCATATCTAAATAAGAAGCAAAGAAATAAACAATGCAGGAGAATATAAAATGAAGTTAGGAATTCAGATCAGATCGTTTGTTGAGAAAAGAATGTGTTATTTAAATAAATCAGCGGCATGTAATCTTTTTAGATATGTGTCGTTCTTCTAGTCAACCAGGTCACGAACTTGTAGTAGGTTCCCATCACGCTCGCACTCGACGATGATGAAAGTGCGCCACCAGTACAGTTCAGCGGCCACAGGTACCACCACTCGTACAAATCTCGCCAGGAAGGAAAGGAAGGAAGATGGTTGTAACGACCATCACCAAATCGAAAGCTAAATCGTTACTAATTATGTGGAATAATCATAAGCAGCGGATTAACAAAAACAAAAAAATAAAAAATTAAAACTATTTTACAAAGAGATCCATTTCTAGGAAAATTCTTTAAGGAAGAACCAAAACCTTATATACATCATTGTTCACATTATACATACATTGTACCATCTCTTCTCGAGGAAGTAACATAAAACCTCGAGGCATACTAGCCAAAACCTCAGATTGTTCATAAAACAAACACGTACTAAATCTAAGGACCTGAGAGTACAGAGACGACACATAGGACTTCTATCTACAAGACACGACATACATTATACTCAACCTAAGCTATTACTGTTGTCCATGCTGTTGTTGATGTACCTCTGCAGTATGGTCTCTACCTCTTGGCTCGCGTCTACCTAAAAATGTTGGTAACCAACGGGGTGAGACCCATGTCCCAGCAAGAGATATAACTATCCGCTAACAATATTATTATCATAGTTAAATAGTATAAAATTAGGCAGAGGATTCTTTTACATTAATAAACAAGATTTAATCACTGTTTAAGTAGAGTAGAGCAATATCATCTTCTGAAGAATTGCAGTTATATATGATAAAATAGTAAATCATCTATTCATTTTATAAGGAATATGAAGAACGTGTATAACATCTATCCATTTAAGATGTATAAAAGAAATGTAACATCAACCAATGATTTCCGTATTCAATCCTTAAGCAAATACGCTACACGGTTGATTATATTTTACAATCACACTTATACCCTGAGGAGATGAGGTATACCACTCATACTCCAACCGACCACTATGAAGTCAAAATCGGTACCATACAAGGTCAATGGAAGAGTCAGTTGCCATGACCTCACTTGTCTCGATTAGTGTGAGACCACAAGCAGGACATCTCGTGTCAACTGCTAAATAGCTTTCCAGGATATACAGGAAACTTTGCTATAGAGCTACAGCCGCAGCATGCACTGTCTTTAGGATTGAAAGATTTTAGTTATCTACCATCAATCCTGGCATTCATCATCATCGGGAGATTCTTGATACATCCATCCCGGCATTTATAATGAAGGAGATCTCACATCAATCCCTCATTAGGGCGTAAGGATATTTGCGTCCATCACCCCCACATATTCAAAAATATGCCCTCCAGGAGATCACGTGGGAAAACCTGTTTCACCATTCAGCAGCTACTAATGTTGATGGATCTATGGTCAGTACGCTACATGATGAAATTCCATTTGAGTAATTAGGTGCATTACAATATCTTTTAGCATCAAACAAGTTTCAAACAATAATTATAACATATGCTACAAAGAAAGGTGTAATACATTTAACAAGTAATTTTATAACCTTTGGAATACTTTGAATGCATAACACTTGGGATCTCAGTCCCTTATCACATTATTGGAAATTCTCATCTCTTAATATTATCATCATCATGATTACTAGATCTGGGTATTCAAACCCTTAGTTCATTACTGAACATTGTTACCACTTATCAGGTAATTAATACCTCTATGTCCTCAGACCAAGGTATACATAATACTTGTCGCATAAGCATCTTACATGGCTCACAAGGCCCATTTAAATGTCGTCACCTCTCACTAAGAAACAACTATTCATATGGCTCACAAGGCTCATTTAAATATCGTGTCACCTCTCACTAGGCAACAACTATTCACATGGCTCACAAGGCCCATTAAACATCTTGTCACCTCTCACTGGGCGACAACTATTCGCATGGCTCACAAGGCCCATTGAACATCTTGTCAGCTCTCACTAGGCAACAAATATCTTTTAGGTTATCAGACCACATAAACATTATACTTTTTATACAAGTATTTAACATGTCTCACAAGGCTTATGTAATAAAAGAAATACAACATTCCCATTATTAGGGTTAGGGTTTCCCCTTTATAGCCGAATAGGGTTTCAAGTTCATACTATCAATCCAAACCCTAAATCATTGCTCCACACATCTAGGAGCATACATTGATATCATAAGTATTCAATCATACTTATTTATTCTCATCATTAATCATTAAATGATTATCAACACAAAGTATGAGTTTCTCTCTCATCCTCACTAGGATATTGATTACATCATACTTTATTAACTTGGCTTAACCCTTTCTCAAGGTATGTTAGCCAAAACTTATCAAAGTGCATTTAACTCATCACATCTTAATGTAAAAATTGACACTTCATGTGGTACTCATCCAAGTAAATTGGATTTGAGGTGCATCAAGGTGTATCAACCTTGAGGTGTTGGATGTGATATTTATCATGCCTTGGTATATCACTTCCCTCATCACTTTTAACTTACTTAAGTTTATCAACTTATCTTGTATTAGGGTATTTCTCATCCTAATACTTTATGCACTAACTCATCACATTTATCATGTTTTGTATTGTCCATAAGTCACACACTTAAATTACCCAACTATCATCAAGTAATATGGACTCATCTTGGTTTAAGCCATTATTGATATAGGGTTGATCATTATCAACCACTTTAGATGTTTCACCTATCAAGGCATTAATAATACCATTACTTGGTGTTAGACTCATTACTCCTAAGAGTATCTTGCCCTCACCTTTACAAGGTGTATTGGGTTGAATCATGTATGTCAAGTTGAACACATGTATTGGGTTAGGTGTATATAGAGCTAGACATCATCATATCCCTCATACCCTTACCCATCAAGGTATCAACCTTTCCAATCATATGGTGTATTACCTTCACCATACATGGGTGTAATGTCCTCACCTCACTTGAAGATATTGGCCACACCATACTTTAGTGTATTGGCCATCACATGTTCCAGGGTATTAACCACCTTACCACTTTTGTCATCTAGTGTATTGGGTTACCCACCATATCATTTTAGAGATATGTTCTCAACACCATATCGTCCAAGAGGTGTATCCTTAACCCAATATCAGTTTAGAGGTGTATGCTTTCTACCCATATCACTTTAAAGATGTATGTATGCCTACCATATCGGGAAAGAGGTGTATGCTAGCTTTACACCATATCGGGCAGAGAGGTGTGTGTGTGTGTGCTTCACACCATATCAGGCAGAGAGGTATATGTGTTCTTCACACCATATCGGGCAGAGAGGTGTGTGTGTGTGCTTCACACCATATCAGGCAGAGAGGTGTATGTGTGCTTCACACCATATCGGGCAGAGAGGTGTGTGTGTGCTTCACACCATATCGGGCAGAGAGGTGTGTGTGTGCTTCACACCATATCACTTTGCCTTTGATGATTTCATCACCATCAACCTATAGACTCTTGTTCTTACTATTATAAGTCATGGAAAATAGTCCCATGAAGATTTTAGAACTCAAAGGATCATCAATTATTCAAGAGAATCGAAATTGCAAGTAGATCAACAAGTATGACAGAATTGAAGGTGCATAATAATCTAATTGGGTTCAAGTTGTATAACCCACCTCAAAAACAACTTCAAAGCTCCAAGCTCCAAAGCTCTATGTTTCTAAGGTTGAGTATTACTTCCAAACTCCTCTATATGCAAAGAATCACCATGGATAAGCATTTGATGAAGAAGAAAAGAAAGGAAGATCATAACCCTAGATTCATGCTTCAATCCAAGGTTGAAGATGATCATGGCCTCACCTTAGGGTTAAGTATTGAGCTCCATCTTGCTCCTTATCACCTTTCACAATACCTCACTACTCCTGTACGATATGACATCACTTTTGGCCGATATCCCCTTCACTTGTGGCCAAAAACACTCCACTATGGCCAATATCACCTTGCTAGGCTGATATCACCTTGATAGGTCGATATCAACTTGCTAAGGCCAATACCCAAGGCCTATGCACGATACCACTTCACCTATGCACAATACAAGTACCCTATGCACAATATCTTAGAGTAAGGATGTGGTAGGATTCGAAAAATTTCACTACTGGGTGAAAAGAAGGGTATATATACTTGAGGTTCATGAAAAAGTGTGTATATGAGGTGTCATCAATTTGAGCTACTAGGTGCCACGTGTCCATGCATGGATTGACACATGTTCTTGCATGCACTCCATATTTATCTTTCCATGAAAAATAAAAACTTAAGGATAATGCAAGGGATAAGGGTCGGGCCCCTTTGGTTATCTTCTAGGACAAGCCACTTTCACTCACATCATTATATTCACAATTCAATGCACCCTTTCCCAAGAAAAGTTGCAAGTCAATATTCATTACTTTATTGAGGTTCTTAGCTAGTTTTTGAAAAGTCAAAGAGTTAAAATCACGATATGGGGGTATCCTCTTTGGATCCTTGGCTGATAGGGACTCCCATTTAACACTACAACCCGATACACTTAATACAAGCTCAAATTAGGGTTTCCATTCAACCCCTTTTCTTGGTCTTTTCATCACCAAGAATACTTCCAATCATAAATGATTCAAACATGGTGTATCATTCATTATATATCCTCTAAATGATACATAGAGGAAGTAGGAACACTCTAGAGGTGGTAATTTGCATATAAACCCTACATTTTAGGTAAATTACAAATTGTACCAAAATTGGTGCACACAGTACTAACATTATTAAAACAAGTTCAAACTTGGCTTTTAGGCTTTCCACAAGACACCACATAGCATAATTTTCTCTCTTATGATTCTAAACAACTTAATGCACTTTTAACATGTGACATACTGCAATATAACCCCTTATCTTGGATAAATTGCACTTTGGTCCAAAACAAAGGAACATTACTCAAACATCATTCAATCAGGACCAAACTAGGAACATAAGTGTGTCACATGATAACAAAACACCTTAGAGGATTATATTAAAGTTCTAACCAACTTACATATCCAAAACAAATAGGGTTAACTCATAACCCAGGTTAAGGTCGTTACAATGGTGCTTCTCGCAGGAGACGAATCTCCAGAAGTTGCAGGGAGCGACGGCGGCTAAGGAATGTCTCGTTAGGGTTCACAAAAGGCGGTCATGAGTGGTTGACGAATGTGCATTCGTATGCTGAGAGATATACCTTTAGCCCTAATGGCTAGTCCTATTTATATCCTAACACACTCCCTAATCTTATTCCCATAAAGAAGTGATCTTTAGATCGCCCTTGTACACGTTATAAAAAAATCCACAAGGCATACATTTTTCAACTAAGATTAGTAAATCAGTTCAAAAACAAACAATTAATTAAATTGATAATTAATTATATAGTTGCATCCTAGTGTAAAAATAAGATGTAAGATGGAAGACATTCCCACAACCCACAAGACATAAGTCTGAGCCCATGCCCGGATCGACCCAGCCAGGTCAGGCGAGGCAAAGTGTGGCATGGCGTGTGTGTGTGTTGTGGTCACCATACCCAACAAGGAGGTGATCATACTCTCCCCTAGGACCCTTTGGACACTAGTGTCACATGTGATCCTGCATATAAGGACCATAAAAGTTCTACGAGTGAGCAATGTGGGATAAAACTCTTCTTCATTCATACTAGACACAAAACTACATTTCATCCATGTACTAGCTGCACTACATTGGACTTAATCCGTGATAAATAGATGGCTAGTGCCATATGTCTAACAATCCCCCACAAAGACCGATGTGTACATTTCTATACCATTCATTCCTCCATATTGTGCTTTTAGCAGATATCTTTCAGTTTGAATCTACCTGAGTTGTCCAACTGTGACCCCCATAGGAACCAAGTGAACAAAAGTTTTGAACTTGAACCTTGGGTTCAAGAGTATAGCTTGGTAAAAACACAATGACAACATGGAAGAAAAGAAAATTGATGCATTAAGGCCATGCATCTAAAAGTTATATCACGATTGATATCAGAGAACAACCTAATTCCCCTGTTGCGGCCTACGCAACATCACTTTTAGTTGGAGTCTCCACAGATGTATTGTTAACATCCTATCCTAAGACTTGACACCATTCAGAGACTAATCTCTTACTAACTTGTAGTTATGACACTAACATATTCCTAGGGGATAGACATAGAGATGCAAGAAGCATCAAATAAAAAACATAGTGTCATCTGGTTTACCCGACAGCTTGATACAATCACATTGAACCCAATTTATGGGATCTCTACTCTTTTGGGTTGGGTTGCTACTGCCTGCAAATCTAAAGGAGTTTCAGTCTCATCCCCAACCTGGATTTTTCCACTAAGGCCAAGGTAAGACCTTTAGTGAAAGGGTCAGTTGTATTCTCTTTGGTACCGACATAGTCGACATCCATGACCCAATTAGACTCTAACTCCCATACAAACTTGAGTCTTACTTGGATGTATATACAATGTTTTTTATTATACTTAGAACTCTTTCTCTTAACAATAGTTATAGTGCTATCACTGCAAACTGAAATTGCAGGAAGCAGCTTCTTACAACAGATAGACTGGACAGAAGTCCATGTAGCCATTCAACTTCCAATCTAGTTTTATTTGAAGAATACAAATCTTCTTTAAAAGTAGACCGAGACAATATGGTCTATTAGTTAGACCTTCAGGAAACAATACCTCCTCCCAATAGGAATACATATCCTGAGACACCATTGCTCCTACAGTTCATATAAATCCAACTTGCATCACTATATCCTTTGACTACAGAATGATATTTTCCATAATGCATCCCAAGGGAACAAGTCCCCTTGATATACCTCAGAACTCTATCAAGAGCTTCCCAATGTGTCTTATCAGGACAACTGGTGTATCTACTTAACTTGCTCACGGTAAATGTGATGTTTGGATGTGTGTAGTTTATAAGATACATCAAACTTTCGATTATCTGAGAGCATTGTAATTGATACATTGGAACCCTAGTCTCATTTACTACTATCATATCAAAACCAAAAAGTAGGGTATCATCTACATATAGGCATAACAAAATTAATCTATCATTGACGATATTGCAGTAAATACACTTATAAAATTCATTAGAAACAAAGTCATATGATGATATCACAGAATCAAACTTCTCATGCCATTACTTAGGGGCTTGTTTCAAGCCACATAATGGCTAAACATGTTTATACACTTTGGACTCATTCCCTAGACCCACAAATCCCTCAGGTTGTTCCATATATATATCTCTTCTTGAATATCAATGTGTAAGAATACAGTCTTCACATCCATCTGATGGATACAAAGATTATAAATGGAAGCTAAATCTATAAGCACTCAGATTCTAGTCAAATGGGAAACAAGAGAATGGGTATCAAAATAATCTATTCCTTTCCTTTGTGTGTAATCATTTGCAACTAACCAAGCCTTATACTTATTGATTGTCCTGTCTGCATTAAGTTTCTTCTTAAATATCCATTTGCATCCAACTATAGAACAACTAAGAGGCAAATCCACTAATTCCCAAGTTCCATTCAAGAGAATTGATTGGATTTCATCATTAATGGCTTCTTTCCAGAACATAGATTTGAGAGAATCCATAACTCATTTGAAAGATACAGGATCATCCTCAACATTGTAAGTGAGAAACTCATTTCTAAATCTTTAGATGTCTTAGGCCGTTTACTTCTCCTTGGTTCAATCATTTATTCAGAATCATCATATTCAGAAATAGCATGTTTTGAGTCACCCCCCAAATTTTTCATCCTTTCCACGTGTTCGGTGATGGAACCTCTGGTAAATGAACCCTCTTGAGATACTCTGTTGGGCACACCAGATTTCATGAAAAACACATCCTCAAAGAATGTAGCATTATGTAATTCCACAATTGTATTGACCTCAATGCCTGAGATATTAGATTTTACAATAAAGAATCTATAGGCATAACTTCTTTCTACATAACCAAAAAAATGGCATCAACCATTTTCGGTCCCAATTTCTTCCTTTTTTGTTCAAGGACAAGTACCTTAGCAAGATACCTCCACACTCAAAGATATTTCAGACTCAATTTTTTCTCTCTCCATTGCTTAATGGACTAATTTATTTATGTTTAGGGGAAACTCTATTAAGAATATGGCAAGTTGTATTCAAATCTTTCCCCCACATAAAGGTAGGTAGACCTGAGGTTTAGAGTAAGGTACGTACTGTATCTATAAGAGTTCTATTTTTACATTCATATATCCCATTAGATTGTGGTGAATAAGGAGTACTAGCCTCATGAACTATACCATGAAATTGATAAAATTCTAAAAATAAGTTTTAGGTTTATTCTCCTCCCCTATCAGACCTTAATTGTTTAAGTATTTGCTAGTTTGAGTTTCATCTTCTTTCTTATAATTTTTAAATTTATCTAATGCCTCATCTTTGCATTAGGTAAATAGACATAGCAATATCCTCTAGCATCGTCAATAGAAGTTATAAAATAACAATTTTGATCCCTAGTAGCAGTCCCATTAAATTCATAGATAACAGTGTGTACTAATCAAGAATTTCTGAATTCTTATTCACATAATGAAAAGGTTTCCTAGAAATTTATCTTGCACATAGATTTCACATCTACTAACATTAATTTCAGACTTAGGAATTAAATCAAGATTCATCATCCTTTTCATTGAGCCAAAATTTATATGTCTCAAAAGAGAATGTCATACATCAAATAATGCAAGATCCATGCAAATAGAACTATTATCATTCAAATTTAAAGCTGAATTTGAAACATGTTCAACAAAATTTTAAATAAGTTCTCCATATCACATAGACACCCCTTGCCAAAAAATAAATAATCACAAAGGTGTGTAATAATAACCTTATTACATTTGCAATCTATTCTAAAACTATCCCTAATTAAAATTTTCCATTAAGGATATTGTGTCAAATAGTTGGAACATGTTTGACTCTATGAAGTGTCAGAACCTTCCCCAAAAGGAACTTCAAGTCCACCCGTCTTTTACCTTTGACTTCTATAAAGTTAGAATCGACCAAAGTCATAGAACGGCCTCTAGAGGCCTGGTAGGATACAAACATGGACTTATCAGCACAAACATATACATTAGCCACAATGTCAATTATCCAATAAAGTTGTTCAAAAAAAAGGATTTAAGGTTTTATATAAATGTACTCGTCATTGAGGTTCAAGGATGTACTCATCATGTTGACCACAGCCTCTTCAGTTGCATATGTGGCATGTTTCTTTTCCTTCTTTGAAGGACAATCTTTATTCCAGTGGTCAACCTATCCACAAGTCCAACAAGGTTTGTTCTTTGATTTCTTTTAGATCTTAACCTTAGGTTTATGCATATTCTTAGTTTTTATATCTTTGATCTTAGCAATAGTAAAATTGACACTAGGTTTGCATTAGTTGGTAACTTGACAGTATTCTCAGTCAAGTGTTTTTTTTTGTATGTTAATATCCCTCATTAGATCATTCATTGACAAGTCTTCTTTCCGATGCTTACGAGTCATGCCAAACGATTCTCAAGACTTAGGGAATTTTTCTATGTTGGATGTAACAATAAACTTCTCAGGAAATTCTATCTTTGCATCTGAGTGCATGATGTAGGAGATGAAAGTCGTGTGTTTGATCAGAAATAGACTTAACCTCAACTATCTAAAATTTTAGAAATTTAGACACAGTGCTTTTCAGCACCCTGGTTTCCAATACTAAAATTATTTACTAGTGCCTCCCACAAAAACTTTAGAAGTACCACATGTAGCTTCGAGTATGAATCATACAATTTCTTATTTAAAGCAAACATAATCAACCCTCGACATGTATTATCACCCTTCTTTCAGTTAGTAATTATATTTACATTATCAGGGACAGACTCATCAAATTTAGGTTCATCCTCTTCTATGTACTGATCGTAACCCATCATATTAAGTCAAATTTGCATTCAACTCTGCCAATGGGCAAAGTCAGTACTGGTAAATTTCTGAGGCATATTATCAGTATCAATTTTATTTGAGAACCAACATGACCAGCCATTGTTAATTAACGACAAATAATAATTTCTATAAGATTGTTGTAAATTGAAGGTTTATGTCGTTACATGCAACAACAATAGGTGTAATTTAGTTAGCAGGTTTAGGCCAGATCCAGATAAGAAGCAAAAGAATAAATAGTGTAGGAGAAAATAAAATGAAGTTAGAAACTCAAACCACATCGTTTATTGAGAAACAAACTTGTTACTTTAAGAAATCAGCGGCCTGCAATCCATTCGGATAAGTGTCGTTCTTCCAGTTGACCCGATAACAAACCTACAGTAAGTTCTTATCTCACTCGCACTCGACGATGATCAGAATGCACCACCAGTGCAGCTTAGCGGTTGTAGGTACTACCACCCGTACAGACCATGCCATGAAGGAAAGGAAGGAAGACGACGCTTCTCGCAGGAGACGAATCTCTTGAAGCGGAAGGGAGTGATGACAGTTGAGGAACATATCACTAGGGTTCGCAAAAGACAATCACAAATAGTTGATGATTGTGTGTTTGTATGCTAAGAGATATGTCTTTAACCTTAATGACCAGACGTATTTATAGCCTAAAAGGTTCCCTAATCATATTCCTATTAAGACATGTTCACTCGATTGCTTTTGCACATATTTTGAAAAACACATGAGACAAACACTTTCCCACTAGGATTAATAAATCTGGTTCAGAAAGAAACAATTAATTAAATTGATAATTAATTACATAGTTGTATCCTAGTGCAAAAAGAAGATGGGAAGACATTCCCACAACCCAGAATCCCAAGCCCATGTTCGGCCCGACGATGTGTGACACACATGTGTGTCTGTTGTGGTCTCCATACCCATCAAAGAGGTGAGTATACTCTCCTCTAGGACCCTTTGGACACTAGTATCACATATGATCCTTCATATAAGGACCACAAAAAATAGGAGTGAGCAATGTGGGATAAAACTCTTCCTCATTTGTACTAGACACAAAACTACATTTCCTACATGTAATAACTACACTACATTGAATTTAACTCTTGATAAGTACATGACTAACAGCCATATATCTAACAGAAACATAGGCTTAAATTGCAGAAAGCACCAAGAGTGTCTTAAGGAGCTATATAACAACGACCTAGGGTAGGGATATGTCCAAGAGTTAACTAAAGGGTGTGGACTCCTGCATAAAACAACCCACATCAGAGTAGGCCCATTGAGAATTGTTCGGGGAAAATGTGCAACGGTGGGATCCCCATAAGACAACCCATGTCAAAAAGATAAAACAACCAGGACATCCAGCAAATGATTAGTAGGATCAGAAGCTTTACGATGTCATCAGGTCCTCTTAAGGGGAGGCCAAATCAACACCGATCACAGAGATGCTCAAGCTAGTATGAATCAGCCATTCATCATCTTGTGGAATGGAGAAGGCACGAGGAGCAGTCTTCATCTTCAGAGCTAAGGAGGCATCAAAAATATATTGTTATTCCATTAAGAAAAAGTAATATAAACATAATAATCTTGTTTTTGTGGTCACCTATATTAACAAAATAGCGTTGGTTCCTTTCCAATAAAATAGGCCAAATGATGCGTGTAGCCAGAGCACACAAGTGTTTTCTTAGACTGGTATCAATACAAGCCTCCTCATTGAATAATATAAAAAGAATATGACCATGTCCTATATTTCCTATAGTTGCATCACAATTAATATGTGATCATAGGCGTTGGATATATTTACAATGAAAGAAGTGTGGTTCCTATCATCCAAGTAGCGGTGGCAACCCAAGCAAATGGAAGGATCATAACAACCACGCTTGACCAAGTGTCACAATATATAAAAAAATATTGACAATTAATATTATGAAAAGATTTTTTGAATTCAAGTTTGATGGTTATAATAAAATTCTTGTTTTAATTGAATTTGTGTATAACTTCATTTGACATTATGTGAGCACCTTGTCACTATCTTCCATTTGAGCATCTTGTCTCTATCTACCATTTAAAAAGGAAATCCATTTTAGACTCGTTATTTATCCATATGAAACCTCATATGAGAGCTAAGAACCTCAGTTATTATCTTCTCAGTCTTGGTTAATAAGACTGATGAGTTTAAATTGGTTACTCAGAATAGTTTTTTCAACCTTTTTTTTAAAGCTATGTGCACTTGTTAAATGGTTGATACTATTAGGGTAATCCAAATTCCCCAAGTGTGTGTGCTCAAAGATATTGAAAATGAGGTTCTCAACTATATTCCATTTGTGTAGATAAAAGGACTTATGAAAACAATATGGACTTGAAGATTTATTAAGGCCTAAACTAAACATAGACTTCTTAATTTTAGTTAAGGTGAATGGCATGATGAGTAAATGTGGTTTGCCAATGGTATTCTCACAAAGTTTATCCCATTTAAACATGATGTGACACAATAAATGCCACTTACGTTTAAAATGATTCGTGAAATGTTGCACAAACTATGGATAATCTCCACTCTCTTTTGTGTGGTGATGTGGTCAATGGTGAGGGTGTGCATGTTGTAATGTTGAAAATATTTTCTATTTTTATCCCTTCTTTGATCTAATTATAGTTTGATTTTTGTTTCCAAAAATAGTCATATTCCAATTGATGCTATTTTTTAGTTTCTTTAAAAAAATAAACATTTCTTAAGGGGTTTGGATTTTCTCATATAGCTCACATTTTAATATGGTAGTATTAAATTAATTGTTTCTACGCCAAAACCTTAGAAACCTAAAAGGTTTAAGTCCCTAGGTGGATATCTTAATGTTCAAGGTAATAACATGTGGTCAAACATGATTCTAGATCTAGTTGGAGTTGTATTAAAAGAAATATATTGTCCCATGTAGGTGATCTCAGAAAAGGATCTGGTAAAGCCCATGAAGATCATATAGACCAAGTAAATGGTCATTTCCAACACTGATGGCAATGAGGCCATCGTCATTTGTGAATGCATCAAAAATATTTGTATGATTTTTTGGTATTTCTATAAATCAAAATATTTGATATCTTAAATATAAACTAGTATAACTAACACATTTAATAATACATGGAGGTGACTTATATTTGTTTGCAATGTCTTTATTTATTGTACATTCATTTTTTAATCCCTTGGCTCCAATAAATTCCAAAGAAGTACCACTAACATTTTTCTATAGTAAAGAAATGGATGGTTATTAAATAATTAGTAATAATATTATCATGACAAATGATACAAGGCCCACGAGGATCCTAACATAGAGCATGAATAATGTATAATGGACCCATTGAGTGATATAGTCACCCCTTATCAAAGCAAGTCAATTGTTAGACATGAATGTTTTTGTTTCTTGAATTGTGCTCCCTACATTTTTATTAGCTCAAATAAGTTTTCTTATAGACCTATGTCTATTTACATAATATACCTCATAAACATCGAATATTTAATATTCCAAAAAATAATAGGTAAAAACAAAATAGTAAATAACATTACAATATAGAAGATTAATTTATATTTAGGAAGTTTAAGTCTAGAAATCGTCTGGGTTTCCCAATGGACCATACCAGTTCAACCTCAACCTTAGTGAGAACATCATTCGCATTATGAAAACAACAAAAGATAGTCCAATATTCTCTATAAATTTTATGGATGATGATATATCCTTTTGAGATATGCAATTCCTACTATGGCCCAAAAATAGATTTGTACTATAATTATATGTATCATCAATTTGTAAAAAAGTAGTGGTGTCTATGTTACTCCCATCTTTGTGCATGTGTCTCATTTTTTTGGTACCTACCATTGAAAGTATCAAAATATGTTGCTATATGTCATCTTCTCATCTATCTCCTATGGGTTTGTTTGTTCCTAGAGATATGAGGCTAATTTTTCAATGGATCGGTTAAAGCTAACAATTTTCAAGATACTCTACACATAGTGAAGCTGGACATATGGGTAATGTTGTGAATTTTATAGATATCTGGACCGACTACAGTTTTATGTTGGTCAATATTGTAACAATGTTCTAAACAATTGTGGTTATGTAATTAATATCATTTTGAAGACATGGTCATATTTGAGTCTTCATGGACCCAAACATGGCCTTTTATGGGTGGGAAGCACCCTAAGTAGAGGTGATGGCTTTGAAGACATCGATCTCCCAAAGGTAAGGAGAAAGATCATTTGTTGTCTTTCCAAGTATGAATCTGGCTTTTCCAACAATAGTGATTGCAAGTCACATTACATGGTCTATAATGGTGGATTCAAGAAGAGTGTAGAGCATTTGTTATCTAGATAACACTTTGGGTTGTGTAGTAGACATACATGAAGGATATGACCTCAATTGTTTGTGACATTAAGAGATCTCATACAAATATATTCATATCCTTTAGAATGTAGCAAGAATTCTAAGATGCAACCACTTTATAGAGGAATTAAATTCATATCCTTATCAATATTTATTCATTATGCTATGCTTTGAAGGGATGTATTCTCCAAAAAAGACATCGCCTAATAAGTAGTAGTCCAATCAATAGTGGGGTTAGGAATCAAGGTATGCTTCACAACCAAAGAAGTTGGAGATTTCAAGAACACCAACAGGCTTAGAATATTAGAGAATAGAGTCTGGCTTGGAGGGTGAGTGCATTCAAATCATGTGAGATTTGTTTTCACTTCAACCAATAATTGGGCTATTTTGTAATGTGGGGAGGGCAGTGTGTGTCGTGGTTGTATGGTCTACATGTCATGTCTGTATGATAGGCGTAGTGGTAGATAATGGAACTTTACTCATCACATCCTTAAGAATGGGGTAGCCTCGTCATTATAGTATTGTCTTGTTAGCATATATGAAATACCCGGGATCAAGACACAAGTACAAGATAATATTTCAATGTAGACAAGACTGAAAGTTGATTGTAATAAGTATTTGTGGTAGTAATTTGCTTTCATGTCTATTTGTTTCATTGTCTCACTCCTACATGACTTGGAGTATAAAATTGGTTCTCTGTATTGTTGATTTGGTAATTATTTATGTATATAGTCATGAATACATCATAGTTAGGGATATTATAGTTAAATGGACAGTTACATGCAACATGACCCAAGATTTTCCTTTTTAGTATTTTTTGGCTTTACATAGTCAAGGTGTTTATGTTATTTCTCTATACACCTAAAATGGCTTGTTTAGGGATCTTCCTTTTGTATTTAACCTTAATCCATTTCATTTGTTCTATCATGTGGTTCATGTAGAATAATTCGACCATAATGATAAAAAAATTGTTGTGAATTCTCGTATTATTGAGTGAGCATGGTATAAATGAGAGTTTTGGGATTATGGGAGACATGTTTTAGTCATCTTCTCCTTAGATCATACCAATCACCTCCTGAAGGATGTCCTTGCATATTTCCTTGTTGTTTTTAAACATCACTAGGTCTTCCATTGTGGCGATCGCTATAAAATTCATGGTTGGTTATGTCGTCTATTTCTTAGGCAGTGAGACTGAAACTAGATAACTAAAGTTATAGATAACTTGTTCTCCATTATATTAAGTTTGCAGACATTCCGAATTTGTGTGTTATAACTGGTATGATTGTAGGGAATATAAAAACGTTTAAGATCACTTTTTTGTTATGTGTAAGAAAAATAAATTGGGAAATTTGTCACCTTTGTTGAAGGTTTTCCAGGGTTGAACTCCAAAGGATGGTGGTCTTGTCGATAGACATTACAAGGCTTTTAGCCTCTATTAGTTATTTCAAACCCTCATATCTGAATTAGATGCATGTATGCATTCTATTAGTGTAAGTGTCTTAATGGGTAATGGGGCTTAAGCCCATTACATTTATATTCTTTATTATGATATAATTACACTTAAATGAGGATAATATTATCCACTTAATTTTAACCATGTATGCTTAGAATCCTATATATAGGAGATCGAATACCTCATTAGATAATGATTAGATTATTGTTTTGCCTCCAACATGGTATCAGAAACATACCCTAATTCTAATCCTCCTAATCTTTCATTCCCCCTCCCTCTTATCTATTCCTTCCCCTGTATCCAATGCTAATGCCAAGATCGATAGTAGTAGCACTGCAACCTTACCCAACAAAAATAGAAGCGGCAGTAGTGTCACGACCACCAATGTTGATGGCATTGGCATTTGGCTAAAGACAGCAGAATAGTACCCAAGTCTCTACTAAGGTTAGCGCATGCAGGTGTGTGCCACTTACCGCCAATCCATGTGTATGTTTTGTTCTTCCATTTGTATACAACAATAAAAAGAGTCAAATAAAAAAAGACTCATTACATGGCTGAGTGATTTTGTTTTAACAGGTGTTTACATGTTACATATCACAACATAAATTCATGTATTTATCCTTCATACAACTATGCCCTATAGTCCAATAATGCTTCTTTCTCTCTTATCATTTCTATTGTGCCACACATTTGGTAGTTCTTTGTTACTTTCTATAGTTTGTTTCATTCCCTCAATCTAATACTATTTTGTTTCTTCCTTTTTTATGTGACTGACAACAAATATTCTCCCACTATCATGTATAACGGCATGCCCCATGTCATTGCTATTAAGCTAAATAGAGATAATTTCTTATTGTGGATGAATTAATTCCATATTCTTCTGGAATCATGTAGTAGGCTTACATATATCAAAGACATTGCATCTACATCACCAAACGATGCATGGGTCACCAAAAAATTGTCAATTCTTCCTTGACTCTGGGGTGTATGGATCATGATGTTGCGATCAAATACATGTGGTACATGAAAACAAAGACCATGTGGGGATGAAATGAAATACTTTTACATGTAGAAAGACAATTTCATGTGTCTGTAGAATGTCATGAACAAGATGTTCTCATAACAGCAAGGCGACCATCCATCGTCAAAATACTATGATTCAATGAAATTTATTTCCAACTAGTTCTTTTTTTAATGTAAAGACTATGTAGAATTCTCACCTAACACATCAGCCAAAGTTATTAAAAAGAGAGACACTCTCATTATTGGGCACTTCTTCAATGGCCTTAATCCTTGGTGTGATGTAGAGTATTAACTCCTAATTAGAGAAGCTCATATGTGATGTAGCGTATTAACTCCTTCTAGTTAGAGAAGATCATCCATCCATGGACTAGGCATATACACACATGTCCCATAAGAGATGGACTCCACTTGTACCTCTCATAATGATGTGTTTGATGTCCATGCAACATTGGTTGTGGCTTCTACGATATGAAGATGGGGTTGTGTCTGATGTCCCAAATGCTCCTACTACAAGTATGGATACCCTAGTCACTATGTTATTAGATGTGGCAGGGGATCTGTGCAAGTCTCTTAGGATCACACTCCATCCATTGTCCAAGGCCTTCCTACAATGCATGTGGCTCCTCCTTTGAATGGAATCCATCTTCTGTCTTGCTAAAAAATGAGGAATATTGGTATTTTTTTCAAGTTTCACACAAGTATGATGACTCTCCTCTTCACAAAAGTATGTTAGGACCATAGTCTTTCTCTGATTAACACATTGGTGACCCACCTAATGCATCACCTTTGGCTCACCTATCAAAACCCATCAAGAAAATCTAGATACTTCTATGTTCACCCTTAATTCTAACTGGATTGTGGACTCAGGTGCTACTCACAACATGATAAGTATGGCATGCATTCTTACCTCTCCATACTCCTTTATTTTGCATTCCAATATCACTCTAACAGGTTGATTGGAAAACAAGACACCAAGTGTAGCATTGTTCCTCTATCATCTAATTAAAATTGTTCAATGTTCATTTTGTTCCAAATTTTCCCTATAATCTCATGTCATTGGCAATATTAGTTGACTGTTTCTGATATTTTATAAGCTTTAGACCATCTGGTTTTGTATTTCAAGATTGGTGAAATTTAGCAAGTATTGGGTAGGGAGCACGCTCTTGTGATCTATACTAGTTCTATGCCCCCCACACACTCCAACTATTACTCTTATCATTGCATCTACACTATATCTATGTTTACGCTTTGACCATCCTTCACTGGACAGACTCAACATTTTAGATAGCTTTGTTTCTTTTGACTCCTTGATTCTGTGTGATGCTTGTCAATTCAGAAAATACCATCATGTGACCTTTCCGTCTCAAATTGCTAAAAAAAGGAATGTTTTTTATAAAATTCACAATGATGTTTGTGGTCCATTTTAGACAAAAAAATATAATGTTTCCAAGTTTTGTTGCTTTTATCGATTATTACTCAAGGATGACTTAATTTTATCTTCTTTGAAGTCATGATCATAGTTTTTCTCCTTATTTGCACATTTCACAAAATTATCTTAGTCTATTTGTCCACTCATATTTATATTATTTGTACTAATAATGTGTTTGAGTACACCTGACGGGAAGTTTCCTCCTTTTTTCAGGACATGGGAAGAATTGATCAGCACTCCCTCTCTTATTATACTCAGCAAAATGGCATTGCTAAGCGTAAAAGTCATCACCTTCTTGACGTTACAAGCTCTCTTGCCATTAATACAAGTATTCCAAAAAATATTTGTCTGGTGTTGTTCCCACAACATGATTTTTAATCAATCAGCAACCATCCTTGATTATCAGACAACAAACTCCTTTTTCATCCCTTATCAACAAAACAAATTGTTTTCTTTACCACCTCAAGTTTTTGTCTTTTTTGCATTTGTCAACAATTTGGACCCTAAGGTAGACACACCATCCCCTTGAACTATAAAAATGATTCTTATAAGATATCCTTTTCCACTAAAGGAGTACAAATGCTTTGATCCCCTATTCATTTGAATTTATATTCTTCTTATGACATCTTTCATAAGGACAAGTTTTTCTTTGCCTCATTGTTATTCTCATTTGATCATACCATTTAAATGGTCTTGTTCCATGCGCCCTTTTCCAAAACCCATCACCACCACCGCAAGATTATGATTGCTCATTGAAGGGTACCCCAATTAGAAACACCACAATCACAGTCTATTCTATTCTGATGCAATCCAACTTACCGATGGTGCTTCTCAAAGGTATATGTTTTTGCACTTTCATCCTTCCCATCTATAACATATGTTGTCTAGATATCCTCTTTCCTACTGCACCAAAATGTTCCATAGTTATGGATACCATTTTTATCCACAAATATGCACCATATACTTTCTGACATTTGGTATGAAATTTTTTAATGATGAAAGAGTTGCAACCTTTATGTGACAATAATACATGGGCCCCGGTTCATCCACCACCAGATAAGAGCATTGTTGGCAACTTCTAGGTGTTCTCAATCAAACAGTGCTCTGATGGAACTCTAGAATGACTAAAGTTATGGCTTGTTTTTAAGGGTTTTAATCAAACCTTTGGTGTTATATTTTTCAAAACATTTTATCTAGTTACAAGGAAATCCTTAGCCTTCATACTCATTTCCTTGGTAACTCATTTTGACATGCCGCTTTTGTAGCTAGATATCAAGAATTCCTTTCTGTATTGTGATCTCTTTGAAGAAGTCTATATGCATCAACCTACAAGATTCGTTGTTAAGGGGGAGTCTTCTCACAAAGTCTACCATCTTTTACACTCTTTATATGGACTTAAGCAATGCCAAAGAGTCTGGATCAATAAACTTAGAATAGTCTTTGAGAATCTAGGATTTTAGATGTCATCTACATATCATTCACTTTTCCCTTCAAGATACTCAAGATTACGCATTCTCCTTTCTATATATGTAGATGACAATGTGATCATCGATAGTGATAAAATTGGCATTTCTAGGATATCCTTATGAATGATGTATTTAACATCAATAGTGATAAAATTGATAGCGATAAAATTGGCATCATGATCACTGACAGTAATGTATTACATATTCAAAATACATTCTTGTGAATTCAATGTATTATGTAATTATCATATTGTTTGGATTAACCAGGCTCTAGATGATGATAAAAAATAAAGACATGCAAAGAATGTGCAAAACCACAACTTCGGTCTAGGTGGTACAACATGTAGAGGTAAAAGAGATTGGAAGTTTCTTTTTCTGAGCTCCTACTCCTAGGTTTGCTGAGTCTTCTAATACTTGTGTACCTTTACTTCACCAGGAGGAGTGGATAGTTGGGAGGACAAACCGATCTGGAGAAATACCCAACCATGCAACTGCTGAAGTGGCTGCAAAAATGGTAAAATTCAACTTTGCACACTATATGTTCATTTTTACCTTAGTTACCAATTGTTATATTTTACTTATCAATTACTATTGATGATGATTAGCAGGAGTTGTACGATTAAAAAAAAAGGCAAATTCAACCATGAGGGACAAAGGGATGAATTTATTATTTCTCTAGGCACTCCAAAGCATCATAGTTGTGTTAGGGCCACTAGGACTGATGTTGGTATAAGATCTTATTTTGTCTCATCAAAGAATCACAAATAAGTGATGAAAGTAGTCTAGTCATAAGAGTAGGTGCAAGACATGATTGCAAAGGGAAGAGAGGATACAATGAGACAGTATCATGCTTTTCATTCTCTACCTCCTCAAGTAGTAATTGTGCCACCTTTCTCTTCATACAAGGTTCCCCTCTACGACAGAGGTATTTGGAAGTAATCCCATCGACCTTCCAGCTAGCATACTTGATGTAAATCTTTTTGTGTTGTAATATTCTTTCGATGAATTTATAATATGCTTGTTTTTAGGTGTGTATAACACTAAATACAAATCAGTAGAGGTTGATGCCATGTCGTCTTTTACTAGAAATCAATATATTGTTGCACTGGGTGAGGCTTACCCACCCCTTTCAGGTGACATGATTCTTGGTCGTCCAATGCTCACTAATGTGGTTCATGTGTCTATCAGACTTTTCTACTCCACTTGGAAATAAACATCGCTACCACATGCCCACCCCGACCACGAGATGATAGGTGATGCAGAAGGAAGTGTGGTTGTGTTGCCCAAAGTGGGAGTTATCTACACAGATGTATGCTAAATTTTCATTGTGTTTGTATTTTTTATTCTTTTCTACTTGTGTATATAATTGGCAACTGATTTGAGAATATATATATATATATATATATATATTAATATATATATATATATATGCAAGTCATAAAACATAAGAAACCTCCTACATTTTGTCTTCTGCTTCCTTCTCCAGATATTCAATTGCCTACTTAGATTGCAAATGACCTATATGAATAGCTAGGTCCTAGGTGTAGGGGGGTTGACAATATGGCTAAGCGACTTAGAAGAAGGGTCTACTATGATGGTCCATACAAAGGAGGATGTTGTCGGTCAAGCCACAATACTAGTCTATTCATGCAAGATGTTATAGAGCTATTTAATTATGCTTGGTTAAATACAACTGTAATAGAATTTTGGATGTGGTGAGATCTTATGACCAAATACCTCATTTTATATATGTGAAAAGATATGTTGATTTGTTTTCTTATATATTAATGCATACATATGTATTTTTTGGCCACATATATGGGGTGTGTGAAGAGTCTGCACTAACCAATGCAGCATTTCTAGTTCCATCGTTGATTAGTTGTGTAGATAAAGACTAAAAATTTGTTAATGATTACTGCTCTGCCACATTTAAATATGTTGGTAATGTGAGAAAGAGTGTGATTATAGATCATTTCAGTGTTGGGTAAGTTTTGGGCACTTTTCTTATAATTATAACTTATAAATAACATTTCATTGTGGATTTTGAATTTTTTTTTGTTTGCTTTCTTTTCACTCAGTAATAATTATTGGATGTTGTTGTATGTTTTTCATTGCAGGTTTTGTAGGCGTGTTGATCTATTGCTAAGATAAACACCATATAGAACCTAAAATTCTAACAAACTGCATGTTTTGCATCCTATTGAATAGATGGACAATAGGTATGTAGACCTTCTAGTTAAGAAAAAAACCTAATTGTGACATTTGTTGCCATAAAAACCCGACGTTGTAGGTCTATAGCGTCAATTTTTTTTAAACCGATGCTATATAAAAGATGTAGAATCATTTTTTTGTTAAACATACAACATAGCTATTCTAAAATGACTGTGATGGACAGGACAGTCATGCTACTAGCTGGCTTGTGACGTCAGTTGTTCTAAAAAAAACTGACATTTTATATCTAAAATGGTTGTGATGGGTAGCAAAATCGTGTTACGATCTGGCTTGTGGAATCAATTGTTTTAAAAACTGATAATGTTTGCCATCGGTTGTTTAACTACAACCTGTGACACATCTACCCTTCTATGTTAAAATTTTACCTTATAAAGAAGTACAACATCATTTATGGTGATTGAATCGATGACACGACTAGATATAATGTTGGTTCTTTTACTGGAACTGAAGACACAGAATGATTCCACGACTCTTAAACGCTCTGAGTCATCTGTTGTGCCATCATTTTTTATTTTCACAGCAACTGTCTCTCTCTCTCTATGTTGTTGATTTTACCCTTCCCGTAAAACTGACATAAAAGGTCCATAGTTGTAGTGTCGCCCACTTTGGTTTTAGTAAAAAACTGACATTATAGGGCTATTTTTACCGATGTTAAAGGTGGTATCTGTACTAGTATATGAAGCAATCATTCAGGTTCACTTCCATACAAAGTACTTGGGAATCTACAAAACTTTCTCAAAATGGAGGTCCTTCTCTCCACCATAAGGATCAATTTGTCCCAAATACACTATGCCTTGGGCCTACTTCAGGTGACCATGATGATAGATGCTAAATCCTTTTCTAATCTAATATATTGACACACAAAGGTTGTTGGTAAGATATGCCCACAGAGCCAATCATGTGATGATTGACATGGCGCATACCATATAGGATTTGATTAATACTAACAAACGCAAGCTTCCTATTCATTCTATTTCACTCAGTTATAGGATAATGGGAAGACAAAATGAATTTCTAAAGAATGACATTACTCAATGGCATATGTCTTCAAGTGCGTGACTTGGAAGAATAAGATCATACGAATGCTAAGAGTATGTACACTCTTATTATGTCCCTAGTCAGTTGTTAATGTGGAAGGAAGAAAGACACTAGTAATACATAAGACTAGAGTGTGGGTTGGGTGATGACAGAATATCATTAGTCATGATATGGTATATCAAACCAAGTACACAGATACATGTTAGGGAACAGTGTATCAGACAGACCCACCTTGAGAGTGACACATGGAAATCATCATTTATGGTCATAGTCATCTCTCATAGTGAAGGTGGTTATTGTGATTTGTAGACCTTAAGTCACTACACTCATCGTATGTCGTTGGGTATACTTTGACATCAACAACCGTAGTCCTAAAATATGAGTTGCAATAAAGGTGATGATCAGGTAGCTTTGACACATGGGGACTGACTGTGAGTGATGTAGATGGGGTATTCCCCTCCTATTAGAGTTTGATATCTTGGCCACTTGATAAGTGAGACTAAGAAACACATGCACATGCACATGTAAATCAACATACGATATTGATGTCACATTATCTCATACAATTTGCTCTTAGTTCAAGGAACATATGTTGAATGTTGAAATGATGACAATTCCACGCCCCAAGTTTATTTCGGATATCAAAGAAAAAGGAGTTATACAATCACTGCAACACCTTACACAGATTGTAGGTTGAAGTTGTTCTCCAACTTTCCATTCACTTGGGAAGAACTAATGTGCGACTAGCAACCACTCTCTGCTTGTGATGTCATAAGTTAGTTATGGGCATTTATTGCCAACATGATATGGGACCTATAGGGTGACACACATAGGAACTCATCTAAAAGAGGAGCTTAATCTTGAATAATGATTGTATTGGTTACTAAAGTGTTTTTTATTCAATTCGAGCAACAGATTAGCTGAAGAAACTACAAACGGATCGACTCAAAGGGTGAGATAGTTGTTTGGAGTGCCAAACGACTAGCTCAAGAGTTGAGATGGTCATTTGGAGTGTTAGGCTAATTGGAACTGAATTGGCTACAGTTCTACATGAATAAGACACCAACCGATCAACTCACTGGTTGAACTGATTGGCTCAGTTGGGCCGAACGAAGGTTCTAGTAGCTTTCCCAAATTCGTTAGAAAGATTACTCATTTCACTTGTTCAATTTGATAGGAACAAGGAATTAATGTTTGCATTAATTGGAAACTATTTTGCTAAACTCATGTGTGATCAGGAAAAAGATGAAACTGCTGATTCACATTGTGAACTGACCATCTAGCATCTAAACCGGTCATCTCGGTTGCCAACCTACCATTTTAGGAGTCGTAGGTTGTGAAAATTCAAGATCTTCCACTCTCTTTCACTCCCACACAGATTGGCAACCTAAACCCTAACCCCTCCTATAAATAGAGGGGTATTGGGGGCTCCCCAAAATACAACTCAATTGTCTCTAACAGTTGTTGTCCTCTCTAGTTGTAGTAACCAATAGAGAGCCCAAACAAGTCCTATCGACTAAAGGGAGGGATATTAAGGGAGAAAAAAATTGTGGGAGAGCAAGTTGGTGATTAGTACACCAACGGGAGAGGCAACTCCTTCTTGTTTGTTCTACTAGAATGATAAAAGTTCTAGTTGCTACGTGTGGACTTTTCTAGAGGTGAGGAGGTTGTTGTCTGTCACTAGGAGAACAACGTCATCCTACAATCCGTGGTGAGACTAGGAGTTGTTGTAGGCGTTGTTCAAGTCTACTATTCATGGTGAAGTCCAGGAGCTGCACAGACACCGTCCAAAAGAAACTAGAAGATAGTTGCATTGTAATGAGTTGTAGTTGTTGGACTTGCTCCAGGTACATGTATAAACTCATTATGCCATCCTTCCTATTTCATAGTAGTTGACATGATCTTGTTGTTATGGGAAATATGGATAGATAAAATTTTGATTCTGTTGCTTCTCTTTGTGCCTGTATTTCCCAAAAATGGTATCAGATCCACATTAATTTACTATGTTTTTGGATAATTGATATGATCGGATTTTTGGTTTTATCATTTATTTATTACATATGATGTAAATATTTAAACTATCTCATATGTGTACCCGATCAAAGACCACATAATCCCAAAACTAATATATACAGATATTATATGATATGATATATAAGCAATTTATATGCGTCGCCCTAGAGGTGGTTTTGATGGTGAATGTGTGGCATGGTTATGGCCAATAACCCAATATTTGTGTGTATGGTTGGATGGTTTAGTTTTATTCTTGTTTTATCTCAATTTGCATATCAAACATCTACCTCCTTATTCCCAATGTAAAGTTAACTCTTTCCTACCTTTGCTCCCCTCGAATGTAACTAAAGGTTTCTCTTTAAATGTAATAAAGTAGCAATAGGATAGTTTCCTTTCTTGCAATCATGAAGACGATGATCAACGTTAGGCGAGATGACAGTTTCACATGATGAGCCGACCGCTGGAGGATTGAGGAGGACAAATTGCAGGAGTGAGTTGACCACCTAGAGGACCCAACTGACCATCTGGAGGTGTCCATGCATCGATTGGATAGGAGGCCATACAATTATTTCTGAAAACCAACTGACTAACCAAGAGTCAAGATGACTGTTTAAGGGTTGAACTGATTAACCTGGATTGACAAGCACAAATCTACACCAACAGTAGGTTCATACATGTGATGTGATGATTGACCTAAGTGGTAGTAATTCTTTGTGGCTACAAGGAATTGTAGTAGGCATGGCCATAACCATTGTTTTTTGTTTTACATTGCATGTTTACAGTGTTGGATATTACATGTATATGATACATACTATATATGTGGTGCATGGATACAATATATGTGTGTATATATATGATATATATAAATCCCTCAATCAAACATATTAAGTCTAAGATTCTTTCCAAACAGTGGTACACATGAAAAGCTTCATTGTCCAAGTGTAGGTTACACAAAAGTGTGATGCATCGTCTATCTCGTGGAAGTGTGATGGTAATAATGTAGGTTCTACTAAAGTGGGGTGCATTATTATTGTGTCGTCTCTTGGGTCAGATTTAACTGGTGATATTAGAGTGTCTAGGCCCAGAAGCATACATATAATTATGGCAAAGAGTTGTACATATTATCTATTAAGAATTTCATATGATGCAATTGGAAAATTTTCTACCTTAATGGTTTATTATTTATGCTAACATTGGTCGGGTAATAATTGAATCATTTTGGATCTTGCTCATTTAAAAATCATTTGCTGCAATTTTTTGATTTCATACTTGAGGGTTATCAATTTGATCAAAATAATGAGAGTGATAGTTAATTAAAGACCTAATCAATATCGTCAAATTTTAATTAAATCAAATCAAAATAGGTTTTGGAAACAAATTGCAAATTCTTTTGTAGAACCATATGGCAACGAACAACAATCACTTATGTATGTGATCGGTCCTTGATAAGGACAAGCTAAATGGGAACAACTTCCATGATTGGTTCAGGAGTTGAGAATCATTCTCACATAGGATCCCAAGCTCTATGTCATGGATACACCTGAACCAGACGAACCCCTTCCAAATGCACCAATAGTTGACAGGGACGCTTACAGGAAGCATAATGAAGACGATGTGGATGTCAAATGTCTGATGCTATGCTCCATGAAGTATGAGTTGTAGAGGAAGCATGAGAACATGGATGTGATTGAGATGGTCACACATCTCAAGAACATGTTCCAAGATCAGGCAAGACAAGAGAGATATGATGTCTCCAAGGCATTGTTCAAGTGCAACATGACAGAAGGAGACCCAGTAGGTCCTCATGTACTCAAGGTAATTGGGTATGTGGAGAACCTAGCTAAATTTAGATTCCCCTTGGGTCAAGAGCTAGCCACTGACATGAATCTACAGTCTCTGTCAGAGTCATACAGTTAGCTTGTCATGAACTACAACATGAACAACTTTGACGAGTCATTGACAAAGTTGTTGGGCATGTTGAGAAAAGCTGAGACACAAATGAAGAAAGACAATCCCAAGTTTTTGATGGTGATCATGAATACAAATGGGAAGTCTAAAGGTAAAGGTAAATCTAAGAAGAGTTCTAAAGTTGGATAGAAGCCCAAGTCTTCAGATCTCAAAGCAAAGGAAGGAGTGAAGAAAAGAGTTGATTCTCACCATTGTCACTAGCTTGGACATTGGAAAAGAAATTGTCCACTCTGGTTAGGGAACTAAATAAGAAGAAGGAAGGCATTGAGGCCTCTATTTCAGGTATAAATATTATAAGATAAATTTGATTACTTCTTCTTGGTAGAAGATACCATAAAAGAGATCTGACATACTTGATGTGCAGGATCTGACCAGAAGTGAAATCCTTCGTGAAAGGACAAATGTGGACAAGGTTGAGAAAGAGTTGTGGAATATTTAGTCTATATTTAAATTTATCTTATCCCAATGGGCATGTAATAGAGTTAGTATAACTACTATTTAATTATGCTAATAAATAGAAACATATACTTTAAAGCATCTTGTTTGACAAGGATGATAAATCGATAAAGTGAGTTGTTAATGTTTCTGTTTCAAAAGATATGATCTTATATGGCAATGCCCAAACATCTATATGGTCTTTGTAAGAAAGAATCTTGAGATGAATGTTTCTGACATTAATACCTAAGGATTATAATTGATAACTCAAGGCAATCATTAGCAATAATCACATTGCATGTATACATAAGAAATGCATATCTAGAAAACATATTGATGTTAATCAAGATTCCCTTGATTATTGAACCTAAGGAAACATGAAAGTCTTATTTATGCACAATATGACATGACATTCTTCACTAAATGTAGTGGGAGAATAAGCATTCCACTCGACCTCATACATATGATCCATGAAGATTGTTACAACCCCAATTTTTGGGTTTATTTGGTGATAAATGTAATTTCTCATATTAAGAATATTTGAACAAATAATGATATAATAAATGGATTTTGTTTAAAATAGCCTTGATGTTTGTGTTGTGGGCTTTATTGGCTATTGGGCCCAAATAAAAAGGAAATTCTATTAATAAATGAATAATTGAATACTTGTGAAAAGAAAAATGTGGAAACCTCTAGAAGGCAAATCCAAAGAGGGATTTCATGCATCTTGGGCTCCTTGGGTTCTAAGGAGTCCAAAGTTGTATGGAGA
This sequence comes from Alisma plantago-aquatica, assembly GCA_963693085.1. NCBI lineage: Eukaryota > Viridiplantae > Streptophyta > Magnoliopsida > Alismatales > Alismataceae > Alisma > Alisma plantago-aquatica. Next base: position 1,110,452,081 of record OY856410.1, read on the forward strand.
TGCAATAAGAAAAGAAAAGATCAATTAGATATTTCTTTATTAAGAAAAAAAATTAAAAAGAAATTGAAAATAATGATAAAATGTGGGAAATAAGTGAAAAGAGGTATAATGGAGTTATCCTTGGTGGATTTTCGTATACCAAGGATTCCTAATGATAAAAGGAATACCAATGAGAAAAATAAAATAGAATTAAAGAGAAATCCTCAAAAGGAAATATTTTAATAAGAAATAAACATGATAATGAGGAATAATGCATTTAGATGCATCTAGAAGGATAATGAGTATCCAACAAAAAAGGATTTCGAAATAATAGAGTTTCTTGGGATCCAAAGAGTCCCAATAAAGAGGAAGAAAGAGAAAATACCAATAATAGGAAATAAGAAGATAACATGATGCTTAATTAATGAATTTCATGGTATTGTTGAAGAAAGGGTATTTTCTACAAAAAGGAAATATTATTTCGTGGCTAATAAGTTAAAAGCCAAGAATAAAAAGAATAGGTGAGAGGACTTTCGAATTCCTAATATCTAAAGAACAAAGCATATATTAAAGAGGTAAGTAGGAGAGAGAATCTTGCTTCTCCATGAAGGAATTTGTTTCCTATTAGAAAAGAACTTCATTTCTTACGGGCAAGCCATCTTAGGGCGTCAAACTCTCCCCTATATAAAGGGTAAAGCCCTGGTTCGAGTTCCAAAAGAGATCCCATGCAACTCTCTCTTCTCCTACCTTGTTTTCATTCATAAACCCAAACCACGAGGAGTAGTATGGGCATGAAGTTACAAAGAGCCAACGAAGGGTTGCGAGAGTCGCTTGATGCACCACGATTCCAGAGAGCATATTAGCCATCGTAGCCATGCCCTGAAACCCGCACAGCAGTAGCTATTCGGCCGCAACAATGGCCGTGAGTTGCAGGCCCAACGAGCGCGCTATCAACCACGTTGGCTGTAGTGCAGCGGTGTCCCATGCACGCTGGAGGTCATCGGAGTTGGGGCAGTAGTTGGCGACCACCCTTGAGCCCTGAGGAGGAGAGAACGGACCCACGATGTGCTGCAGATCGCGACACTGCTAGGGTTTCGAGGAGGAAGATGACCAGGGAGTCGTTGGACAGAAATGCCCCTTCACAGGCTAAAGAATTGCCAACTTAACTGAGGGAAGAAATGTCTTTGCGTTATGTTTTCCAAATCGAGTTACATTGCATGCAAGGAGCGACGTGGCGCTCTCCGATTGGCCAAAGGTATTTTTATTTTGCAAAAATCATATGTAATGATTGGTAACTCCGATTAGGACATATAATATATGTATTTTGATCAGGAGAACGAGAGGAATCCAACAAAAATGATATTAAAGATTGATTCCGTTCCTAATTGTAAAAGTACAATAAGTTGATGAAAAGTGCATTAAAGTTAAGTTAAAAACCCTTTTTCTGATTAAAGGTTGAATCTAGTATGCTTAATGGGTTAAGTGAAGTATTAATAACCTGTTGAATGATAATGTTAGATTCAAACCTAATCTAGATGAAATTTGCATAATTTAGGGTTTTTACCCCATATGAGAATGATTAAGTATTTAGAAACCCTAAATTTTGGGTAAAAGAGGATAAGATCATACATAATTGGAAAAATATGAAAATATGTTGTAAAATGATGGTCTTTAGTTATTTGCACATAAAAGTCCTTAATTTTGGATAAATACCCTATATGTAGTGATTGGGGTTTTCTCATGAATAAAAGGTAGATTGATGGTAAAATGAGTTCATATGTTAATTAGACCCTAATGAACTTTGAATTAATGATAGATGCGCATAATGATCTTATCATGGATTAAAAGGATAAAAATAGTAGCTTTAATGAGAAGAATCTTGATGAAATTAATTAATGATTAATGTGCCTTTAATATGGAAATAGAGTTATATGTTGTTAAGATAACCTTAATATTGAAGAATAGATGAGAAAATTAGGGTTTATGAGTAATGGCATAAAATTAGGGTTTAATATGGTAAAAGATGAAGGGAAATCCTAATTGCAAAATGAAACCCTAAAATGGATACAGAAACCCTAGATAGTGAATCCAAGTCAATAAAGTAGATTCTTGATAAAGTGTGTAATAAATAGAGTCCATATTCTTTTCAGGAATTATGTGATTATTGAATTGCTTGGATTACTTTCTTGGTTGGATTTGCTTAATGCTTGTGAAATCATCAAATCAGGTATGTGGTTACGCTTATGATTATCCCGACTAGTTTTTCGAGGATTTTATCGATGTTTCCCTCATGGCTTGAAATAACTAGTGGATGCCTTTATTTCATGCAACTATAGAGTGGCTATGACTATCACTATGAATATACATGTATAACTGGCTAGATCTGGGACCACCTTTGTCACTTGTCAAGGCTAAAAAGGGGTAACCTAGAGTAAGGTCTAGGTTATCGTGGGTTAGAAATTGGGCTACCAAGTGTAGTGCCATGAGACCCATTAGCCTGCCATGAGTTAAGGAGTGGGCTACTTATGAGTAGTGCCATGTGACTCAACCCTAGAAACTGGTTCACCTGTAGGTGGGACCATGAGGGGTTTAATGGGGATCTACCATAAGGAAGGTAGTATCCAGGTCCACTGCAGGGATAGCACAGAGGATAGGGTACTCATGGATCATGGAGTTATATTTAAAATGTAATCTTGGTTGTTAAATGATTAATTGAATGATCACGTTGTTATCATAGTTGCATGTTTATTGTTTCCCCATATACCAGCTTCGGTTGACCGCCATTTTGTTTGTCGGCATTTTAGGTTCAAGCCAAAAGGACAAACAGTAAATCATCATATTATGAAATACATGAAGTAAAATACAAGGAGGATTAGTTAGAACAGAATCCATAAGTGGATAGAAGTTTAGAGATACAAGTTTTCAAAAAGGTATGCAAGAGTTTATTTTTCTTACAACTTTTCAGTATAGATTGTTGAAATTTAATAATTGTTCTTGGTTAAGTGTCGAACCTTTGATCCGGAAGTTATGGGTACAGCTTCGACCTCTCGGTCTCCCTTAATTGGGGGTTATCGGGAGGTGGGGTTGTAACATTTGGTATCAGAGCGTAGGTTGCTCACTTAACCATAATAATTATTAAATTTTACAAACTCCATAGAACCCAAGGGAGTTATTAGAGGATTATCTGAAAGACAGAGGTGTCTAGAAAAGGATCACGACCGGGGCTGGAAATATTTTCCTCTGCACCTCTAGTCAGAATACGAGGACTCCCGGATCTGTGTGACTATCTGGCCAAAGTCTTAGGGTATGAATCGAAATAAGATACCTTTAGGACTTTCTTATCTTATTCATCCCTTCTCATCACAAAATTCTGTTAAGGACCTTAAGGATTAGAGTTTTCTCTTCTCCTCACCCTCTTGAGGTATGGGTAAGGTTAATAAGGTCTAAGGAATCCTCCACCAAATTAATGAAAAGCATGTAATTAAGATTTCATGGACATAAGCTTAATAGAGTAAGTGTAAACTAAAGAATAGATACATTCTTAGGTCATATGACATGAGTTATCATGCCCTTAGGAGAGACCTGAGGATAGACCGCCTTGTCAGGAGGATGAGTAAAGAAAGTTAGTCTTGGAGATAGAGATATGTGTTGCAAGTAGAGACTTGGAACATCCTCTGAGGATGATGATAACCCTAACCCTAAGTGTTGGTTAGAGAGAGATGAAGTGGTGAATAGATATCAAGATAGGCCAGGTGTTTGAAAGGACATGCCTTTGGGATTCCATATAATCCATGGGTGACCTAGTACCTTTGGCAACCCAACCCTGGGAAGGGTCGTGCATGTTTGAGCGAAGGATAGCTCCCTCATGGATGAGATTAGAGAAGAACCTATGGAAACCTCATGAGCTTATATGAGCATGGCATAGTATGCACCCAGAGCACGTTGTGTAGTATAGGCAGTAGGTTGAAACCCTGGCCAAGGGAGCATGTTGGATAGCTGATGAGATAAGCATAAGGAATAATGGATAACCTTGAGTAAACATAGGCTTCACCATGTAGGGATATGCTTGTGAGCTTGATCCAACTTCATGGAGAGAGGACCTCTAATTGTAAGGCTGGATGTGGAGTTAGCTATAGAGAGAGAACATGAAACCAAGCAAGAAGGTTGGAAACCTAGACTCCAAGATATGAGGAAAAATAGGGAGTTGAGGATGATGCGACCTAAGTGGATGATAGTGGTCACCAGATGCTTGATCCCTAGAGGTTGATGATGTCTTGGTTACCATAAGAGGAACCAAGCCCTAGAGAGATAATGAATCTGTTGATACCCATGTGCCTTTGGTATAGGTGTTTCCCTCCTGAGATAGGAAGAAGAGTTCTTTAGATCTGGAGAGGCTTGGTAACAGGTTGTGAGGACTTGTACCTTGTTGGTTGTCCTTAAGGAGGACTCGACTCTGAAGTGTTTCTCAAGTAGAAGGATGACCGAAAATGTGTGTCATACCTTATACATGCATGATTCATGGTGAAGAGATTGAGCATGTGGTGGGACATCAAAAAGTGAACCTAGGGTTCCTAGGCCTAAGAGGGGAAGTGGTGTACCTAATTCTCATGATGAGAGTTGAGTTCCTATAGAAGCGAGCATGGTACTTCTTATGTTGAGAGGAAAGGGAAACCCCTTAAGTTTAAGACGAACCCCTTCCCGCTAAGTTGATGACATGAGAAGATATGATCTTAATCTAATGTTAAGGAATGAGAACCCAGATGACCTAGCCTGGTTTAGTGGTCTGCTTGTGCCTTAATAGCTTACTAGGGTTAAGCATATGGATGTAAACCCTAGACCTAAGGGAGGTTGTGATTGTGTTGTCTAGAGATAGTTTCCTCCCATCCTGGGAGAGGGACCCTTTTTAAGGGAGTACACCAGTTTTTGAGTTAACCTAAAAAGGTCTCATAGGATCTTGAGAAGCTAAGTGAAAAGTACATGGTATGAGGATGAACCTATAGACCCATAGATAATCATCTCTAAGTGCATGTGGATGTGTTACCATGGACGTAACTGGTATGGGGCTTGACCAGGGTAGGTAGGTTGCCATGATCCTTATGAGCAGATAAAAGTCAGCCCATGAATGCAGAAAGAGAGATGATGAAGGCTTGGGTAAGGTTCTAAGTTGGACATGTACTATAATGGAATCCTAAGTCTATCCTAGGGTCAGGTAGGGATAAGGCCGATGGAGGTAGGGGTTATATAATTCCCTAGTTGCACATGACCATAGGGTTGGGAGGTAACAACTATCATTGTCTGGAGTCCATGGGTTAGGAGATTGATCACCTTCATGAACTCATGGGACCCAAAGGGCAGATGAGTAGGGCACTCTCTGGATGCATAAGGGAAGAGGGATGAGCCCAAAAGTGTCGACACCCTATAGATCTAGAGGAGATGACCAAGGATTGTGAGGTGACCCAAGTAGGTTTGAAACCAGTTTTCCATGGAGGTAACTTGGATATCAAGATGATTGTAATATAGAAGCATAAACAGCATGTTTCAACTTAGATTTAAAGGTGTACTGGCAAGGTGGGATGCACCGTCTCCACTCTTAGAACAGGAAGAACTATGTATTTGGACTGCATCCAAATGCTTATTTCTTCTTGTTATGGGAGTGAGAGATAGGACAGTACGCATGCCATACACCAAGGATAAAAGATGATGTGAGTTGGAACGTTGTTGTGAGGCATGAGGATAGAGAGGATAACATGCCCTGGTAAAGTGAATGATACATGGATGGTTTGTAAAAGTTAAAGAGAAATGAGGTAGTCACCTTATGAGGATGTTTTTATCATGAAATATGAGTCATACAAGGTTGAGTCTAATCACCATGATGATGAAATCAAAAAGTGTTCTTAATGAAGATAGACATAGAGTTTGAGGTAAGACGATAAGTGAAGTACATGGAAGTGTATGTCTTCAATGTTACCTAATACCTAAGGATGTGGAGTAGTAATGGATGTTCTGGTTGAGATATAGATGCCTAGTTTGGCTAGAAGAGGTTGTTTGGCTAACCCTAAGTTTGGAAAGGAGAGGTGTTTGGATAACACTCAGATGTAATGAGACATGTTAATGGTTGTTTGGTTAGCCAGTCTAGTCCTTGATGCAATGAAAAGATGGTGGTAGAACCTCAGATGCCCTTCTTGGGAAAAGAAGGTGATGAAACCCCGACCAGAATGGTTTAGGGTTGTTGAGGTATTGATCTTGAATAATAATGACATACAAGAGATCATGATTTTAAGATCACCATAAACCGTACTATGAAAATAATAAGTGATAGTAGTACTTTGGATGCCTAAGATGAAGTTGAATGGGGTATGTTGCCATGCATGACAGGAGGTGACGGACGAACACCAGTAACCCAGTGTATCGATATAGAGGATAAAGGGTACCCGAGAGGGAATGGGAGTTCATCACTATGGATGTTGTGATAAGTCTCCCCTAGACCAAGGAAGGTCGAGATGCAATATGGGTTAGGATAGATCTCATTACCTAAATGACATGAGAGAGTACTGTCAAGGGACAGATCTGGTTCAACTACCCATGAGAGAGATAGTTCAATTACACCATGAAGTGAGTTCAAAGGTTCTTGTGTTTGACCTAAAGTTTCCCTTCCAAAAGGTAGAAGTAGGTACATGAAGAACTCGATGATAGTACAGTTTATCACCCCTAACTAATGGTTAGTATGATCCAGACTAAAGGGTCTGATGAGAGCATATGTTCTTGTTCAGGGTGATAGCTAGAGATAGTTATTGTCCTATGAAAGATGTGAAGATAATCACCATAGACAGTATCGATATTTAAAGAAGCTCTGTAAGGGAAGTTGTGTCGGTCACCACTTCAGTAAGGTGATGTTGGTGAAAGGACCACATGATGGTTAGAAAAGGGCCACAGTGTGTGTAGATGAAGTCGCTTCAATCGTACAATGGCTGAAAGGAGCCTAGAGACGACGAGAGTCGTGAGTAGATGCAAAATAGACTGACATGCAGTTCACTGTGGGAGAATATGTGACATGGAAATCTGACCCCTCTAAGTTATAGCTAAGAGAGCTGAGTCCCCGATACATGGGTTCTTTTGACATGGTTTGGTGGAGAAGGTTAAGTTTGATCTTACCCCTCAGGGTAAAGTAATGTGTGATGAGTTCCATGCGTCCAAATTATAACACTATGTGAGGTACCTAGATCATGTGCTGAACAATGAACCTAGTGAGCCCCAAGGGAGGCTGAAATGACATGAGTCCACATGTGCAGTTTATAGACGCCAGGATGAAAGAACTCAGAGAAAAGAATATGTGATGATAAAGGTTCTTTGGAAGTGTCATGAGTAAGGTAAAGCCACATAGGGGCCAATGATGGTACATGGAAAAGTCTTATCCTGAATTGTTTGATTGCTTGATAGAATTTTGAGGACAAAATTCCTATAAGAGGGGAAGGATGTTACAGCCCCAATTTTTGGGTTTATTGGTGAGAAATGTAATTTCTCATATTAAGAATATTTGAACAAATAATGATATAATAAATGGATTTTCTTTACAATAGCCTTGATGTTTGTGTTGTGGGCTTTATTGGCTATTGGGCCCAAATAACAAGGACATTCAATTAGTAAATGAATAATTGAATATTTGAGAAAACAAAATGTAGAAACCTCTAGAAGGCAAATCCAAAGAGGGATTTCGTGCCTCTTGGGTTCCTTGGGTTCCAAGGAGTCCAAAGTTGCATGGAGATGCAATAAGAAAAGAAAAGATCAATTAGATATTTCTTTATTAAGAAAGAAATTGAAAATAATGATAAAATGTGGGAAATAAGTGAAAAGAGGTATAATGGAGTTATCCTTGGTGGATTTTCGTATCCCAAGGATTCCTAATGATAAAAGGAATACCAATGAGCAAAATAAAAGAGAATTAAAGAGAAATCCTGAAAAGGAAATATTTTAATAAGAAATAAACATGATAATGAGGAATAATGCATTTAGATGCATCTAGAAGGATAATGAGTATCCAATAAAAAGGATTTCGAAATAATAGAGTTTCTTGGGATCCAAGGAGTCCCAATAAAGAGGAAGATAGAGAAAATACCAATAATAGGAAATAAGAAGATAACATGATGCTTAATTAATGAATTTCATGGTATTGTTGAAGAAAGGGTATTTTCTACAAAAAGGAAATATTATTTCGTGGCTAATAAGTTAAAAGCCAAGAATATAAAGAGAATAGGTGAGAGGAATTTTGAATTCCTAATATCTAAAGAACAAAGCATATATTAAAGAGCTAAGTAGGAGAGAGAATCTTGCTTCTCCATGAAGGAATTTGTTTCCTATTAGAAAAGAACTCCGTTTCTTGCGGGCAAGCCATCTTAGGGCGTCAAACTCTCCCCTATATAAAGGGTAAAGCCCTGGTTTGAGTTCCAAAAGTGATCTCACACAACTCTCTCTTCTCCTACCTTGTTTTCGTTCATAAGCCCTAACCACGAGGAGTAGTGTGGGAATGATGTTACAAAGAGCCAATGAAGGGTTGTGAGAGTAGCCTGATGCACCACGATTCTAGAGAGCATATTAGCCATTGTGGACGTGCCCTGAAACCCGCACAGCAGCAGCTATTCGGCCGCAGCAATGGCCGCGAGTTGCAGGCCCAACGAGCGTGCTATCAACCGCGTTGGCTGCAACACAGCGGTGTCCCATGTGCGGCGGAGGTCATCAGAGCTGGGGCAGTATCTGGCGACCACCCTTGGGCCCTGAGGAGGAGAGAACGGACCCACGATGTGCTGCAGATCGCGGCACTGCTAGGGTTTCGAGGAGGAAGATGACCAGGGAGCCGTTGGACAGAAATGCCCCTCTGTGGGCTAAAGAAACGCCAACTTAACCGAGGGAAGAAATGTCTTTGCGTTATGTTTTCCAAATCGAGTTACATTGCATGCAAGGAGCGACATGGCGCTCTCCGATTGGCCAAAGGTATTTTTATTTTGCAAAAATCATATCTAATGATTGGTAACTCCGATTAGGACAAATAATATATTTATTTTTATCAAGAGAATGAGAGGAATCCCATAAAAATGATATGAAATATTGATTCCGTTCCTAATTGTAAAAGTACAATAAGTTGATGAAAAGTGCATTAAAGTTAAGTTAAAAACCCTTTTTGTGATTAAAGGTTGAATCTAGTATGCTTAATGGGTTAATTGAAGTATTAATAACCTGTTGAATGATAATGTTAGATTCAAACCTGATCTAGATGAAATTTGCATAATTTAGGGGTTTTACCCCATATGAAAATGATTAAGTATTTAGAAACCCTAAATTTAGGGTAAAAGAGGATAAGATCATACATAATTGGAAAAATGTGAAAATATGTTGTAAAATGATGGTCTTAAGTTATTTGCACATAAAAGTCCTTAATTATGGATAAATACCCTATATGTAGTGATTGGGGTTTTCTCATGAATAAAAGGTAGATTGATGGTAAAATGAGTTCATATGTTAATTAGACCCTAATGAACTTTGAATTAATGATAGATGTGCATAATGATCTTATCATGGACTAAAAGGATAAAAATAGTAGCTTTAATGAGAAGAATCTTGATGAAATTAATTAATGATTAATGTGCCTTTAATATGGAAATAGAGTTATATGTTGTTAAGATAACCTTAATATTGAAGAATAGATGAGATAATTAGGGTTTATGAGTAATGGCATAAAATTAGGGTTTAATATGGTAAAAGATGAAGGGAAACCCTAATTGCAAAATGAAACCCTAAAATGGATATAGAAACCCTAGATAGTGAATCCAAGTCAATAAAGTAGATTCTTGATAAAGTGTGTAATAAATAGAGTCCATATTCTTTTCAGGAATTATGTGATTATTGAATTTCTTGGATTGCTTTCTTGGTTGGATTTGCTTAATGCTTGTGAAATCATCAAATCAGGTATGTGGTTACGCTTCTGATTATCCCGACTAGTTTTTTGAGGATTTTATCGATGTTTCCCTCATGGCTTGAAATAACTGTTGGATGCTTTTATTTCATGCAACTATAGAGTGACTATGACTATCACTATGAACATACATGTATAACAGGCTAGATCCGGGACCACCTATGTGGCTTGTCAAGGCTAAAAAGGGGTAACCTAGAGTAAGGTCTAGGTTATCGTGGGTTAGAAATTGGGCTACCAAGTGTAGTGCCATGAGACCCATTAGCCTGCCATGAGTTAAGGAGTGGGCTACTTATGAGTAGTGCCATGTGACTCAACCCTAGAAACTGGTTCACCTGTAGGTGGGACCATGAGGGGTTTAATGGGGATCTACCATAAGGAAGGTAGTATCCAGGTCCACTGCAGGGATAGCACAGAGGATAGGGTACTCATGGATCGCGGAGTTATATTTAAAATGTAATCTTGGTTGTTAAATGATTAATTGAATGATTATGATGTTATCATAGTTGCACGTTTATTGTTTCCCCCACATACCAGCTTCGACTGACCGCCGTTTTGTTTGTCGGCGTTTTAGGTTCAAGCCAAAAGGACAAACAGTAAATCGTCATATTGTGAAATACATGAAGTAAAATACAAGGAGGATTAGTTAGAATATAATCCATAAGTGGATAGAATTTTAGAGATCCAAGTTTTCAAAAAGGTATGCAAGAGTTTATTTTTCTTACAGCTTTTCAGTATATATTAATGAAATTTAATAATTGTTCTTGGTTAAGTGTCGAACCTTTGATCCAGAAGTTATGGGTACGGCTTCGACCTCTCGGTCTCCCTTAATTGGGGGTTATCGGGAGGTAGGGCCATAACAAAGATCTTATGGAATGAATGTTATAGATAATTACTTATACTTCATTCTATTTACTGGTAATTTGAAGATATGTACTCAGTGAAATAGAATCATGAATCTCTTGAAGTGTTCATGGATATTATAAATGGAGTATAACTTTGATAAAAGTATTAAGAAACATTGATGAGATCAAATGTTGAGATACTTTGAGAACTTTTAGGAAAGAGTTGTGATAATGTATCACAAGCCAAATCCATTTGAACATGATGATGGGTTAGAATGAAGGAATCATACCATGATGAGTTATGATATGATTAGCAATCAATTTGAATCTTCTTATATCATCATAAACATATACCTATCAATAAATTATGTACCGTCTTAATGTTTTATAAGACATCATAAATGATATGATATGGGAATGTCTGAATAAGTCTAAAGGATTAAAACCTATATTGATAAAATAGTTGCTTGAAAAAAATTTCCACAAACCATAACTAATGAATGTCACTATTTATCCCAAATTAATAACAAAAATGTTTTGTTGATAGGATAAGTGAGTTCCTGAAGAATCAGTGGGAGTAAAAGTATAACTCAGAAGATTCAAGGTCAACAAAGAGGTACAATGAGGACTAAGAGAATCACAAGTTGTTGTGGAATCTCAAGTGTTTCATGTGATAGTTCTAATAGAACAAATTTGAGATTGGAGGATTGTGAACCCAACATATCAGATAGATTGATCATAGGAAGATGAACCAATTAATCGACTAGAAGATATTGAGAACCATAATTTGAGTAAAGGCTCAAGGACATTATGGGTTCCATGTAAGCTAACAAGGTAGGACCTTAGTAGCTCCACCTAAAGGGTAATAGATAAAGGGTGCAATAGGGTCTTAAGTCATAGACTGCATGGACAACATAAAGGGACAAATTGGTTAAAAGGTTTTTAAATCAATTCAAGTTGTTGAACATGATAGAAATTTCTTTACCAATTGTGATCCTTGTTGTTAAGATAGACTATGAAATTTAGCATATGAAGATTGAAACCAAATTCCTTAAAGGGAATATATGAGAGGATGTGTACATGACACAACCTAAAAGGTTTTATAACATCATGAATGCAAATATGTATATAAACAACAAAGTTCAACCTGGGATTGAAATAAGCATCTCAGAGATGGGATCTTTTGATTTGACAAGATAGTCAAAGAGTTTGACTTGAATCAAGATAAAAGATGAAATGTGTGATTACACAAGCTTTAATGGGAGCATATATGAATATTCCACATACAATGAGGAATAACATCTCAATATTGTGAATATTGAGAACAGACATACAAAATCCCTTCAGCAATGAAGGATTAGGTGAAACATCTTATGAGTTAGGGATCAAGAGATAGTTCTTGAAAGTTTCACAAAGTAATCCTGAGCACACATAATAGAAAGATGTTCAAAGAGTTTAACACGGAAAGATACAATGAGAGAAAATCTAGATTTGTCTCTCATGAATCATACATTCCAATTATTGTAAAGGATGGAAATATCATGAATAAAATGACATATACAGTAATAATGGATCTATCATGAATTATATAGGTGTGCTTATCCCATATAATCTTATATGTATTGGACATGACAAGATGATATTAAATTACAATATGAGTTATTGGAATGTCATTAAATATATGCATCAGTACTTAAGAAATACTTAAGGATAGATTGATAGTAGTTAAAGGTAGAAATAATGGAAGAGTTGCATGTGAAGGGTTAAACCAATGCAAGCTTCCAAAATGAAAAAAGTGATCGCAATAAAATATATTTGATTTAAATAAAAATGGCGTTAGGGTTTCGAACTAATAACCATGAATGTTATTCTACAATAAAAGATGAGTATACTTGTTTTATGAACACAGAGTGATGATGTGTGGATCTAGAAGTTCATATGATAAACTTATAGATGTTGCAACCATTGATGACTCAGTAGTGATACAATTATAACAATGGAGCTACATGTTAGGCAAGGAATATCAGATACCATATTATAGTGGTTTCATCTTAAAGCGATGAGATAAGAAACATGCAATATACTGACTAATAGTAAAATATTTCTAACCCGGTGGATTCGCACTTGTGAGGCAGAAACATGTGGACATGTTTGGATCACTAAGAATGAGATTCGTGAGTGATTGACTCTAAGTTCAAGTGGGAGTCTATTGGTAAGGTATGCCCAAAGAGCCAATCATGTGATGATTGACATGACACATACCATAAAGGATTTGATTAATACTGATAAAGGCAAGCTTCGTATTCATTCTATTTCACTCAGTTATGAGATAATGAGGAAATAGAATGAATTTCTAAAGAATGACATTACTCAATGATGTATGTCTTCAAGTATGTGACTTTTGGAAGAATTAGATCATACAGATGCTAAGATTATGTACACTCTTATTATGTCCCTAGTCTGTTGTTACTATGGAAGGCATATAGACACCAGTAACACATAAGACTAGAGTGTGGGTTGGTTGATGATAGAATCTGATTAGTCATGATATGGTATATCAAACCAAGCACACAGATACATGTTAGGGAACAGTGTATCAGAAAAACCCACCTTAAGAGTGACACATAGAAACCATCATTGGTGGTCATAGTCATCTTTCATAATGAAGGTTGTGAGTGTGATTCTTAGACCTGAAGTCACTACACTCGTCGCATGTCGTTGGGTATACTTTGACATCATCAAATATAATCCTAAAATATGGGTTGCCATAAAGGTGATGATTGGGTAGCTTTGACACATCAGGAATGACTATAAGTAATGTAGATAGGATTTGCCCCTCATACTGGAGTTTGATATCCTGACCACTTGATTAGTGAGACTGAGAAATGCATGTGCATGCACATATGAATCAATATATGATATTGAGGTAACATTATCTCATATAGTTTGCACTTGGTTTAGGGAACATGGGTTGAACATTGAGAGGATGATGATTCCATGCCTCGAGTTCATTCTGGATATTAGAGACAAAGGAATTGTACAATCACTGCAACACCTTACATAGATTGTACGTTGAAATTATTCTCCAACTTTCCATTCAATTAAGTAGCACTAATGTGCGACTAGGCACCACTCTCTACTTATGATGTCATAAGTTGGTTATGGGCATTTACTACCAACGGTGATATGGGACCTATAGGGTCACACACATAGGAACTCATCTAGAAGAAGAGTTTAATCTTGAATGATGATTGGTTGATTACTAGTGTTTACTTATTCAATTCAAGCAATAGATCAGCTGACTACACCGCTAATCGATCGACTCACAGGGTGAGATGGCCGTTTGGAGTGTCAAACGACTGGCTCAAGAGTTGAGACAGACGTTTGGAGTGTCAGGATGAGTGGAGCTGAATTGACTGGATTTCTGTGCAAATAAGGCTCCAACCCACCAGCTCGAGTGAGCGAGATGACCAGTTCACCTGGTGAACCGATCAACCCAATTGGGCCGAACAAAGATTCTAGTAGCTTTTCTAAATTCATGAAAAATATTACTCGTTTCACTTGTTCAATTCGATTCGAACAAGGAATTAATGTTTGCATTAGCTGAAAATTATTTTGTCAAATTCATGTGTGATTAAGAAACATGAGAAATGGCCAATTCACTCCATAAGATGGAAGAAAAAGTTGTTGTGGAATCTCAAGTGTTTCATGTGACACAGAACAAAATAGTTCTAATAGAACAAATTTGAGATTGGAGGATTGTGAACCCAACATCTTAGATAGATTGATCATAGGAAGATGAACCAATTAATCAACTAGAAGATATTGAGAACCATAATTTGAGTAAAGGCTCAAGGACATTATGGGTTCCATGTAAGCTAACAAGGTAGGACCTTAGTAGTTCCACCTAAAGGGTAATAGATAAAGGGTGCAATAGGGTCTTAATTCATAGACTGCATGGACAACATAAAGGGACAAATTGGTTAAAAGGTTTTTAAATCAATTCAAGTTGTTGAACATGATAGAAATTTCTTTACCAATTGTGATCCTTGTTGTTAAGATAGACTATGAAATTTAGCATATGAAGATTGAAACCAAATTCCTTATAGGGAATATATGAGAGGATGTGTACATGACACAACCTAAAAAGTTTTATAACATCATGAATGCAAATATGTATATAAACAACAAAGTTCAACCTGGGATTGAAGCAAGCATCTCAGATATGGGATCTTTTGATTTGACAAGATAGTCAAAGAGTTTGACTTGAATCAAGATAAAAGATGAAATGTGTGATTACACAAGCTTTAATGGGAGCATATATGAATATTCCACATACAATGAGGAATAACGTCTCAATATTGTGAATATTGAGAACAGACATACAAAACCCCTTCAGCAATCAAGGATTAGATGAAACATCTTATGAGTTAGGGATCAAGAGATAGTTCTTGAAAGTTTCACAAAGTAATCCTGAGCACACATAATAGAAAGATGTTCAAAGAGTTTAACACGGAAAGATACAATGAGAGAAAATCTAGATTTGTCTCTCATGAATCATACATTCCAATTCTTGTGAAGGATGGAAATATCATGAATAAAATCCCATATGCAGTAATAATGGATCTATCATGAATTATATAGGTGTGCTTATCCCATATAATCTTATACGTATTGGACATGACAAGATGATATTAAATTACAATATGAGTTATTGGAATGTCATTAAATATATGCATCAGTACTTAAGAAATACTTAAGGATAGATTGCTAGTAGTTAAATATAGAAATAATGGAAGAGTTGCATGTGAAGGATTAAACCAATGCAAGCTTCCAAAATGAAAAAAGTGATCGCAATAAAATATATTTGATTTAAATAAAAATGGCGTTAGGGTTTCGAACTAATAACCATGAATGTTATTCTACAATAAAAGATGAGTATACTTGTTTTATGAACACAGAGTGATGACGTGTGGATCTAGAAGTTCATATGATAAACTTATAGATGTTGCAACCATTGATGACTCAGTAGTGATACAATTATAACAATGGAGCTACATGTTAGGCAAGGAATATCAGATACCATATTACATTGGTTTCATCTTAAAGCGATGAGATAAGAAACATGCAATATACTGACTAATAGTAAAATATTGCTAACCCGGTGGATTCGCACTTGTGAGGCAGAAACATGTGGACATGTTTGGATCACTAAGAATGAGATTTGTGAGTGATTGACTCTAAGTTCAAGTGGGAGTCTGTTGGTAAGGTATGCCCAAAGAGCCAATCATGAGATGATTGACATGACACATACCATAAAGGATTTGATTAATACTGATAAAGGCAAGCTTCGTATTCATTCTATTTCACTCAGTTATGAGATAATGAGGAAATAGAATGAATTTCTAAAGAATGACATTACTCAATGATGTATGTATTCAAGTATGTGACTTTTGGAAGAATTAGATCATACAGATGCTAAGATTATGTACACTCTTATTATGTCCCTAGTCTGTTGTTACTATGGAAGGCATATAGACACCAGTAACACATAAGACTAGAGTGTGGGTTGGTTGATGATAGAATCTGATTAGTCATGATATGGTATATCAAACCAAGCACACAGATACATGTTAGGGAATAGTGTATCGGAAAAAACCCACCTTAAGAGTGACACATAGAAACCATCATTGGTGGTCATAGTCATCTTTCATAATGAAGGTTGTGAGTGTGATTCTTAGACTTGAAGTCACTACACTCGTCGCATGTCGTTGGGTATACTTTGACATCATCAAATATAATCCTAAAATATGGGTTGCAATAAAGGTGATGATTGGGTAGCTTTGACACATCAGGAATGAATATAAGTAATGTAGATAGGATTTCTCCCTCATACTGAAGTTTGATATCCTGACCACTTGATTAGCGAGACTGAGAAATGCATGTGCATGCACATATGAATCAATATATGATATTGAGGTAACATTATCTCATATAGTTTGCACTTTTTTCAGGGAACATGGGTTGAACATTGAGAGGATGATGATTCCATGCCTCGAGTTCATTCTGGATATTAGAGACAAAGGAATTGTACAATCACTGCAACACCTTACATAGATTGTACGTTGAAATTATTCTCCAACTTTCCATTCAATTAAGTAGCACTAATGTGCGACTAGGCACCACTCTCTGCTTATGATGTCATAAGTTGGTTATGAGCATTTACTACCAACGGTGATATGGGACCTATAGGGTCACACACATAGGAACTCATCTAGAAGAGGAGTTTAATCTTGAATGATGATTGGTTGATTACTAGTGTTTACTTATTCAATTCAAGCAATAGATCAGCTGACTACACTGCTAATCGATCGACTCACAGGGTGAGATGGCCGTTTGGAGTGTCAAACGACTGGCTCAAGAGTTGAGACAGACGTTTGGAGTGTCAGGCTGAGTGGAGCTGAATTGACTGGATTTCTGTGCAAATAAGGCTCCAACCCACCAGCTCAGGTGAGCAAGATGACCAGTTCACCTGGTGAACCGATCGACTCGATTGGGCCGAACAAAGGTTCTAGTAGCTTTTCTAAATTCATGAAAAATATTACTCGTTTCACTTGTTCAATTCGATTGGAACAAGGAATTAATGTTTGCATTAGCTGAAAATGATTTTGTCAAATTCATGTGTGATCAAGAAACATGAGAAATGGCCAATTCACTCCATGAACCAACCTTCTCACGTCTGAACCAATCAAATTGGTTTCCAACCGACCATTTCGAAGGTCGCAGGTTGTGAAAATTCAAGATCTCTCAGTCTCTTCCACTCTCACACAGATTGGGAACCCAGACCCTAACCCCTCCTATAAATAGAAGGATATTGGGGGCTTCCCAGAATACAACTCAATTGTCTCTGACAATTGTTGTCCTCTATGGTTGTGGTAACCAATAAAGAGCCCGAGCAAGTGCTACATGCTAAAGGGAGGGATAGAAAGGGAGAAACAATTGTCGGAGAGTAAGTTGGTGACTAGTACATCAACGGGTGGGTCAACTCCTTCATGTAGGTTCTACTAGAATGACATGAGTTCTAGTTGGTTTGTGTAGACTTATCTAGAGGTGAGGAGGTTGTTGTATGCTGCTAGGAAGACAACGTCAGCCTGTAGTCCATGTTGAGACCAGGAGCTATTGCAGACGTCATTCGAGTCTGTTATTCATAGTGAAGACCAGGAGTTGAATATACATTGTCCAAGAGCAACGAAAATATAGTTGCACTGCAACGAGTTGTATTCACTGGACTTTCTCTTGGACTAGATATAAACTCATTAAACCATCCTTTCCATTTCTTAGTAGTTGACATGATCTTGTTGTTATGGGGAATATGGATAAATAAAATTTTGTTTTTGTTGCCTTTCTATGTGTCCATATTTCCCAACAAGACTCCATATGATGTGGAGGTCTTTCAGACTAAAAAAAAGTATCTTCGAGTAGTTGGAAAATGAATGTATCTAATAATCGCCAGACTCGACATCACCTATGTTGTCAATGTAGTCAGTCAACATATGAGTGCATCACTTTTAGCTCACAGGTGCAACATCTATCGCATCCTACACTATCTCAAGAGCGCTCTAAGAAGAGGAATATTTTACACATGTCATAAGGAGACTATTACTATCTCTGGACACACATATGTACATGGGTAGGAGATTCCCAATATCATTGGTCCATCTTTTGTTTTTGCATTATATTAGGCAAGCATCTAGTGGATTAAAGAAGTAAAACCCAGTCTGCAGTTGCTCGCTCCAACACTGAAGCTGAATATCAAGCAATGGCCCATGCATGTTGTGACCTATATTGGGTGCAATCCATTCTGCCCGAGTTTGGATTTTTTTTCAAACTCCATCTCCTATATACTATGCCATCCAAGTTGCTATGCACATCACCAATAATTAGTATTTTATAAGCGTACAAAGCACATTGAGGTAGATTTCCATTTTGTACAGGACCTAGTCAAAGATAAAAAGATTGTGGGTCCTCACATACAAACTGGTGATCAAGTTGTTGATATCTTGGCCAAACCACTTCCTTTACCTCTCTTTGTGTATATGGGTAAGAAGTTGAGACTGCAACATCACTCTCCACCTTGAGAAGGGTGTTCGTATATGTGGTTCAATAGGTAATTGGGCTTAGGTTCATTGAATTTATTTTCTATGTTGTGATATAAGTATACTTAAATGAGGATCTATTTATCTACTAAAGTATACTCATATATTCCTAGACTCCCATATATAAGAGACTCAATACCTCACCTAAAAAATTGATCAGATTGTTGTTTTGCTTTTTATATATGAAGAGGACATAGTGGAATCGGTTCATGATGCTTATGTAGACCCATCCTAGACCCACATCATGACGATGTTTTTTCCATTACTTTGGAAGAAACATTCACCAGCGAACAAACCACTTGATGGTAAGCTCGACAATTAGAACATGGCTACATGAGCTTTGGTGTTAGGTCTGGAGTCCAGGCTTTTTGTAAGAGTAGAAGAAACAACCTCCGAAGCCATATATATAGAGCTAGTCACGTCACAAGAGTCCATAATGACGTCAAGTCCGGTGGTTGGGATGATCAGCAAGACGATCAAAGCTGGGAAAGACCGTGATGGTGGTGGCACAAGCCTAAAAAGTCTACAAAAGCTGGTGTAATTGGCATGTGTGTCCAGAGATGGAAAATCTCCTTGTATAAATTTTTACGGATGTGAAGAAATAACAAGAACATATTCAAGAAAGGGAACTGTTCATGCAATGAAGAAAGGAAAGAATAATGAGAAATTATACTTTGACTACAAAACATATTAACTTGCCTTCACAGCAAGTTCAATGTAGAGGAGATTCAAATCAAGAAGTAAGGAGATCCACCAACGGGAGCCGCAGCTAGGAAGGCTGAGCTAAATAGCCTAAATTATGCGACTCAATTCCGTTCCAATTCCACCCAAACAACATGGGATCTTCGCCCTACCATTTAAAAAAGACAAACATATAAAATAAAATACGGTTTTCAACATGCATTCAAACCGACTGCTAAAAGGTGGTGGTGTAAAATATTCTGCACCATATATGCATGATGACATCCTTTGGCATTGTTAATTTCGTCACAACATTAATACCATCAACCCTTGTGTCTGTAACCGAAGACTGGGTCATGGCCTGCATTCGAGTTCCTGCCTCACCTAACCCGAAATGAAAAAAGTCGCAGCCTCATAATTGCTATCCAATCATCCTGGTTCACCCTTGTGCTTGTGCGTCAAGATACCAAGGGACATGTTGCTGGCTGCGGAAACCTCCACGCCAGCCCCAACCACAGCCATCAAGATTTTCATTCATCACTTCAGCCGTCCCCATACGTAGATATAGCCGTACTATGGTTTGTAAAACAATCAAGATCGTTCCCCGCAATGTTTCTCGGATGTCGCTTCTAGTTGCGGTCCGAAATGAAGCGCGTGTAGCCGCCGTTCTATTTATGACAGTCAAGAGTACAATAGAACATCTAGAATAGGCTTATATGCCATAAGATGGAAGAAAAAGTTGTGGACATAATAAGGACTTGTAGTGAGTTCCACACACAAAGACCAATTTGAAAGTTCACTTACAATTAGAAAGTGAGAAATGACTTCTAGTAAGTTCCAAACAGATGTGCAAAGAAAAACTAATTTTGTTCGTAACTTTTAATTCAAAAAGTATTTTTTGATGAAATAAAAAGTATTGGATTCCTTGTAAAAATATTTTTTTAAAAAGACTGGTGTTGACATATTTTTTTAAATAGTAATATTAGAAAATTTTATTATCCTTATTTTGAATTATTACTCGTATTTTGAGTACAATACATCACCAAGTAAATATTTGTATTGAACTCAAAACGTTAGTAATCTACCCCGAATCTCGTATTGTGCTCCTTTATTTATCTACCCGAGTATATCACCAATATTTTAGGGTATAATACATATATTTTGGGGTACATTGCTCTCATTGTTGGAGGTACAATACTAGTGTTTTACTTGTTGTCGTACTCTACCTCAAAACATGACTACTATACACAATATAGTACGAATGTTTACTATATTCAGTTTACTTTTAATATTATTTTTTATGATCAATCCAAGTATAGTGTCAATATCTAAGGGTACAATATCTATATTTTGAGGTATATTACTGGAGGTACAATACTAACGTGACTCCCGTTTTGGAGTACATTGTCTAAAATTTTGTGGGTATTAACCGTTTTATACTTCTCTCCTCTCTTGTTAATTTCTCATATTATTTTCTATCCAAAATCTGTCACATTGGTCTTATTAGATAGTATTTTTGTGTTCAACCTAATACTTTTTATTTTGACAAAAAAAACTCTTACAATTTAAAAAGTATAAGAAAAATATTTTACTCTTTCCTGTTTTTCTCTCTTTCATGGTGTGTCTATTTTTTCCTACCACATCAGCATTGATCATATCTCCTAACCAGCAGGTAGATGACCGGATGAATGGAAGAGTGCGGGCAGTCTAACTCTTCTTGAAATATTTGTCACTAGTAATAATCAATTCATCACCAAGAATACAATACAGAGTAGGAATACTCCTTAGTGAATACATACTGAATTTCAAAAAGAAGGTAACTGACACAAGGCAGACCTGTTGTCTGTTTCGTTTACTGCCAGCCATTACCGGCCGCCCACGCCCAGCATGCATTAATGTCCCCATACCCCTGCCCCACATAGAAAACATTGCCATCGTATCCATTTCCCTACAAAATTATGTCATGAAGATTTACAGCTCAGTGACCGCATGTTGCGTGGTTATATGTCCATCGTCATTCATCAGCCGGCACTCGGCAGCCCGGCACCAAAATGACCAAACAATGATGTACTCGTGTTAGCAATACATCGATCAATCAATTCATTTGCGTGCGTGTCCACTCATTTAATTTTTTATTCATATTTGTTATGGAATGTATTATTTATCTTATCATACAAGACAAGCTATACAAAACAAAGATATGATGGTTGATGATATTTTTTTTCATATTGTGCATTTTGTCTTGCGCAATATAAAGATAAATGATGTTTGGTTTTGGGTTCCATACTCACTAAATATAGCATTGTTCTCTTTACTATTTCGAGATGTCTACTCGGGGATCACTTTCTGATACACATTTTTTATTATGTTTTTTCCTCCTGTGTATATAATGTCAATTTTTATACTATATGTCGACGTCTTGATACGTGCCATATAACTTGTGACGAGATATTCTTTAGCACATGTTTTCGGCATAACACAAAGTATCGAACAATAATAATATCGGCATAATAGACATTTAAAATATTTTAGTATTCTTTGAAAGTTACTATTTGTTGCCACTTGCAGTCCAAAATTGCAACGGAAGCAACCTTTCTATGATGGCCGCCATGAGTATCCAATGCAGCCGAGTTTTTCTTTGCCCCAATACACTAGATCGGGCCTACCCTTTCTATTATCTCTACTTATAAATGCTAGTAAGCTCATAACCAAGTCCTTCTAAATGGAAACTAGCGGGCTGGTTAATTCGTCCCGAACTTTACATGAGCATCTAGTCTTTGTCAACCGGTTCTATTCTTGACTCCCAACTTTCTACCTAAGTTGTACGCTCTTATCGTCTTTGGTTGAAACAAACCCGAAAATCTTCGTAGGAACTTTTTTATAAACCATGCATTCATTCATAAAACAAGTAAAAATAAAAAAATGGTAGTGCGTGAATCTAGTAACTACAAAAAAGCATCATAGGTGCTATAAGAGTTAGCAATGGTAGAGGTGGGTGGGGGCAGAGTCAGGATTTTGTCAATAGGGTGGGGGTGGGGGGGGGATTCTATCTTAAGGTCATGTTCAAAAATATTATAACAATTACGGTAAGCTACAATTTCTTGTGCATGAGGTTTTTGTGTGTCATAAATGGATGAAAAAATAAAAGATCTTATATGCTAATTGTAAAATGTCATTATGTGAAGTTATGTGGATCAAAATGTGTGCAACAAATTAAAAAATGTTGCTTTCTAGAGATCAAACATAAATTTATTTACAACTTCCAAGGATATTGGGATTTTAGTAAACAAATATCTATAAATGAGTATTAGAATGTAATTGAATCGATTTCATATATATGATGGAATTTCAAACATCTTAAAATTGTTTTATCATGTTATTTATCCATCAGCTAATTTGTTGACATGCATTTTTATAATAATATTTACATATAATTTGAAAACATAAATTATATATTAAATTGCATAATGTCCCTAAACCAAAAATAAGTATGTTGATAAATTATAATGTTCATTTTGGATTTTCTTATAGAAAATATCTAATCTCATTAACAAGTATAAAAGATCACAATATTATGATAATTAAAATAGTCAAACATATAAATATGTTTCTGAACAAATTAATCATAAAGTGACTTAAATTGTCTTTTATAGTTATATAAGTGTATAGCTATATAGTCATATGATCTTATAGCTAAAACAATTTTATAAACCGTATAAAGATAAATAATAATTTCTAAGTTATTTACACAACAAACCATATAGAATTAAACATATAATAGAAAAAGTAAGGGATTCTTACCCAAATATAAAAGTATTTTTTTTCATATTTTTTTAAATGATAGTCTAAGATTTAATCAATTTGTTGTCATATATAAGAAATATTTTTCAATAATCATTCATTGTTTCCAATTAATTTGGATGTATAATATAGTAATTTAAATGTACAGAATAATGAGGTGCTATCATGAATTTCTAGAATAGGTTATTAGAAAATACACCCTCATTTTAATTAATGTTTTGAACAAAGTATTGAAAAAAAGTTGGTACCATGTAACGTTTAACTTTTTCAATAGAATTATCATAATAACATCCTTTACATGCAATGATTATGTGGCCCGGTCAATAAAAAGGAATGAATGGAAAAAGTTATTGAGAAAAATACATCCATAGTTTCTTATCAAGTTATATTTGAATTTTGAATGGTATCAATAATATTTGAACATATCCATGTATAACTTAATACCCTAAAATATAGATTACATTCCTTATGATTTTATTACTAATCAAAAGTATCTTGGTAAAATAAATGTTCTTGTCGAAATTGTGCAAATCAAATGACTAGTCTTATTTCCAAATATGAACACAAAGATCATTACATACAATATTTAGTACGTGATAATCACCTTTCAAATTAAAAATTTATGTGGATCACAACCCTTGATTGTGATTTCCCCACATTTTTAAGTACCATCATATGGTTTTTTTTAATCCATTTATTGATATTCATGTTTATATCATAATTGGTTATCTTGAGTTGATATACACACATAGTGTTGAAAAGTAATAAAAGAACAATGTGACTGTGGACTTTGGAAATAGATTACTAAAAATCATAAATACTAAAAATTTATGTTTTTATAGATGTTGTTGGTAGATTTTAAATTTGAAACCTTACCAGTGTAAAGGAAAGAGCATTACAATATTCTGTAGAAAATTATAGAATTGTGACAATACAAATAAAAAAATGTGAAGATGAGATATCAAATCAGCACCCCTCAATGGCCAAGGGGAACATATCACCACTTCGGT
The DNA here is from genome assembly GCA_963693085.1 of Alisma plantago-aquatica. Classification (NCBI taxonomy): domain Eukaryota; kingdom Viridiplantae; phylum Streptophyta; class Magnoliopsida; order Alismatales; family Alismataceae; genus Alisma; species Alisma plantago-aquatica. The sequence goes on from OY856410.1 coordinate 1,110,476,514, forward strand.
GTAGCTTCTTTTCTATTTAAGCATAGAATGTTTGGCATATAATATATGTGTTGCTCATATATAAATAGATATGTGTAGTATTAAGTTTGATTTTATTTTCAATTTTTTAATTTTTTTTTGGGGGGGGCATGGCCTCATCTTCCCCCCACCCACCTCCTTCTACCACTGGAGGTGGGTCTTTATTATAAGACATCCTACAAGGATCCTAGAAGGGTGAGGTAGGCATGTGAAAAACAAGATACTATACGGGAAAGGAATAATGTGAAGGAACATATAGTTCATGCAAGTATTTTGGTTTGAAAGTGTTTTTCTTATCTCAACCATTCTACAAGGCAATTCATGTTATTGAGGAAATAAGGTGCAAGCCTAGAAGGCAACATAGACATATTTTTTATTTTCTTAAAGGACAACTAGAGGCTAAAAAATAGAGAAAGTGAGGTGTGTCTTATGTACATATCGCTATTCACTTCCTTCTCTCTCTTTTCCAAATATCAACAAGGGACAATGACATCCAAAAATGAAACAAAGTAAAGGAGAATAGCACTCAACATGGGTGGTAGTGAAAAGGGAGACAGAAGCTACAAAAGGGAGAACATGTAATGAGGACATGTCACATATAAGATTTGAGGAAATCAAATGTGGCCACCATGGCCTTCAAGTGAGTACATTCAAAGAACAATCCCACCCGTCCAAATTCCAAATCAGGAAGATGCCTTCATCAATCCAATCAAATGGGCAAGAACTCATTATTGTATAAAAGGCATAATCAAGGGAGTACATTTGACAATCAGACACCCTTTTGAATGGGTAAACTATATGGAAATACGAGCAAAGAATAAGGCAGTGAAAACAAAAAATGTACATATCCATATTCCCATAACAGCAGGATCACGTCAACTACTATAAAATAGAAAACATGGTTTAATGAGTTTATACCTAGTCCTGGAGCAAGTCCATCGACTACAACTTGTTGTAGTGCAACTATCTACTAGTTGCTCTTAGACAGAATATGTGCAGCTCCTGGTCTTCACCACAGATAGCAGACTTGAACAACTTCTGTAGCGGCTCCAGTGGTCTCACCACAGACTGCAAACTGGCATTGTCCTCCTAGCAGCAGCCAAAGGACTCATGCCTCTAGTGTAGTCCACACGGACCAACTAGAAATTTAGTTGTTCTTGTAGAATGGACATGATAGAGTTGTCTCTCTCGTTGGTATACTAGTCACCAACTTGCTCTCCCACAACAACAGTCCTCAGTTGTTCTCTCCCTCGCTATCCCTCCCTAGTCGAGAAGGACTTTCTTAGGCTCTCTTGGTTACCACAATCATAGAGGACAATAATTTTCAGAGCAACTGATTCTCAATTGTGTGTCTTGGAAGCCCCCAGTACCCCTCTATTTATAGACGGGGTTAAGGTCAGGGTACCTGATTGAAGTGGGAGTGGAAGTGATCAGCAGATCTTAAATTTTGTAACTTGTGACTCCCTAAATAGTCAGTTGGTAACCGAGCTGATTGGTTCAGACGCGAGATGGTCAGTTCATAGTGAGAACCAGTCATTTCGCATGTTTCCTAATTGCACATGAATTTGGAACAAACATTTATGATTAATGCAAACATTAATTCCTTTTCTAATCAAATCAAACAAGTGAAATGAGTAATATTTCTCACAAATTAGGGAAAGCTACTAAACATTCGTTCGTTCAACTGTGTCGATCGGTTCACCTAGTGAGACGATTGGTTGGTTCCTTATTCATGCAGAACTACATCCAATTCAGTTCCAATCAGTCTGACACTCCAAACTGCCATCTGCATACTTGAGTCGAATGTTTGGCACTCCAAACGGTCGTCTCACTTTGTGAGTCGATCGATTGGTAGTGTAGTTAGTTGATTTGTTTCTTGAATTGAATACCTAAGCACTTTAGTAATGAATCCAATCATCATTCAAGATTAAACTCCTCTTGTAGATGAATTTCATTGTGTGTGACCCAATAGGTCCCATATCACATTGGTTGTGAATGTCTATAACTAATTTATGATATCACAAGCAGAGAGTGGTGCTTAGTCACACATCAATGCTACCCATGTGAATTGAAAGTTGGAGAACTACTTCAACCTACAATCTGTGTAAGGGGTTGTAGTAATTGTATAATTCTTTTATCTATGATATCCAGAATGGACTTGAGGTATGGAATCATCATCCTCTAAATGTTTAATCCATGTTCCTTGAATCAAGAGCAAACTGTCTGAGATAATGTGACCTCAATATCATATATTGATCCATATGTACATGTGCATGTGTTTCTCAGTCATGCTTATCAAGTGGCCAGGATATCAAACTCCAGTAGGAGGGACAAATCTCATCTCAATTACTCACAGTCAGTCGCCATGTGTCAAAGCTACCCAATCATCACCTTTATAGAAACTTGTATTTCAGGATTATGTTTGATGATGTCAAAGTATACCCAATGACATGTGATGAGTGCAGTGACTTCAGGTCTAAGAACCACAATCACCGCCTTCACTATGAGAGATGACTATGATCACCAATGATGGTTTCCATGTGTCACTCTCAAGGTGGGTTTGTTTGATACACTTTTCCATAACATGTATTTGTGTGCTTAGTTTGATATGCCATATCATGACTAATGAGATTTTGCCATCAATCAACCCACACTCAAGTCTTTATGTGTTATTGGTGTCTATCTACCTTCCACAGTAACAACTGACTAGGGACATAATAAGAATGCACATACTCTTAGCATTCGTATGATCTCATTTTTCAAGTCTTGTACATGAAGACATACATCATTGAGTATTATCATTCTTTAGACATTCATAGTGTTTCCTCATTATCTCATAATTGAATGAAACAGAATGAATTGGAAGCTTGTCTTTATGAGTATTAATCAAATCCTTTATGATATGTGTCATGTCAATCATCACATGATTGGCTCTCTGGGCATACCTTACCAACAGACTCCCGCTTGCACTTAGAGCCAATCACCCATGAATCTCATTCTTAGTGATTTAAATATGTCCACCATGTTTCTCCAGTGCAAGTGCTAATCCAGCGGGCTAGCAACATTTTTCTATTAGTCGGTATATTGCATGTTTCTTATCTCTTTGCTTTGAGATGAAACCTCCGCAATATGGTATCTAATACTCCTTTCCTAGCAAGTAGCTCCATTGTTGTCGTAGTATCACTATTGATTCATCAATGGTTGGAACATCTATAAATTCATCATATGAAATTCTAGTTACATACAACATCACTCTATGTTCATAACACAAGTATACTCATATTTTATTATACAATAAAATTAATGATTATTAGTGTGGAACCTTTCCAACTAACAACATTTTTCTTTTAAATCAAACATATCTTATTGTGATCACTTTTGTCATTTTGAAAACTTGCATCATTGTAACTCTTTACATCCTACTCTTCCTTCATTTCTATATCTAATTACTAGCCATCTATCCTTAAGTACTTCTCAAGTACTAATAGATATTTTAATGACATTATGATAACCCTTATTGGAATTTAATATCATCTTGTCATCTCCAATACATACAAGATTATATGGGATAAACACATTTATAACATTGATGATATATCCACTATTACTGCATATGGCATCTTATTCATGATATATCCATTATTCACAAGAATTGGAATATATGGTTCATGAGAGACTAATATGGATTCTCTCTCATTGAGTCCTTCCATACATAACTCTTTCAACACCTTGCTATTATACTTTTCTTAAAGATATGTTGTGAAACTTTCAAGAACTATCTCTATAGGTCTTGATCCCTATCCCATAGGATGTTTCACCTAATCATTCATTGTTGAAGGGGGTTTTCATGCCAGTTCTCAATATTCACAATATTGACACTTTATTCCCCATCATATGTGAAATATTCATATATGATCCCACTAAATCTTTTATAATCACATATTTCACCTTTTATCTTGATTCAAGTCAAGATTTTTGACTATCTTATCAAATCAAAAGATCCCATTTCTGATATGCTTATTTCAATCCCTATTGATCTTTGTAGTTTATATACTTTATTTGCATTCTTGAAATTATAAAAATTTTAGGTTGTGTCAAGTACACATCTTCTCATTTATATTCCCTTTAAGGAATCCAATTTCAATCTTCATATGCCAAATCTCATAGTCTATTTTAATTACAACAACAAGCATGAAAATTTGTAAAGGAATCTCTATCATGTTCAATAGCTTGAACTAATTTGTCCTTTTATGTTATCCATGTAGGTCTTTTCCAGAAGACCTTGTTGCACCCTTTAGGTATTACCCCTTTAGCTGGCACTACCAAGGTCCTACCTTGCTAGCTTACATGGACTTCATAATGGCTTCAAGCCATTACTCAAAATATGGTTCTTAATAGCTTCTAGTTGTTAGTTGGCTCATCCTATTATGACCAACATGTTTGTGTTGGTGGATTCACAATCCTTCATTTTCAGATGTATTCTGTTAGAACTATTTGGTTCTGTGTCATATGACGAACTTGAGATTCCGCAACAACTTGTAATTCTCTTAGTTCTTATTGTACCTATTTATTGACTTTGAACATTTTGAGTTCTACTCTTACTCTGACCGATTCTTTAGGGACTCAGTTATCCTATCAACAAAACAATTTTATTGTTGGACAGAGATTAGTGGTAACATTCAACAGTTATATTTTGTGGATAAACCTTTTCAAGAAATTACTTTCTCATTGTTGATTTCCATCCTTTAGACTTATTGGTACATTCTCATATCATATCATATATGATGTCTTATAAACCATTCATACAATACATTATTTAGTGATAGGTATATATTTATTAGAATATAAGAAAATTATATTAATTGATAATTGTATCATTTCTCATCATGTTATAATTCCTTCATTCTGACACATCATCATGTTCTGATGGATTTCGCTTCTGATACATTGTCACAGTTCTTTCCTGAAGGTTCTCAAGGTATTGATATAAAATATCTCAATGTTTAATCTCATCAATGTATCTTAATACTTTTATCAAAGTTATACTTCATTTATAATCTCCTTGAACATTTAAAGAGATTTATGTTTCCATTTTAATGAGTACATATCATCATATTTCCAGTAAATGAAATGAGGTATAAGTAATTATCAATAGCATTCATCCTATAAGATCTTCATGCATCACATGTACAAAGTCTGGTGGAAAACTTATCCTCCCAATGCATCTAGTTAAGAACGTTATATCATGTTGTGCGTAAGACTTGCAACTTTCCTCAAGTTCATTAACCAAGGGAATCTAGATTAACATCAATATGTATTCTAGATATGCATTTCTTATATATACGTCCAAAGTAACTATTGCTAATGATAGTTTTGAGTTATCAATTGTAATCCTTTGGTATAATTGTTATAAACATTCATCTTGATATTCTTGTATTCAAAGACCATTAGATGTTTGGGCATTGCCATACAAAACCACATCTTTTGAAACTGAAACATCAATAACTCACTTTATTCATTTATCGTCCTTGTCATACAACATGTATAAAGTAAATGTTTCTATTTATTTGGTATAATGAAATGGAAGTTCAACTAACTCTATTACATGCCCATTGGGATAAGATAAATTTAAATATAGACTAAAGCTTCAGTAACTCTTTCTCCACCTTGTCCATCTTTGGCATTCTATGAGGGCTTTTACTTCTTTTCAGATCATGCAGATCAAGTATGTCAGATATCTATTTGGTTTCACATACCAAGATGAAGAAATGATAAAATTTACCTTATAATGTTTATACTTGAAGTGGAGGCCTCAGTGCCTTCCTTCTTCTTCTTTACTTCCTCTAACTAGAGTGGGTAATTTCTTTTCCAGTGACCAGGCTGGTGATAATGGTGACAATTGCCTCTTTTCTTTGCTCCTCTCTTTGCTTTAAGATATGAAGAATTGGGATTCTGGATAGCTTTAGAACTCTTCTTAGCTTTGCCTTTGCCTTTAGACTTCCCATTTGTCTTGTTGATCACCATCACAGACTTGGTCTTGTCTTTCTTCATTTGTGTCTTAGTTGTACTCAACATGCCAAACAATTCTGTCAACGGTTTGTCAAAGTCATTCATGTTGTAGTTCATGACAAACTGACTATATGAATCCGGCAAGGAGGCAGAATCACATCAGTGGCCAACTCTTGACCCAAGGGGACTCCCATTCTTGCTAGGTTCTCCACACACCCAATGAGCTTGGCACATGAGGACCTAATGGGTCTCCTTCTACATGTTGCACTTGAACATCGCCTTAGAGACATTTTATCTCTATTGTCTTGCCTCATCTTGGAACATGTTCTTAAGATGTGTCACCATCACAATCACATCCATGTTCTCATGATGCCTCTACAAATCATAGTTCATGGAGCATATCATCATACACTTGACATCCATGGCATCTTCAGTATGCTTCTTGTAAAAATCCATGTTAGCCTTTGGTGGAGTTGGAAGGGGTTCATCTGGTTCTGACGTCTCCAGGACATAGAGCTTGTGCTCTTATGTGAGAATGATTCTCAACATCTTGAACAAGTCATGAAAGTTGTTCCCATTTAGCTTGTCCTTCACAAGGACTGATCACAGAGAAAAGTGATTGTTGCTTGTTGCCATTTGATTCTAAAAAGGAATTTTGCAATTTTTTCAAAAGCTCATTTTTTATTTTTTTTTTATTTGATTAAAATTGATGATATTGATCAGGTCTTTAATTAACTATCTCTCTCATTATTTTGATCAAATCAACAACCCTCAAGTATCAATTTGGAAAATTACAACAAACAATTTTCTAATGAGCAAGATCTAAAATGATTCGATATTTACCACCCAACCAGCGCCGTAATAAATAATCAACCATTAAGGTAGGCAATTTTTTAATTTCATCATATACAATTCTTGATAGATAATATGTGCAACCCTTTGCAAAATTTATATGTATGCCTCTAGGTCTAGACATTCTAAGAATCACTAATTAAGTTTGACCCAAAATTTGACACGATAATAACGCACCCCACTAGGGAGGAACCTACATTATTACCATCACACTTCCATGAGATAGACAGTGCACCATGCTAAGGCGTAACCTACAGTTGGTTGATCAAGCTTTCATGTGTGCCTCTTGTTGGAAAGCATCTTGGACTTAATATGTTTGATTGAGGGGTTATATATATATATATATATATATACATTTTATCCAATCACCACATATATAATACATATTATATACATGTTATATCCCACAACGTAAACATGCAATATAAAACAAAAAGTGATGATTATGGCCATGTCTACTTGTAATTTCTTGGAGACACAAAAAATTACTACTACCTAGGTCAATCATCACATCACATGTAAGAACCTGTTGTTGGTGTAGATCTGTGTTTGTCAATCTAGGTTGATCAGTTCAACCCTTGAACTGCTCATCTTGCCTCTTGTCCGATCAGTTGGTCACCTACAAAGGTCGTTTGGTATTCTATCCAACTGATATTTGGACACCTCCAGACAGTCGATTGCATCCACCAAACGGTCGGCTAGCTCCTGCAATCTATCCTCCTTGATTCTCCACCAGGTCGTCTCTTTCTTATGAGACGGTCGGCTCGCCTGACCTTGATCGTCATCTTCGTAATTGCAAGAAAGGCAACTATCATATTGCTAATATTATTACATTATAAAGAGAAACCTCAATTAAAATTTGATGGGAGAAAATGTCGGAAAGAATTAAATTTACATTAAGAAAAGGAGGTAGAGGCTCAGTACGCAGACTGATATAATTAGGAATAAAACCAAACCATCCAACACACACATATATTGGGTTATTGGCCATAACCATGCTACACATTGACCATCATAACTGCTTTTAGGGTGACATGTGTAAATTGCATGTGTATCATATATATATATATATACATATATAAGTTTGGGATTATGTGATCTTTGATCAGATACGCATATGGGATAGTTTAAACATTCACATTGTATGTAATAAATAAATGATAAAACCAAAAATTCGGCCATATCGATTATCTCAAAACATAGTAAATTTACGTGGTTGTGATACAACTGTAGGAAAATATGGGCACAGAATAAGGCAGTGGAAACAAAAAATTTATCTATTTGTATTCCCATAATAGCAGGATCATGTCAACTACTATGAAATAGGAATGATAGTTTAACGAGTTTATACCTAGTCTTGGAGCAAGTCCAATGACTACAACTCATTGCAGTACAACTACCTTCTAGTTGTTCTTGGACGGTGTATGTGCAACTCCTGGTCTTCACCACAGACATCAGACTTGAACAGATTCTACATCGGCTCTTGTGGTCTTACCACGGAGTGCAAACTAACTTTGCCCTCCTGGCAGCAACCAAAGGACTCCTGCCTCTAGAGTAGTCCACACGGACCAACTAGAACTCTTGTTGTTCTTATAGAATGGATGGGATAGACATGTCTCTCCCATTGGTGTACTAGTCACCAACTTGCTCTCCCATAATAATGATCCTCAATTGTTCTCTCCCTCACTATCCCTCCCTAGTCGGGTAGGACTTGCTTGGGCTCTCTTGATTACCACAACCAGAGAGGACAGCAATTGTCAGAGCAACTAATTCTCAATTGTGTGTGTTAGGAAGTCTCCAGTACCCCTCTATTTATAGGTGGGGTTAGGTTCATGGTTCATGATTGAAGTGGGAGTGGAAAGGATCGAAATATCGTGCATTTTCACAACCTATGACTCCCGAAACGGTCGATTGGTAACTGAGCTGATCGATTCAGGCACAAACTGGTCCTTCTGCCTGTTTCCTAATTGCACATGAATTTGGCAAAATTATTTCCAATTAGTGCAAACATTAAGTCTTTATTCCAGTTAAATTGAACAAGTAAAACGATTAATCTTTCTCACAAATTCAGGAAAGCTACTAGAACCTTTGTTCGGCCGAACCGAGCCGATCGGTTCTCCAAGTGAACTAGTCGTCTCTCTCACTGAATCGATCAGTTCACCCAGTGAGCCAATCGATTGGTTCCTTATTCATCAAGAACTCCATCCAATTCAGTTCCAATCATCTTAACACTCCAACGGTCATCTCCACACTTGAGTCGATCATTTAGCACTACAAACGGTCATCTCACTCTGTGAGTCAATCGGTTAATAGTGCAATCAGCGAATCTATTTCTTGAATTGAATACCTAAAAACTTTAGTAATCAATCCAATCATCATTCAAGATTAAACTCCTCTTCTAGATGAGTTCCATTGTGTGTGACCCTATAGGTCCCATATAATGTTGGCAGTGAATTTCCATGTTAATTTATGACATCAGAAGCAAAGAGTGGTGCCTAGTCACACATCAGTGACACCCAAGTGAATGGAAAGTTGGAGAACAACTTCAACCTACAATTTGTGATAGGTGTTGTAGTAATTGTATAATTCCTTTGTCTCTGATATCCAGAATGAACTCGAGGTGTGGAATTGTCATCCACTCAACATTCAATCCATGTTCCTTGAACCAAGAGAAGACTCTCTGAGATAATGTGACCTTAATATCATATATTGATCCACATGTGCATGCGCATGCATTTCTCAATCTCTCTTATCAAGTGGCTAGGATATCAAACTCTAATAGGAGGGACAAATCTTATCTACATTACTCACAGTCCCCATGTTTCAAAGCTACCCAATCATCACCTTTATAGCAACCCATATTTTAGGATTATGTTTGATGATGTCAAAGTATACCCAACGACATGTGATGAGTGTAGTAACTTCAGGTCTAAGAACCACAATCACCACCTTGACTATGAGAGATGACTATGACCACCAATGATGGTTTTTATGTGTCACTCTCAAGGTGGGTCTATCTGATACACTGTTCGATAACATGTATCTATGTGCTTGGTTTGATATGTCATATCATGACTAATGAGATTCTGTTATCAACCAACTCACACTCTATTATTTATGTGTTACTAGTGTCTATCTACCTTCCATAGTAACAACTAACTAGGGACATAATAAGAATCTACATAATCTTAGCATTTGTATGATAATATACATGATAGAGTATTATCATTCTTTAGACATTCATAATGTTTCCCCATTATCTCATAACTGAATGAAATAGAATGAATTGGAAACTTGCCTTTATGAGTATTAATCAAATCCTTTATGATATATTCCATGTCAATCATCACATGATTGGCTCTCTGGACATTCCTTACCAACATAAACACCCAAGGATCTTTGAAAGCAAGACTAAATAACACCAAGTAATAATTCTAATCATAAGCCTGAAACTTTCTCTTACATCTGGAGTATGTGCAATTTATTCTAAGGAGCATCCATTGGTACAACGTCATGCAGAACAAGAATTATATCAAAAATCAAGTATGATTAAAAATTGTGAATAAATAAAAATTGTTGCAAGAAAATGGGTTGAGTTCCTAGGAGGCGCGATGTTTTGGACCTCAACTATTGTCAAATATCGATGAATCAAATATCAGGATCTCTGACCAAGTGCCTCTAACAAGGATGTATGTTCCTAGACAACATCCGAGGTTCCAAAAATTGGTCATCATGAGATTGGAGAAAAATGATTACATAATTGCCTGAAAGAAAACCCTAACCTAATATGGCGGGTGGATATATCGTGCTCATATCTCAAGTTTTAGGGATCACAATTCCAGTGTGGAGTAGGTAATCAAAGACCACTGAGAAAGGGATGTACCTAACAAGTCTTTTTAGAAGGATCAAGATGTGTATCTCGGATCTCAAAATTTGCAAAGATGATGTTGGTATGTAATCGACGCCTTTGGGACTTCCAGTTAGGTACATTGTATAGAAGGATGGATCCCCAAAAAAGTTTGAAAAGTCAAGATCTCAATCTTTTTGGGATCAGCAGTCATTGTGGTTCTATGATCCCTAGCAGATTCACCAATGTGGTTTCGGTGCAAATTGGAAACCAAAATGGAAATTGATTGTTTGGGGTCAATTTGAACAAAACAATGGAAATTCCACCAATGTTTATGAGGGAAAATGAGGAAAATGATGAATAAGGTTGTAACATACTAAAATCTACCTAATCGGACTTGAGAAACCCTAATTCTATGAAAGGGAGATTAGTATACTTGATCTTTATATTTACTAAACAAGGTTCGTTATACCCTGACATGTTCAGTCGTGCCCTAATGTGCAAATAATGAGTAATCACATGTCCTTACCCTAATGCATAGCTAATGACTAACCCTAATGCATGTGTCCTTGGTGAAATTAATGTTACAATCAGTGACTTTAGGTTCTATAATCACATCACATACCATGATACTCTCATATCTACCTACTAATCTAACCATGACCTAAGATGTGAATGAGTATACAAAATATATGTCACATTGTTCACTAAATCACATATAATAACCTAGATGTGAAAAATAAGTATTGGATGTGTATAAACATGCAAAAATGGTTGGGATGGTATCTAATGTGCTTAATATGTGAATGGAATAATAGTTAGACATTTTATGTAAAAATGAATCATTAATGTGTTGGCATTTAAGTTAATGTGACTTTAATGGAATTAAATGAGAAATTTAATTGTTGGATTTTTGGATATGCCACACTCAAATTTTATATTTTTATGATGCAAATATTTCCCAAATTATATTACTAGCATGGGTATTAAGTATTTCAAGTGAATAAGGAACTAAGTCAAGATCCAACTACAAATACCTTATATATATATATATATATATATATGTATATATATATATATATATATATATATATATATATATATATATATATATATACGGAAACTTGCAATATAAGTTGCACCGTGTATTTATGTATTCTTGTGTTTTTTTTACAACTTGATAGACATGATATAAGGATAAGTGATGATCTTCCAAAACCTACCCAAAACCTTATCCCATACTCATATGAAGCCTTTAGGGTTTTTAGATATATAATTTGATAAGATGTTCCATTTATTTTGCTTTAAAATGAGCCCTGGGTCACTCTTGGTCAAAGATATTCTTGACCGAGATATAGTTTTTGCACTAGTTTGACTGGAAATCTCGACCGACATAGCTATTGGAGCATTTTTTTAACTGAGCAGTGTCCAGTCAAAATTTATTTCGAACAAGAGCCAATTCGGTTGAAATTTTCTCGACTGAGGAACTTTCTAGATTGGAAAATCAATGCGATCAAACTAGTCTTGCACCTATATTTAATTTTTCCAAATGACTACTTGACCCCTTAGCACTCTCTAGACTCTCCCCAAAGTTATCCTAGAAACTTGTAAACCATTCCTATATATACTAGTGGTTTTAGTAAACTTAGAGATATCATTGAGCAATAATTGCACTTACATTGACATACACTTGAGCATACTATTCATCTTTCCAAAAGTGTTTAGTCCCTATACTTCATATTTCCATCAATCTAGACTAAGTCCCATCATCAACTTGAGTATCCTCTCCACTAAATATAGCTTTGCACAAACCTTTTGGAGCGGATCATCATCATTTTTCCATAAGAGCTTGATTGTATATCTTGTGAAAGAGTATTGTAATATCCTTCTTCCTTTCTTGTTCCTGTGCTTCAGTTTTCTGTTGCTTCTCACTACTTTGAGGTAGAAGGTTGTGATGAATGGTCTTGGTGCTACTTCAATATTAAAGGTTGCAACCAAGGTGGTAGAGGTGGATTTTGATCCTCTCCTAGAGGGTGATCTTCCTTGGCCTGTTAAAGAAGGTGATAGTTATCCTTGAGATGAAAAGGAGGCCAGTCTTGTGCCACAAAAGACACTGGTAAATTTTGTATATTGTGTATCAGTATATAAAAGGAATAAAATATATGTTTGCAAATCCTAGTTGGTGACAATCAGGCAGTGGGATGACATCATAGATAGAACCACTCTAAATCTTTGTGTCCTTTTGTGGTTGCCTCTTCTACTTCATATTTCTATTGTACTTTACTTTTATTAATTTAATTTAATTAAAATTATCATAAATATGTATTCACCCCCCTAGATCTCTTCATTTGTTATTAGAGTATGCCTTGAAGGAGACACCACAGTTCTTGAAGAATGGGGGAGGGCATACTTGGCAACCTCAACATGGAAGGCACACACGTGAATGAATCACCAGTGTTTGATGGGACAAATTATACTTACTGGAAGAGGAGGATGCAATTCTATTTCTAAGGATTGATTTTTTATTTATGGAATATGATTTCTAGATCCTACAAGCTTCCAACGACTGAACTAGAACAATGTGGTGTAGAAACGGTAAAACAAGCTATGTTAAGTGAAAAGGTTGTAAGCATACTCTATTGTTCATTATCTGCAAGTGAATTTAATCGTATATCCAATTGTGATACCGCTTATAAAATATGGAACAAGATCTCCATAACTCATGAGGGTACTACACAACTAAAAAATAATAAGATTGGTATGCTAAAATATAGATTTAAATTATTTCATATGCAACCTAATGAAAAAAATTGCAGAGATGTATGCTAGATTTTCTAACATTGTAAACAGCATGAGTGCCTTGGGAAAGAACATAAGTAAAGAAGATTAAGTATCAAAGATACTTAGATCATTACCTATAAAGTACACATCCAAGGTCAGTGCCATCTAATAAGCCAATGATCTTACAAAACTCAAAATGGAGCAACTCATCATAAATCTACAAGCACATGAAGTGACTCTATAAGAAGAAGAAACGATCGAGGCTAAAAAACAAAAGGAGAAGAAGAAAAATATTGCTTTCAAATCCATTACCAGAGTTTCATCAAGAAAAATCATTCAAGAAAGTAGTGACTCAAGTGATGGTAATAACAAAAGTGCCATGATTGTGTATGGTAAGAAATATAAAAGAGTTCATTCTAACAAAATGCATAGTTCTTCATCTTCTTCTAGGTGTTTTGAATGAGTTAAGAAGGATCTCTTGAAAAATTGAGTGTCTATATCTTAAAAATAAGTCCTTATCGAAAAAGAAAGACAATGGAGAAAAGTTCTACAAAGTTGCTTGGGATGAATCAAGTGATGATAATAAAAGCAGTGAAGAGGAGTAGATAGAATGTTTCATGGAAAAAGAAGATGAAACTGATGAGCTAGATATTTTTGTATTATCATAAAAAGAGTTGGTAAAAGTCTTGAAGAAATTCATGATAAATATATTGATTGCAAGAAACAAAATAAGAAACTTTCCAAAATTATTAATGAACTCTATGTTGATCAGGATAATCTTAGCTCTAAAAATGATACTTTTAAATCTTCAAATAGTTCTTTAAAAGAATCTATTGAGAGTTATAAGACTAGATTGCTTACTCTTGAAAATAACAATAGTCTTTTATCTCAAGGAAAAATTGACATGCTTGCTAAACTTAATGATTATCAAACTCAATATGTTTTGTGCAATCATATAGACAATGACTCTTTAGTAAAAGAAAAAGATGCTTTACTTTCAGAACTCTCTCTATTGAGCTTATTTCTAAATAAGAAGATCGATGAAAATGTTGAATCGCATAAACAAATTTCCAGATTAATGCAAGGAAACAAAAATCTTGATAAAATTTTAGTTAATACCTATAAACAAGTAGTAAGAAGAGGTTTAGACTATATGCCAAAGAATCAACCTTCACATATGCCTAGAATGAAAAAGACTTATGCTTCAAAGACTAGAACTATTTATGTGCCTAAAAATGATGTCATAGAAAAGAAAAATGAAATATCTTGTATCTCATGTCATTATTGTCAATATTTTGGTCATTTTTCTTTCTCATGTGATTATCGAAAGAAAGGAGCCCTTAACATGATTTGGGTTCCTCCTTAACATGATTTGGGTTTCAAAACCCCCAACATAGGAAATAAAAAGGATCTTGTTAAGAATTGACATGAGCTTAATCTTGATAAATTATTTGTGTCTTACTTCAACCAATGTTTGAGGCTAACTTTCTTATCATTTATAAAATATTCATTTTCTTATTTAAAAAACAAATAATTCATTTTACAAAAAATGTTTTGTATAATATGAATACATTACTAATTTTCACAAATTCTTTATCATGAAAAATGCTAGTTTCATGCATGATGTGGAAACCAGATGGATCGATCAAAGTCTTTGGGCGACCCAATGGAAGCTTCATCGTCAAGTTCCAATCCGATCAGGACCTGAACAATGCGATCGAGGGTGGACCGTGGTTCGTCAAAGGGAAACCAATGATTCTGAAGATATGGGAGAAGGGTTAACCACTCGAGCAAGAAAAACTCGAGTTTGTGCCAGTGTGGATCAAACTCCACAATCTTCCATTGGAGCTTTGGAGTGAATTGATGATTGCGAGGATTTCTTCATTTTTGGGCAAACTGCAATGTCTCGACAGGCAGACAAAGGCGATAGTTAGGGTGGACTATGCTAGGGTCAATGTATTGATGGCAGCGTCTTCCTCCTTCCCTCCCGTCGTCAAGCTCATAACATATAAGGGCCAGCCATATGAAGTCCAGGTTGATTATGAATGGTTCCCTGAACGATGCCCACATTGTGGAAAATTCGGGCATGACAAATCCCTCTGCAAGGCGAAGGTGAGTTCTCAACCAAACAAAGATGCTCAGACGGAGGCACAACCGGTGCCCAACCCCCCTGCACCGTCTGAGCCTACTCCTGTTTGTGAGAATGCCGAGCAGGAAACAGAGGCAAATGCTGAGAAGGCTGACCAACCGAACTCGATGCCTGACCAGGGGGAAACACCTCAATCGGAGGCTACTGATGGATTCATTCATCCAAAGAAAACTGCTACCCCACAGAAGAGGCCGACGCGAAGCAAGAAAGCTAAGAACAAAGACAAACCAAGCAACAGATATGAAGCTCTGAAAAACTCAGAAGGGACTGGAACGGATGCGGGAGGCAGTTCCTCCCACCATTCAAATGGTTGAACATCCTACTGTTCTTGCTTGGAATGTTTGAGGTCTGTCTCAGCTTGATAAACTTGAACATGTCCGAGCAGAAATAAGGCAAGAAAAAGTTGATATTGCTCTCCTTTTTGAAGTTAAATTCAAGAACAAGAAGGCAAGAAGGATGCTGCAACGAAACTGGCCGCAGTGTCAGTGGATTGCAAACACTGCTAGCTGCAACAAACTAAGGATCATGGTGATTTGGGACAACCAGGACCTCACTGTCAAATGCTTGTACCAATCGAGACAGTGTATTCACCTCAAAGTGTCTTTTGATAACAATGAGCTGGAGATCACCGCTGTCTATGCTGATAATGATGATAATAAAAGATGCAAGCTATGGGAGGATTTGGCCTACATCAAATCCCAAATTACATCTAACTGGATTGTTCTTAGCAATTTCAATGCTATCAGAAATACCAACGACATAATGGGTAGAACCGCTCCTTCTGCTCGATCTATGCTCGACTTTAACCAAGCCATTAGTGACATAAATGTGGTTGAAATCCCTACTAAGGGGGCTGCATTTACATGGAACAACCAACAGGAGGGTGTTAACAACACTAGAAGCAAAATCGATTGGGCGTTCTGTCATATGCAGGTCTTCACGGATTTTCCTCGCATGTGGCTTGACCTTATGCCGACTATTTTTAGTGACCACCATATCCAAGTCATGCACCTCGATGAGAGTACTGGAGTTCAAAAATACCCTACTAGATATTTCAATGCTTGGGCTGGTCTACCTAGTTTCTTTGAAACTGTGGAAAAGGCTTAGCAGATGGAACTAAGAGGCAATCCTATGTATCGGTTGTGTCAAAAGATTAGAAATACTAAAAGACATCTTCAAATCTGGAACTGGGAAAAGCAGGGGGACATTTCTGACTCTGCCAGAACTAGAGAGAAGGAAGCCCTCCTTGCTATCACCAGCTCTGACAGTGACCCGTCTAATGAGTTACTATGGGAAATCGCTAAAGATAAAAAAGAACAGGCTCTTATTGCAAAGAACATTGAAGAATCCTTGATTCGCCAGAAGTCTAGAGTTCAGTGGCTTAGGCTTGGGGACTCGAACTCAAAGTTTTTCTATGCTTCATTAAAGACTAGAAGAATGAGAAACCAGATCAAAGTGATCGATTATAATGAAGAGAAAATCAAAGGTGACGACTGCATTAAAGCGTGCTTTCACTCACACTACAACAGGCTGTTCAATGCTCCTTCTATGGGGAATGGTTACAATCTAGCAAATTTACCTCGTATCTCTGATTCTCAGAAGACACAAATGTGCCAGCTCATCACTGATGAGGAGATATATAATACCCTTATGAGTTTCAATGACGATAAAGCTCCTGGGCCCGATGGGATGAACTCGTGTTTTTTCAAGAAGTGATGGGGAGTGATAGGTAATGATGTTTGCCGTGCTATAAAGGATTTCTTCACCAAGGGCAAGCTCCTAAAAGAAGAAAATAAAACCTATATAACCCTGATCCCAAAGGTGAAAAACCCTGAAAAGATTAGCGATTGGAGACCTATATCCTTGGGCAACGTTGTTTACAAGTTGATAGCTAAAATTCTTGCTAATCGTATTAGGGATGTTATGCCTGATATCATCAGTAAGAATCAGTCTACTTTTGTACTATTTTACTAGAAAATGAAATGTTGGCAGATTTCAAAAGCTACAAGGATCCCAAGATGTGTATTAAGGATGATCTTAGTAAGGCCTATGATACCATTGACATAAAGTATATTCTAAATGTGATGCAGGGAATGGACTTCCCCCCATGCTGGATGAGTTGGATAAATGAGTGCATGTCTACTGCCTCCTTTCAGGTTCTGGTCAATGGGAGCCCTACTGATATGATCTATGCTACGAGAGGGATTAGGCAAGGGGATCCTCTGGCTCTGTATCTTTTTGTGATTGGAATGGAGGGTCTAACTTCCATTCTAAATAAGGTTGTGAATGAGGAGAAAATTATACCAATCAAAGCAAATGATGTCAATGTATCGCATATTCTGTTCACATATGATATGTTGATCATGGCCCAGGCTACTGATGAAAATGCAATGAATATTAGAAGCATCCTTGATGATTTCAACAGGCTTTCTGGTTTACAACTTAACCAGGCTAAAAGTCAGTTGTTTCTCAGCAACTTTACACCCAAAAGCATCACTCAAGCACTGCACATTGAAGAATGTGGACTGCCTATTAGATATCTGGGCCTTCCCCTCTTCTCGGGTAGGCTTACTAAAAGCATGTGCGCCCCACTGATCGACAAGTTTAAGACTAAACTTGACTCTTAGAAAATACGGTTATTGTCAATGGCAGGCAGACTGGAGTTAATTATATCCACTCTTTCTGCTTACCACTTGTACTGGATGGGTACTTTTTTGCTACCAAAGGGTACTCTGGATGAGATAGACAAAATTTGTAGATCTTTCCTCTGGGGAGACAAAGAAGACCAAAGGACCTTTCACAATGTCTCGTGGAAGAATGTATGCAGGCCTAAACTTGAAGGTGGCATGGGTATTAGAAGGGTCGAAGATTGGAGCCTGGCCGGTATGACTAGACTCTTATGGGACATTGCAAACAACAAAGACAATCTATGGGTGAGATTCATTCACAGTAGATACTTAACCACTGAATCTATATGGTCATGCACACCCAAATATAGTGATAGTTGGATGTGGAAGGCCCTTTTGAAGCATAGATCTATTATGAGGTCCTTGGTCCGTTTCAAGATAGGTGATGGCTCTACTATATCCCTGTGGAACGACCCATGGGTGCTGGGTTCCTTCCTTAGTTCCCACGTGGGACCGTTTTTGAAACTGAGAAATGGTTTTGGGCCACAAAGCAAGCTGAGCGCCCTGATCAAGAACGCTGTCTGGTGTTTACCTCAGATCAGAGGTCTGCAAAATCTTAAGAACGAATGCGAGAAGATTGAGATCGAGCAGAGTGATTTATGTTGTTTTGTAGGTCTTGGTACCTTTTATCTTAAAGGAGCATGGAACATTAGCAGAATTAGAACTGATGAGGTCCCCTGGGCTCAATGGTGCTGGAAACTAAAGTTACCTAAAAGGATGAAACTCTTCGGTTGGAACTTGTTTCAGCAAAAGCTGGTGACAGATAGTTATCTTCAAACCAAACGGAACTCGTTGGCCTCTAGATGCCCTTTGTGCAAGCTGGAAAAGGAGGACATGGAACATTTTTTCTGGGATTGCCATTTTATCCGTGAAGTTTGGGACAGAGCTCACTCCATTCTCAATGAGAGTCCGGATGGTTTGGACACCCTGCTTTCTATTCAGAGTAAAAATACCAGGTCTCTGGCTCTCTGTCTCCTATACCACGTATGGGAGGCTAGAAACAAAACTATTTTTGATGATGAAAAGGTCCTTCCTTCTGTAGTTTTGAAGAAGACTAAGGAAGACTGGAAGTTATTAACATAACTTATAGGGAAAATGTATAGACAGTTTATGTTGTTTTCCCTTCTTTTTTGACAACACTTATATATGTTGGTCTTTTGAGAATGGAATAGAAGCACGCTTAATGATAAAAAAAAAGGTTTCATGCATGATGATCTTATTTCTATAAATACTTCTGAACAAGTTTCAAGTCCATGGATGAAAAAGCTACCTTATTCCTTAAGAAAACTTGGATTTAATTTTCAATGCTTGAATTAAATTTTAATAGCACATCTTGGTTTCTACATTTGACATGAATGTTGTATCATAAAGTTTGAGATTTTAAATGGTTATCTATTAGCAAATCTTATTCTTTCATCTCTTTTTTTCTTGGTATGGGATTAAGGGGGAGCTCAAACTTATTTCATATAACTTGCATATTTTTCTACTCTGAATTGTTTCTCTATATCCATATGGGATTAACATCTCTTAAATATTGTCTAGATATACTTTCATTTCTCTCATTTGAGCTCTTAATGGATTCTCTATATCAATATGGGGGGCTCGATAGCTCAAGTGGTTTGGTAACACCTCAATGAAAGGTCCCTGGTTTGACTCTTTATGTCGGTCATGGTGCAATAGTGGTTGCATTTGATTGAGAGGGTCATGGTATCCCCCGAATGACATGGTTGGTCCTGAGGTTTACTCTTGGATGGGTGGGGTCCAATAGTGTCCGATCATGGGAGGGGTTCCTCATTATAAAAAAAGGCTTAACATCCCTTATATTTGGTCTAGAGATACTTTTGTTGACCTCATATTTATGCTTAATGAATTTTCTAATCATTTATGGGCTTAGCATCCCTTGAAAATGGTTGAGAAATTAATTTTAGTATTGAGTTTTGGTTCTCATGGCATCTCTATATCATGGTGGACTTAACATCCCTTACCATTGGTTTAGAGTATCTTTCTAATATATGTGCTTTATATGATCTTTTTATCATGAAGGACTTAACATTCCTTTCACTGGTAACTAGACAATACTTTTTATGTTCCTTGATCAAATATGTCTTTTTGCCTATTTCTTAATGTCAATTTTTTAGATTTCCCATCTATTGATATTCCTTTTAAATTAATGCATTCAGTATAAGTTTTTCCCTCTTCAAAATGACTATCTTGTTGAGGGAGAGTGTCTCCTTGACGAGGAGCATTGATATGTAATTAACATTTTTTACTTTAACAAAATGGGGAGAAATAACCCATGAGATAAATCGTCTTTCAACAAAGCAATTAACATGTATGAAGTTTTAAATTTGCTACTTTCAGTTTATCTTGTAGAAATATTTTTCATCATCATAAAGGGGGAGATTGTTGGATTTTTGGATATGCTACACTCATATTTCATATTTCGATGATGCAAATATTTCCTAAATTATATTACTAACATGGGTATTAATATTTTAGGTGATCAAGGAAATAAGTCTAGATCCAACTACAAATACCTTACATATATACATATACATACATATATATATATCAATACTTGCAAATCAAGCTATAGTATGTATTTATGTATTCTTGTGCTTTTTGTACAACTTGATAGACATGATATAAGGACAAGTGGTGATCTTCCAAAACCTACCCAAAACCCTATCCCATACTCATATGAAGCCTTTAGGGTTGTCAAGTTTCATTAGATATATCATTTGATAAGGTGTTCCTATTTATTTTTCTTTAAAATGAGCCATAGGTCACTCTCGGTCGAAGATATTTTGATCGAGATATAGTCGTTGCACTAGTTTGACTAGAGAGCTTGATCAACATATCCGTTGGAGCATTTTTTAATCGAGCAGTGTTCGGTTGAAATTTATTTTGACCGAAAGCCAATCTAGTCGAAATTTTTCTTGACCAAGGAACTTTCTGGATCTGAAAATCAATGCGATCAAACTAGTCATTGCACCTACATTTAATTCATCCAATCGGCTAGTTGGCCCCAAATAACTCTCCAGACTCTCCCCAAAGTTGTCCTAGACACTTGTAACCATTCCAATAAATTGTAATGGCCTTAGGATACATAGATATATCCATTGAGAAACAATTGCACATACATTGACATACACTTGAGAATACTAGCCATCTTTTTAAAAGTGATTAGTCCATATACTTCATATTTCCATCAATCTAGACTAATTTCCATCATCATCTTGAGTATCCTCTCCACCAAATATAGTTTTTCCCAAACCTTGTGGAGCGGATCATCATCACTTGTCCATAAGATCTTGATTGTATAATTTTTTAAAGATCGTTGTAGTCTCCTTATTCCTTCTTATTCTTGTGCTCTGATTTTCTATTACTTCTCACTACTTCGAGGTAGAAGGTTGTGGTGAAGCAGTCTTGGTGCTACTTCAAGATTGAAGGCTGCAACCAAGTTGGTGGAGGTGGATTGAGATCCTCTCCTATAGGGTGACCTTCTGCGGCCCGTCAAAGAAGGTGATCTTTATCCTTGAGCTAAAAGAGAGGTTAGTCTTGCGCCATAAAAGACACTGGTAAATTTTTTGTATTGTGTCTCGGTATATAAAAGGAATAAAATACATGTTTGCAGATCATGGTTGGTGAACACCAGGTAGTGGATTGATGTCGTAAACAGATCCACTCTAAATCTCTATGTCCTTTTGTGGTTAACTCTTCTACTATATACCATTATATTTTAAGTTGATTAATTAAATTTGATCTAAATTATTGTAAATATTTATTCACCCCCCTCTAGATATCATCATTAATAAGATGACTTATTCGTTGTGAGATAATCTATTATAACCTCCTATAGTGATAAAACAAGGATAATGAAGCCTAAATTCAGAATATTGAGGATAATGGTAAAATATGACAATGGATATCAAGATATTTGACTTAAACCCTAGTTGAACTAAAACTCATACTAGATAATCTCAAAACCTAAATCTAATCCCACTATCAGATTCTTTGGGTACTAATCATTCTAGGTGTCAAGTTAAAATCTAATTAGATAATGGCTTCTATCCTGATTTTTTAAAGAAGATAATTGTAAAGAATATGCATTCCTTATTAAAATGAACTTTAGTTATTGTGATTTAAATCATTGTTTTAGTGTCACCCGACTAATTTCTCAGATCTCCTAAAGTCAGAGCATCACACTGGTTTTATGTCTTGATTGATTTCATGCTCCGCTCAAGCTATCAGATTTGTGATTGCATGAATCATGTATTTTTGTAAGGAGTGGGACCCACTAAGGGCACATTTGATTAATAGGAGGTGGCCATAATGGATTGTATCTCATGCTCCAATAACACAAAAATTGTGTTTGATTCAAGGAACTAGAGAAATTGAAGAAATCCTATAGTTTTGGGTAAGTAATAAAAGTTGGATAAAGTTATCCATTTGAAACTGCCTGGACGTCGTGCTCCCACAACTTTAATGCTGTGAGCAATAGAAAGAAAAGACGTGTCTACATGAGAGGTGCATATGAACCAAATTTAAAGTATGGTATTCAGGGAATTTTCCTAACTAGAGAAAACATGTACCGGGACTATTATATACAAGTACCCATATAAACAAGGTAGTCCAAAAACTACATGGATATAATGAGTCAACATCCAGAAATATAAATATTTAAGAATTTAGATTTCATAAGGAATAACAGCTCAAGAGACGCCTCGTTAAAAGAAAGTAGGTTTTAGTCAAATCATGCCCAAAATAGAATAGAGGATGTACATAACTTATGATTAGACCTAAATATTCCGTACCACCTCCTAAGCTCAGGGTCAGGGTTGTCTTAGCCTAGTGACAATATATGTGCATTCAATTAAGATAAGGTGCATTAAATTCCTTGCTTAGAAATCAACCCTACTGTAGGTTGGGAATCAGGTCGTGAAACCTATCCCATTAAATCAGTCATTTTTTTATTTCAAAAATGTATTTATATGTATTATTTGGATAAAGGAATGATTACTTATGAATTTTACAAGTTTAAGCAATTTCTGACTAAATAAGAAAATCAATTGTGAAATGACAATTTTGCCCCTGAGTGGAAATGTGAATCAAGGTTCGATGTCACGCAAATTATAAAGGTATCAGTAAGCAATCCCTGGGGTCAAACAAGGTCAATGTAAATTAAAATACCATTATTACCCTCACAGGTGTGGTATGAATCATATGGCCACCATGGGCGAGACTGGGCTTTCGCCCCAAGGATTCCTCTCCATGTGTCTCGCGCCATTAGGCTCCTATGGAAGCTTGGATCGATAGAGGGTGCTCGAGCTAGACTCCTTCATAGATAGGGAATCAAGCTATTGGCTCGACTCACCATTATGGACTTAGTGAGCCTCAACACAGTTCCTGAGGTCATCGGAGGGCAAGGCAAGCCTTGGGGTGGAACGGCAAGGACTGACCAGTCGGAGGAAAAATAAAACTAGCAACTCAAGGGAAACAAGAATAGAGGGTGTCCACCAGAGTTGATATAGGCATGAAGCATGAGATAAATCGATTATAATGTTCTTAAGAGGGGCTTCTGTGACCTTGTAATGACAGTCAAAAGCCCACCAGAACCTGGGTGCCAATATCACTATGTCTATTGATCACCATAGTCAGGATGGTCACGATAAGTCCAGTCGACCAGGAGGTGTAGGCAAAACTGCAAGAAAACAAATACACGGAATGAAAAATGGGGGCTTGTAGATGGTTCACTCGACTTGAATTACACTGAGGTGGTCCACACATTTTTTTCTCCCCACTCTCCTCCAAAGAATATGATTGACTCTATCAAGAGCCCCGCAGTCGGTCATCTCCAATTGAGAAGGAGGAACGCTGGTAAAAGGGTTTGAGAGGACTTCCCAGTGATAAAAAGGTATAGGGTGGTAGCTCTGCTAATTAGTTTGGGGTTAGCAGGTTGTGTCGTGACAGTAAGCCCCATAGCTATTGGGCATTTTTGATGTAGGTCACCGCACGGGATGGGTTAGGGCTTGTTGAAAATGGAGGAGAGAAAGGAATCAGTTGGCAGAGAAAATGTGATGAACGGGTCGTCCTAGCGAGTGAAAGGTTGGAAGAGGAGTCGTGACACTAAACAAGCCACTAGAGCAAAGCCAAAGGTATGGGATGACTGAGTCCTACTACTCGAGTACTTAGGTACCCAATCTGAGCCACCAGCGTGGCCCTAAAACATCCCTTGGACCAAAGTCTAGCTCGTCAAAAATAAATTCAATTAAATTGACCCCAAACCTTAGGTTAAACCATACATAGTCTCCTAGGGTCTAATTAAGGGTGAATTTGTTGTCCAAATGACCCCAAATTTTAAGGGTTAGCTAATAAGCATATGAGGAACCCAATTATAGGCTTATATTTAGGTTTTGAGGTTAAATAAGCTATAAATTTACCATTGTGCATTAATCACCCATTATGTAATGAAACTAACCTAAAGATCAATTAGGGTAAAACCTTCTACCTTGATTCTAATCATGTTCTTCTGATATCCCAAAACTAGCCTAATGCACAATTCTAGGGTCAAGTCATCCAGGGTTACTATAATTTACTAATTAATTTTCAATTTAGGTTTTTAGGTAACAATATCATATGATATCATCTCTATGGAATCATAATGAGTCAATCTAGGATTTAATGAACCCAGAAGTAGACGTATTCATTCTAAAATAGGGAAAAGTAATCTTTGAGAGATTTCTAATGAATTCAGGACAAGGAAAGGGAAAAGAAAGGTTTATACCTGAAATTGGGGATGTTACAACACACCACCCCTTAAAAAGGATTTTGTCCTCGAAATCTCAAGCAAAGAGGGAGGGGTAGGTCTGCAACATCTCTTCTTTCAACTCCTAGGTAGTTTCCTCAAGGCCATGGTACTTCCAGAGAATCTTTACAAGCTCGATCTCCTTGTTCTTCAATTGCTTTGTTTCGGAGTCTAAGACCTTTACTGGAAACTCTTAATAGGATAGATCCTCTCATAACTCAATACGCTCAATAATTAGTACATGAGAAGGATCATTCACATAATTGTTCATAACAAACACATGGAACACATTGTGAATCTTGTCGTAAGTGGGAGGAAGGGCTAAATGGTAGGCACACTCTCCAACTCTATCAAAGATCTCAAATGGTCCCACATAACAAGGGCTCAACTTGCCTTTTACTTTAGACCTTGCTATTGATTGGATTGGCTTTATCTTCAGAAACACATAATCACCAACTAAGAAACTCACATCAAATCTCTTCTTGTCAGCATACACCTTTTGTCGATCTTGGACAACCTTCATCCTATTCTTGATCAAACAAATCTTGTCAGTCATCATTTGCATGTCATCACTCTTCATCAAAGTTCTTTCACCGACGTCATCCCAATGTAGTGGTGAACAACAAGGTTGGCCATAAAATGCTTCGAAGGGCATCATACCAATGTTGGCTTGGTAGATATTATTATAAGCAAATTTTCCCAACAGAAGGTACTTCTCCCAAACACCTCCCCAATCCATCACATAAGCACACAACAAGTCCTCCAGAATTTGTATTGTCCGCTCTGACTGCCCATTCGTCTGAAGGTGGTAGGTTGTGTTGAAACGTAGGTCAGAACCCATTTCCTTCTATACTGCTTCCACAAGTGAGAGGTGAACTTCGGGTCATGATTAGAAACGATCACCTTGGGAACTTCATGTAGGCGTACAACCCAATCCAAGTACAATTGTGCCATATCAAGAACCTTGTATGTACTCTTGAACGGAAGAAAGTGAGCCGACTTGGTCAGACGATCAATAACAACCCAAAATGCATTGTACCCATGCTTTAACTTTGGAAACCTAGTAAAAAATCCATAGTGATTTTCTCCCACTTCCACTCTGGTATCTCAAGTGGATGGAGAAGACCACTGGGACGTTGATGTTCAATCTTCACATGCTGGAACATCAAGCACTTTGCAACATACGTATCAATATCCTTCTTCATGTTCTTCCACCAGAAACCCCGTTGTAAGTCCTTGTACATCTTTGTGGTACCAGGATGAATCATGTACTTGGACCCATGGGCTTCACCCATAACTCTTTGTCTCAGATCAGCAACATCAAGTACCCACAATCTATGGTGAAATTGGATAGCACCAACCACTCCGTTGTCAACATCTTCATCTCATCAAGCTCAATATTATCCAACTGTGCAACAAAAACTTCAGAAATCTAGGTGGGAGTGACAGTCAAACTAGCCATATGCACTCTCATACTCTCCACAGAAGAGTCATCACCAACATCTGGTAGCTCAGGTCTCCATCTCAAAACTTGTTCTAAGCTCCTCCATAAGAAACAACTGATAGAAGCACAAGCTGCATCTTTCTTCCTACTCAGGGCATCAACAACAACATTGGATTTACCTGGATGATAAGTGATGGTAAAGTCATATCATTTGAGGTACTCCATCCATCGTTTTTGGCACAAATTCAAGTTCTTCTAAGTCATCGGGTAGCGTAGACTCTTGTGGTCATAGAAAACCTCAAATTGTACCCCATACAAGTAGTATCGCCAAATCCTCAGAGCGTGAACAATAGCACCTAGCTCCAAGTCATGTGTAGGCCAATTGTTTTTATTCATCTTCAATTGGCGAGAGGCACAAGTGATCACTCATCTTTCTTGCATAAGGACACAACCCAACCCTAGTTTAGAAGCATCAGTGAAGATAACATAGGGTTTATCCTCAATAGGAAGAGAAAGCACATGAGCAGAAGTCAAACACTTCTTTAATTCTAGGAAGCTCTTTTCACACTCATAAGTCCATTTGAACTTCACATCTTTGTGTGTCAGCTTCATCATCGGAAGAGCCAACTCTGAGAAATTTTGCACAAACCTCCGATAGTAGCCTGCAAGGCCCAAAAAACTACGTATCAATGAGGGGTTCTTTGGTGATTGCCACTTTGTCACAGCCTAAATCTTAATAGTATCAACAATAATATGTCTCGCTGAGATAACACGGCCAAGAAACATCACCTCGTTGAGCCAAAACTCACACTTTGAGAACTTTACATAGAGTTGATGTTCTCGCAAGGCCTGAAGAACAATCTGTAGGTGCTCGCAGTGTTGATCCATAGTCTCATAGTAGATAAGCATGTCCTCAATGAACACCACCATGAAGCTATCCAATAAATATGGAAGACTTGATTCATCAGGTCCATGAAGGCAGCAGGGGCATTGGTCAAGCCGAACGGCATGACTAGGAATTCATAATGCATGTAACAAGTGTGGAAGGCACGTCTTTAGTACATCATCATCCTTCACATGCATCTGGTAGAAGCCACTATGAAAATCCATCTTTGATAACACAATATCAGACTTTAGCTGGTCGAATAAGTCGTCAATGCACGGTAGAGGGTAATGATTCTTGATCGTCACCTAGTTCCGTGTAAGGCCCCTAAACTTGCTTAATGAGTTGAATGAGCTTAATTATCATAACTGAATGCTTATAACCCTAATATAACCTTTTTATATATTTTTAATTCATAAGACAAACTTAATTTTCAAATTTGGTCCAATTTGGACATTGTTTAAGCAAGTTATGCAATTTTTTTACATTTTGGACTTTTTTGCAATTTACCCAATTGAAGGGTTTTCTTTGCAATTTTTCACATACATTATGTTCCTTAGATGTTATATTATCATTCTTGATATTTTTTATCCATGGGTCTCCTATTTGAGCCATGGTTTGAAGGTGTTTTCTCTAAGGGTATTTTAGGGTTTACCCCTTCACGGGAGCTACCTTTAGTAGCTATCAACTAGTGAATTATGTGATTGGCTGGAAATTTTGACAAAGAAAATCTAATCAGGTCTATAAGGACAGTGGGGGAACTGCTTGTGTGTGTGCTTGTATATTCTTAATAGTTTAAGGCCATAGACACATGGGGAAGCTACTTTTACACCTCATGCTTGCTTCTATCCTTATCCATGGGCTATATTTATCTCTTCCTTGCCCAAATATGAAACTATTCTTGCTTTTTCTTTCCTCTAACCCGAATCAACGACTCCACTCTATTTTTCTTAAGAACCAAGTGCTCGAAGGTAGAACACAACCCCTTTTTTGAGAAGAAGGTCTCCTAGAGCTCCATCTAGCCCTACCTAGGGTTTTCAAGGTCATCTTCTAGGGATTTTGACCAAGGGAAGTTGTTTTCTTCCTTCCTTCTCCATTTTTCTTGCTCTTATCCTTCCTTAGACCTTCCTCCAGGTTGGAACCCTACTGTTCCATGGTGAAAGTGGCTCTAGAACTCAAAAATCTATCATTCTTGTTTCTTTTTCTAGGATTTTGCTTCTTTGTGGAGAGAAGTGCTTATTTAGCCAAGTTCATAACTGAATCCAAGATTTCCTTACCCTATTTTCTCAAGATTATTTCTGTTTGGGATCTGACCTACTCTATAGAGGCTAGTTATATAACATTCTTCACTTATATTACTTACTAGAAGCTTGTTAGTTCATGTTTATGTCTTAATGTGTTTAATTAAGCATAGAGAAACCATGCTTGTTTAGAATTATGAATTTTTGTGGCGTTCCCTATTTTTTTCCAGTTCTATATGAACTTGTAAACATGTCTAAGACCTTTCTAAGGTGTAACATGATCTGGGATAGGTTGATAGCAACAACCTATGGTGCTAAGCACAAAACAATTGATGGTTCAAATTAGGGCTGTCAAGCTATTTCCTTCCCTATCACACAATCGATGGTCATACCATTCAACAACCAATGGTGTTGCTATCTTGGAAACTGATGTTCATGATCAAGGGTATAAAATTTATGGTGAAAACCTATGGTCACCCCCTTAGGTCAGGTTTTGGCTCAATTAGATGTTTAATTATCATTTATAAAGTATTCTAATGATGTTATCAATTGATGATGACATTAGCTTAATATTTGATGGTGTTAACTAAATGTATTACTAATATAACAACCAATGGTGACATAATGATCACAATCAATGGTGGATCATGTCATCACCATGTATGATGATTTAAGAATGTAATTGTAGATTTGACTAAATCTTGAACCAATGGTTCCTTGGTTCAATTGATCTAATGATTAGACCTATACTTCAATTGATAACCTTAAACAATGAACTTGATCTGATGAATAATATTGGATGCTTTAACATCAAATGGATTAGAATAAATCACATGGTATTATATGTGGGTCCTAGTGATGATAATTCGATGGTTCAATACCATTAATTTGTAGTCTTATCTTTTCCATTATATAGTTATATTTGATAAACCGCTATAATAAGTGGATGTGAAACTCCCATGTGATCTAGCTTGTTATACCTAACCTTAGTGTAATTATATGATGTTGATTGGTTATAATCATACCTCTTGAATGATTAATGTGAAAATGAATTACACTCTTCTTGTGTTGAAACCACATTGTAGTACTATTTGAATATCATAGTGCCTTGCCATGTTAGTATCTAGTTGGACACATATGTGCTAATGATCTTTCGAGCTTTGTTTAAGGCATGGAATGATGATGATAACCTTACTATGAATAATGTGATGGTCTTAATGACCTTTGGGCATGTTTGAAGGCATGATTGAGGTGAAATCCTCTTCATGTTCCAATAAGGGTTAAAACCCTGGAACTTGTGATAAGATATTGGTATCTTGTAAAAGTATGATGATAAGTGTGGTCCATTAATTTGTAATGAATGATAGCATGTGGTAATGTGATTAAGATTTATATCTTAAATGTTTTATATATTTTAGAGTTGTTATACATATACTCTTGTTAGAAAGGAAATAGGGTTTGAATGTCCATTTGTATGATTTAGCCTTAATTCACCCAATTGACATAACTAATTAAGTGAAACTCTAATCATGTAAGGCCATGTGCCATAGATCTATCTGAGTGTCAAAAATTTCTAGATAGTGAAACGAGTATTCCTATGGGATACTCGAAGCGCATACTGATGAGTATGCGGGGTTCTTGTCATCCTGAATTCAAGTGTTAGGGAGGATGATAGTGGTCATACCTAGACCTCAATTTGAGAACGAATGAGGTTGTGTCTCGGTGATTATATATATATGATGATGAGATTAGAGGACAACTGTGGTTGTACCTCAGATGGTAGGGTATGCGTACTTGCCTCCTTTCACTAGTGTTGTGACCTGTACCAAGGACGGACTAGGTTGTTAGCAGCTTGACCTTATGTGTCGCTATGGCGGACCTGTACTGACCGGGGGCGGAGAAGATCTTAGGAGTCTGGCTCTTCCTAGATCTTGTATAGCACTGATTTTAACTTAGTAGTGGTCAGTTGGGACTTTAGTGGTATTTCTCAAATCCCTCAGGGCAATGTAACAAAATAAGTGATATAATATGTGTAGTATATTGACTATGTTTAAATACGTCTCCCATTGTTTGATAAGTCTTTAACTTGTCTTTATATTATTCAGTATTTATAAGAAGATACCATATGACCTTTGAGGAATTATACTTCTTGTCAAGTTAATTTGCTTAATGGCTTAGCATGCTTAACCTATTCAATCTGTTTAAATTTCTTATTCATTATTATATCTTCTCAGTTCATTTACTATCAATCAATATGTTATAATTAATATATGTTGGAGAGAGTAATATCTCTCACGGAGACTGTGTCTCACCTGTGGGTCACCACATTTTTTTAGGTGGTCACGGGCAATGAGGTCGAGGCCATCCTGGTGTTCAATAGATTCAGAAGGTTGGTTAGTTGTAGATGTTAGTAGTATAGTCCTAGTGTCGTCCCTGTACTCACAGGTCTGGGTATGGGATGTGTTTTCTAGATGATATACTTGTATCGACATGAGATTTTGGTAGTATGTCAATGTCTGTAAATATATGGCATGTACATGTGAAATATCTTTTGTATGTAGGATGTGACTGAGGTCTTTAGATCCATATGTAAATACTTGTTACAATATATGAGAATGGAATGATGGACTTTTTATAAATGTTCTAGAGTTTGTTTACATTGTTGGAATTGGTTTTAATTATTCTGCATTTTTTACTATGTGATAAATTAGTATTTGAGTATGCTTTGTGTTTTGAGTAATCTTATTAGCATGATGAGGTGGCACAGTTAAGTTGGTATTAGAGCTCTAGGTTTACTGAGTGTACAGGGACATAGGAGTTAGGTTTGAGTTTGTTCTTATGTATCCAACATGTATGATCGTAGTTTAAGCTTATCATATATGTCTGGAGGACATGAAGAACATGTTGAGAGTAGCTATGTAGCACCAGGAGGAGGTGTTGGGAGGCAGGCAGGCGATGAGAGAGTGCCAGAAGCAGAGCCCGAGCAGCCCGCAATGCCTCATCTAGACCTGACAATGATGCCCAAATCCTGAGTTTCAGCATATGTTTAGACAGATGATGGCCACAATTACACATATTGCTGACAGAGTGTCAGCACCTCAAGCTAGGGCATCTA
The DNA here is from genome assembly GCA_963693085.1 of Alisma plantago-aquatica. Taxonomy (NCBI): domain Eukaryota; kingdom Viridiplantae; phylum Streptophyta; class Magnoliopsida; order Alismatales; family Alismataceae; genus Alisma; species Alisma plantago-aquatica. Next base: position 1,110,508,348 of record OY856410.1, read on the forward strand.
CCTCTAATGTGGAGTCCCAAGGTGTCGGGAAGACATTTGAACATCTTAGACATGTTGGGGCGATTGAATATGCAGGTACTTCTGATCCAGCAGACGCTGACATGTGGTTGAGTAAGCTGGAAAAGGCATTCAAAATCCTAAACATCACTGAAGAAGACAAAGTTAAGCATGCAGTATACTTGTTGAAGGGTAGTGTTGGCCACTGGTGGGCCATAGAAGAGGAGAAAAGGCCAGGAGTTGTGATAGGATGGGAGGAGTTTTGGAGGGATTTTGTTAGATGATATTTTCCAGAGACCTACCTAGATGAGAAAATTTCTCCATTCGAGAAGATTCGTCAGGGAGCTATGACTATCAATGAGTATGAATCAAAGTTTATGGAACTTCTGAGGTTTTGGTCGCACATGGAAACAATAGACAAGGAAAGGATCTAGAGATTTGAGAAGAGTCTGAGTACAGAGTTGACTACTACAACATCAGTCTTGGAGAACAGGGAAAGGTTTTCCACCTTTGTGGAATCTGTCAAGAGTATTGAGAGGTCTTCCATAGAGAAGCATGAAGCTAATGCTAAGAAGCAACCTATGTAGTTTCAAGGGCAATCCTTTGGAGGCTTTAAGAAGCCAAGGTTTTTCCCACGGCCGTCGCAACCAAGGTCAACCTTCACTGAACCAAGATCACATGCACCATCACAGTGGACCCCGAGTATGGGTAGAGGTCACATTTTTCCACCGACAGGAGCTCGCAATTCATCATCAGTCTCAGTTACAGGGCCATTTAGAACACATAGTGATAACCGAGTGTGTCATCAATGTGGACAGACATGGCATATTAGATGGAATTTCCCTATGAAGGTTGAGGAGGTGACTCAGTAGCCAAGGCAGAATCAACATGGGTCACAACAATGATAATTTGATATTAGTAGTGGTAGAGGATGTGGTCAGGCATCCCATGTAGGATCCTCAAGACAGGCGAGTAGAGGACGTGGACGGCAACAAGCGACAGGTAGGTTCTATGCCATGACCCAACAAAAGCAGTGGTCAATCCATGAGTCATGACAGGCCAGATGGAGTTATTTCATTCTGATATGTCTACTTCTTGTTTCATATCTTTGTTAGTAGACCCGGGTGTGACTGTTATGACCCACTCCATGATTAACTAGTAAGCACAACGATTAACGCATCACCATGTTGATTAAGTTGAGTTAAGTGCTCACAGATATGATTAGTGCTTTGACCAATTGAGACAAGATAAATAGCATTCTTTCTTTCTTTTAGGTCATAGAGAATCTTGTGCTTGAAATTTTGCAAAAATAATTACTCGAATCGGACTTCTGAGGCAATAGTTATGGCTTTTACAAGATCTTTGGACTTGGCTGTAATTTTTCCATTTATTAGCTTTAATATATTTCTTTTTCCCTTTTATTCCTTATCTCTTCTTCCCCGATCGACAGACGCTGCTTGAGCGGTGCCCAAGCAGGTCGATCGAACTACAATAGAGGTGATGAGCGAGGGCGATTCTAGGGCTCCCTAGCCTCGTATCCAGCAGCGCCCAACCCCCCCTCCATCCTCTTCTTCTTCTTTCTCTTCTTTCCTTCTTCTTCCCCCACCCTAGCAGGCACTGACCTACAACAGTAGTGGTCGGCGGCCAGCTATTTTGGCTCGGCCAGGATCTGCCTTGGGCACAGCTAGCACTTCGGAATGGCGTCGTCGACTTTGGTCGTGACTTTAGAACTTGAATCTGCAGCCCTAGCCGCGAGCAGCAATGCCCAACTAGCTTCCCCTCAACATGTGCGTGAAGAAGTTGATGCTTGCTGCAGTAGGTCCAAACCAGGGGCAGTTCTTCCCGGGAAACACCACAAAAATTGCAATCTTGAGTTCAACCTTCAGGCCTAGACCAAAATCTGCAGCTCCCAGCCATGATTGGAACCTAGCCGAGTCCTTTCTTCAACCTGAGTATGGGAAAGTAGATGCTTGCCTGTAGTAGGTCTAAAATTCAAGCTGGACCAAGATAGAAGACGACCTGTTGATGCTCGAAAACAGGACTATGGACGTGTTTCCAGTTGAATTACGGTCACCTCACCCGTTGTGAGTAGAATCTCACTCACTAAGCACGATTTAACTCCAATAAATGAATGATTTCGATTCGATCTGTGTTATTCGCGGGTAACAGCAGTTACCCACATGCTGAGCGATATTTGTGTCGCCTGACTGTTATTTCATGATTCATTTCTTCACATTTTGTGTAGTTTAGTTTATTAACTGGTTTGTAAGATTTGGGTTACTGGAACCATATGATTGATTAAATCCTAAATTGCTTAGCTTAAAAGTGGAATACAGTAGCACGCGAACTTAGGGTTTACAGTAATTGTTCAGTTTGGGAATAAACCCAGTCTGTATGATTCTAGTTATTTACTAGATGCATGATTTCAAAGAAATGACGATGACATGAAAAGGGTTCAATAGAAACCTAGTTGAACACCCCCGTTTATATTTAATGTGAGTGTATGAATAATTATACAAATTGACATGTTTCTTAAAGAAATCATTTGAAATTCTCAATTAATATTAATAATTCATGCCATGATAAGTAATTGACTTTTAATTGAGTTATGTGATGCATAACTTTGAATTTGGGTTGATGTGCTCGATTTTTTAGGAATTTTAGATAATTTACAAGTGCTACTGACAATTTCTAATATATAGAGTAATTAACTCTTGTTAGTGTGTTACGATGCTCAATTGTATAATTCCAGTGTATATGAGCCAAGTTGATATGAGTTTAGTTTATTTAATAATTTCCAATATGTCTGCATGCATGGTATATGGATTACTCGGTAATTACAATGTTTTTGAGTATGCTGCTCTGTCAGGTCAAGAATGATATTCATGTTGTGAATTGAACTGCAATTAAATAGACGATATACCATAGATATACCAGAGTCAAGAATAAGTAATAGAGAGATACAATATAGTAAGAGTTTTCTAAGAATAATAAAATAATAGACATAGGTGCCCTGAACACCATAGATTCCCTATAGATGTCTGCATTGTAGGGAGGAAACGATCCACCCTGGCAGCGACCAGTATACAGGGATCAAAATGCACCCACAGAGCGTGTGGGGAGACAAAGCCCTTGAGGAAGTCTCCTAAGAGAAGATAGGTTATCCAACATAAATCGGAGATCCCGGTGGTAACCCAGAGGTACCCACAGAGCGTACCAAGATGAGGCCCACAGAGTGTCTCAGACCCTCTACCTGTGTACTCAGCCTAGAGGAGAGGTCCAGTTAAAGGCCATCTATTTAGCCACCTTAGTCAGACGTGACGGTTCGAGTCAAGCAGACCCAGATTCAGTTCTAGGCTTAGCTTCCTGGGTTTTAAGCTAAGTCTTGTACGGTGAGATCGTAGTTCGCTAAGAGTCTTCATATGTAGAGTACACTACATATGATCAGGGCATAAGATAAAATATGTTCATATAGGTTCACAGAGTTTCATATAAGTTAAAGAGTTAAGAAATATTTGAGTTAGTTTCACAGCAGTTGTCCTTTAATTGAAATTTTAGTATTCTCTGTTATTTAATCGTATCTACAGCTTTGCAGCAGTTGTTATCTTAATGAAATGTTGACATCTCTTATCGTTTAAATTATATTGCTTAGATCTGCTCAGTATAGTATTATCTGGTATTTTATTCCAATTAATAAACATAAATTGATTTATCTATGATGGTTGGGTGAAATTCTATTCACTGAGCCAGTAGCTCACCAACCTAGTGAAACATTTTTCAGGTCAGCGTCAGCACGAGGAAGTTGAAGGATTGTACCACCCAAGTTCTTAGAAGGTAGTTTGTAGTTAGATAGAGGTATCTTAGTCATTTCCCCTCAGTCCTTGGGCATGTGGTGTGGTAAAGAGATAATGTAATATAATATGTAGTTTAGTTTTAAGTTATCTGTTGTGCTTTATATTCCGCATGGAAAAATGTAATATGTCACGTAACTCTATTTTATCTTCCTAGTAAGGTAAATGGTAAGTTGCTTCTGCAGTTAATATGATTCAGTGTTATTCAAGTTATAAGATTTTCTTTTAAGTTAATTTTAAGTGATTGAGAAAAGAAAAAGTTAAGGGTGATCTTGTATTAAGTTAAATCCTCTTGTTATGCCCTAATCTCATGATTAGTGGTAATTGTGAGATTGGGGGTGTGATAGTGACACACTCTTTTATCACCAGAGAGGTGATAGATAGTTGTTATCTACCTATTAGTCTTAGATCTGATAGCCTGTGGCTAGAGACTCCTTTGGTTGATTCCGCTGAGTTGCGGGAAGTGTGCCCTTCTTGTGTTCTTTCTTTCTCTGGACACAACATTCAAGTGGATCTTTTGCCACTTGACATGCATGGTTTTGATGTAATCATAGGAATGGATACCTTGTAAAAATACAAGGTAGTCTTGGACTGTAGTACTAAAGTGGCGACGTTCCATGATGAAGATATACAGTGGATTTTTCAGGGTGATAGGAAGATTCTTCCTACATGTTTTATGTCAGCTATGACAGCTGAGCGGTTGATGAGACAAGGATGTGAGGCTTTCTTAGCTCATGTTGTGGATACCAAGGCGGTAGGTCCTAGTATCCAGGAGGTACCAGTGGTGCAAGAATTTGAGGATGTCTTTCCTGAGGAATTTCCTAGCATTCCCCCTCTTAGAGAGATTGAGTTTGAGATCAATCGTGTTCCTGGAATACAACCCATAGCACAGTCAACATACATAATGGCACCAGCAGAGATGCATGAGTTAAAAAAATAGTTACAAGAACTATTAGGGAAGGGTTTTATTAGTCTGTACACTTCCCCTTGAGGTGCTCCCGTGTTGTTTGTTAAAAAGAAGGATGGTTCAATGAGGTTGTGTATAGACTACAGATAGTTGAACAAGGTGACAATAAAGAATAAGTATCCTTTGTCGAGGATTGATGATCTTTTTGATCAGTTGAGAGGTGCCACTATGTTTTCAAAGATATACTTGAGGTCAGGTTACCATCAGTTGAGAATTAAGGTTGATGTCATACCCAAGTCAGCTTTTAGGACTAGGTATGGTCATTATGAGTTTGTGGTTATGCCGTTTGGGCTAACCAATGCACATGTAGCTTTTATGGATCTAATGAATATGGTGTTTAGACCTTATCTTGATCAGCATGTGGTCGTGTTCATAGATGATATCCTGATATACTCCAAGGATAGTCAACAACATGAGAAACACCTTCACCAGGCATTGACTTTGTTGAGGCAGCATCAACTATATGCTAAGTTCAACAAGTGTGAATTCTGGTTATCTGAAGTGTCTTTTCTGGGCCACATTATATCTGCAAAAGGCGTTTGTGTTGATCCCAAGAAAGTGGAATCTTTACTAGAATTGGAACAAGCAAAGACACCGACAAAGATCTGTAGTTTCCTAGGTCTGGCAGGTTACTACAGGAGGTTCATTAAAGACTTCCGTTCTACAACGTTACCCCTAACTAGGTTAACCAGGAAGGATGTTCCTTTTGCTTGGAATGACAAGTGTCAACATTCTTTCTATCTTTTGAAAGAAAAGTTGACTAGTTCACCGGTGTTAGTACTGTCAGAGCAAGGAAAAGGTTATATTGTCTTTTTTATGCTTCAAAGAATGGGTTGGGATGTGTGTTGATGCAGGATAAAAATGTGATTTCTTTTGCTTCACGACAGCTTAAGAAACATGAGGAGAATTACCCAACACATAATTTGGATCTTGCAGTGGTGGTCCATTCCTTAAAGATCTAGAGACACTATCTTTATGGAGAAAAGTGTCAGATCTTCACTGACCACAAGAATCTTCTTAGGACAGCCAAGGGTCATGATTCCATATGGGTGATAGTAGACAAATTGACTAAGTTAGCTCTTTTTCTGCCAGTTAAGACAACATTTACAACAGAGAAATTGGCACAAATATATGTTGATGAGATAGTCCGTCTGCATGGCATTTCAGTGACTATAGTTTCTGACAGAGGTCCACAGTTTACAAGTCATTTTTGGGAGAGTTTACATTCAGCAATGGGAACACAGCTGAGATTTAGCACAACTTTTCATCCGTAGACTGATGGCCAGTTTGAAAGGACTATTCAGACTTTAGAGGATCTCTTGAGGGCATGTGTGCTGCAATTTCTTGGTAGTTGGGATGTACATCTAACTGTGATAGAGTTTGCATACAATAATAGCTATCAAAGAAGCATATATATGGCTCCTTATGAGGCTTTGTATGGGAGATGATTTCGGTCTCCTCTTTGCTGGTATGAGACAGGTGAATATCAATTGTTGGGTCATGAGCTAGTACAACAGACTACAGAAAAGATTAAAGTGATACAATAATAGTTGAAAGCAGCCCAGGATAGGCAGAAATCTTATGCAGATAACAGACGCAGACCACTTGAGTTCCAAGTGGGAGATAGAGTATATCTTAAGGTTCCCTTTGGAAAGGTGTGCTGAGGTTTGGAAAGAAGGGTAAGTTGGCTCCCAGATTTATGGGACCATACCCTGTCCTAGCTCATGTTGGAAAGGTAGCATATAAGTTGGAGCTACCACCATAGCTACATAGATTGCATAATGTCTTTCACATCTCTATGTTGAGGAAATTCCATCTAGATACTAACCAGACAATCCAACCAGTAGAGGTTGAGTTACATGAGGATATCTCCTATGTTGAGGGTCTTGTGTTGATCCTAGATAGAAGGGTGAAAAAGCGGAAGAGAAAAGATATAATACTAGTGAAAGTTTTGTGGAATCATCATGGCATAGAGGAAGCCACATGGGAACTAGAGAATGAGATTCATAGAAAATACCCATCTCTTTTTGCGTAGGATTTCGGGGCGAAATCCTTGTTAGGGGTTTATAGTTGTAAGGCCCCTAACTTGCTTAATGAGTTGAATGAGCTTAATTACCATAATTGAATGCGTATAACCCTAATATAAAATTTTTATATGTTTTGAAATCATAAGACAAGCTTAAGTTTCAAATTTGGTCCAATTTGGACACTATTTGAGCAAGATATGCAATTTTATGTACATTTTGGACTTTTTCTACAATTTACCCAATTGAGGGGTTTTCTTTACAATTTTTCACATACATTATGTTCCTTAGATGTTATATTATCATTCTTGCAATTTTTTATCCATGGGGATCCTATTTGAGCCATGGTTTGAAGGTGTTTTATCTAAGGGTATTTTAGTGTTTACCCCTTCACGGATGAGCTACATTTAGTAGCTATCAACTAGTGAATTATGTGATTTGCTGGGAATTTCGAAAAAGGAAATCTAAGAAGGTCTATAAGTACAGTGGGGGAGCTTCTTGTGTGTGTGCTTGTATATTCTTAATATTTTAAGGCCATAGACACATGGGGAAGCTACTTTTACACCTCATGCTTGCTTCTATCCTTATCCATGGGCTATATTTACATCTTCCTTGCCCAAATACGAAACTATGTTTACTTTTTATTTCCTCTAACCTGGAGCAACGACTCCACTCTGTTTTGCTACAGAACCAAGTTCTCTAAGGTAGAATACAACCCCTTTTTGGAGAAGAAGGTCTCCTAGAGCTCCATCTAGCCCTACCTAGGGTTTCCAAGGTCATCTTCTAGGGATTCTGACCAAGGCAAGTTGTTTTCTTCCTTCCTTCTCCATTTTTCTTGCTCTTCTCCTTCCTTATACCTTCCTCCAGGTTATAACCCTATTTTTCCATGGTGAAAGTGGCTCTAGAACTCAAAAATCTATCCTTCTTATTTTGTTTTCTAGGATTTTGCTTCTTTGTGGAGAGAAGTACTTATTTGGCCAAGTACAAATCTGAATCCAAGGTTTTCTTACAATATTTGCTTAAGATTCTTGTTGTTTGGGATCTGACCTACTCTATGCTATTTTCACCCTTCTGGGGGGGGGGTCCATCCACAAACACAAAGTTTATGGTTAACTGATATGGCTCATCATCATTTAGCTATTGCATTTATTTTCCTGATAGTCGGTCATATGTATATAACTAACTTCAGGATTGGGCACAGTATAAAGGATCTTTTATAATTACATACTCATCCAGGGGTGAGTTGTATATTATTCTTCACTTATATTTCTTACTAGAAGCTTGTTAGTTCATGTTTATGCCTTATTGTGTTGAATTAAGCATAGAGAAACCATGCTTGTTTAGAATTACGAATTTTTGTGGTGTTCCCTATTTTGTTCCAGTTCTATATGAACTTGTAAACATGTCTACGACCTTTCTAAGGTGTAACATGATCTAAGATAGGTTGATAGCAACAACCTATGGTGCTAAGCACAAAACAATTAATGGTTCAAATTAGGGTTGTCAAGCTATTTCCTTCCCTATCACACAACTGATGGTCATACCATTCAACAACCAATGGTGTTGCTAACTTGGCAACTAATGTTCGTGATCAAGGGTTTCAAATTTATGGTGACAACCTATGGTCACCCCTTAGGTTAGGTTTTGGCTCAATTAGATGTTTAATTATCATTTACGAAGTATTCTAATGATGTTATCAATCGATGATGACATTAGCTTAATATTTGATGGTGTTACCTGAATGTATTAATGATCTAACAACCAATGGTGACCTAATGATCACAATCAATGGTGGATCAGGTCATCACCATGTATGATGAGTTAAGAATGTAATTGTAGATTTGACTAAACCTTAAACCAATGGTTCCTTGGTTCAATTGATCTAATGATTAGACCTATACTTCAATTGATAACCTTGAACAATGAACCTGATCCAATGAATAATATTGGATGCTTTAACATCCAATGGATTAGAATAAATCACATGGTATTATATGTGGGTCCTAGTGATTATAATTCGATGGTTCAATACCATTAATTTGTAGTCTTATCTTTTCCATCATATAGGTATATTTGATAAATCACTATAATAAGTGGATGTGAAACTCCCATGTTATCTAGCTTGTTATACCTAACCTTAGTGTAATTATATGATGTTGATTCGTTATAATCAGACCTCTTGAATGATTAGTGTGATAATGAATTACACTCTTCTTGTGTTGAAACCACATTGTAGTACTATTTGAATATATCATAGTGCTTTGCCATGTTAGTATCTAGTTGGACACATATGTTCTAATGATCTTTCGAGCCTTGTTTAAGGCATGGAATGATGATGATAACCTTACTATGAATAATGTGATGGTCTTAACGACCTTTGGGCATGTTTGAAACCATGATTGAGGTGAAATCCTCTTCATGTTCCAATAAGGGTTAAAACTCTAGAACTTGTGATAAGATATTGGTATCTTGTAAAAGTATGATGATAAGTGTGGTTCATTAATTTGCAATGAATGATAGTGTGTGGTAATGTGATTAAGATTTATATCTTAAATCTTTTATATCTTTTGAAGTTTTTATACATATACTCCTGTTAGAAAATAATTAGGGTTTAAATGTCCATTTGTATGATTTAGCCTTAATTCACCCAATTGGCATAACTAATTAAGTGAAACTCTAATCACATAGTGTCATGTGCCATAGATCTATCTGAGTCTTAGAAATTTCCATATTGTGAAATGAGTATTCCTAAGGGATACTCAGAGTGCATACTGATGTGTATGTGGGGTGCTTGTCATCCTGAATTCAAGTGTTAGGGAGGATGACAGTGGTCATACCTAGCCCTCAGTTTGAGAACGATTGCGGTCGTGTCTCGGTGATTATATATATATATATATATATATATATATATATATATATATATATATATATATATATATATATGATGATGAGATTGGAGGACAATTGTGGTTGTACCTCGAATGGTAGGGTATGCATACCTTCCTCCTTTCACTAGTGTTGTGACATGTACCAAGGACGGACTAGGCTGTTAGCAGCTTGACCTTATGTGTCGTTGTGGCATACCCATACTGATCGGGGGTAGAGAAGATCTTAGGAGTTCGGCTTTTCCTAGATCTTGTATGGCACTGATTTTGACTTAGTAGTGGTCAGTTGGGACTTGAGTGGTATTTCTCAAATCCCTCAGGGAAATGTAATAAAAGAAGTGATATAAGTCGTGTAGTATACTGACTATGTTTAAATATGTCTCACAATGTTTGATTAGTCTTTAACTTGTCTTTATACTATTCAGTGTTTACAAGATGATATCATATGACCTTTGAGTAATTATACTTCTTGTCAAGCTAATTTTCTTAATAGCTTAGTATGCTTAACCTATTCAATCTGCTTAAATTTCTTATTCATTACTGTATTTACTCAGTTCATTTACTATCAATCAATATGTTATAATCAATATATGTTGGAGAGAGTTATATCTCTCATTGGGATTGGGTCTCATCTATGGGTCACCACATTTTTTAGGTGGTCGCGGACAACAAGGTTGAGGTTGCACTGTGGAAGAGAACCAACCCGGTAATCAATAGATTCAGAAGGTTGGTTAGTTGTAGATGTTAGTAGTAGAGTCCTAGTGTCATCCCTGCACTGTCAGGTCTGGGTATGGGATGTGTTTTTTAGATGATATACTTATATCAACATGAGATTTTGGTAGTATGCCAATGTTTGTAAATATATGGCATGTACATGTGAAATATCATTTGTATGCTGGATGTGACTGAGGTCTTTGGACCCATATGTAAATACTTGTTACAGAATGGACTTTTTATAAATGTTCTAGAGTTTATTTACATTGTTGGAATTGGTTTTAATTATTCCATATTTTTGAATATGTGATAAATTAGTATTTGATCGTGTTTTGTGTTTTGAGTAATCTCATTAGCGTGATGAGGTGTCACATTCAGCATATGGTAATCTATGCACATCCGCAAGGACCCATCTTTCTTCTTCATGTACAAGACATGTGCTCTATAGGGAGAGATACTAGGGTGTACAAACCCCATGTCTAGGAGCTCTTGCAGGCACTTCTGGAGCTCATCTAGCTCAGCAGGTGCCATGCGATAGGGTGGCTTGGAGATAGGAGTCATGCCTGGTACGAGGTCAATAGAAAACTCAACCTCTGGTGTGGGAGGAAGTCTAGGCAGCTTGTCGGGGAAGACATCAGGAAAATCTTAAACCACATCAATGTCATCTAACTCCGGTGGTATAGGGTTAAGAACAACTAATGCCAAGTAGGACCTACAACCATGTGCGATGAGTATCTCCGCCTTGAGTGCACAAATAATGAACAATCAATGTCCTTGCTTTCTTCCCTTGATACAGAAATATTCGCCATCAGGGTGCAAAAAACTAACCTTTTTATCTTCATGGAAGAGGGAAACCTTGAACTTCTTGAGCCAGTTCATTCCCAAGATAACATCAAAGGCCATTATATTGAGGATGATGTAGTCCAACTCAAACATCTTTCCAGAAATACATAGGTCTACGATAGGGATTTTTAGAAAAGTAGAAGACATCTTACCAGTAGGAGTTTCAACCTCTAGGATATAGTCCATATACATAGATTCTAATCCTAACATGGTTATAAGTTTGGATGATATGAAAGTGTTTGAGGCTCTAGAATCAAATAATACGTTTATCAATTGTTGAAATAAGTGCACAATACCTTCAATGACTCCATTATCATCAGTGGCTTCCACGACGTCCACGACAAAGACAAGTCATGCATGCTTCTCAACCGGTGGGTGACGTCCTTTTTTATTGTTGTTCTTCAGGGGTTGTTGGGGATGAGGTTGCAACTGCGACTAGTGGGGTGCCCGTGGCTAAGCTGGTGCGGCAACCCTTTGGAGCTTGGGACACTATGGCATGATGTGTCCATCCTCGCCACACTCGTGGCACGTCAAGTGCCTCACATCTGGTCAGGATGCAGGCTGCACAGTAGGGCACCTGCCAGGAGGGTGGTGATGCTGGCAACAGTTGTACTTGTCACGATGATCATCGTTGAAGTTCTTCCACTTGTTGGGACTCTGAGTCGAGGGCTAAAAACCTAGATAGGCCTCTACAATGAGGGCCTTATCCACCATCTGTTGGAAGGTGAGAGGGAGCTGTAGAATGAGAGCTTACCCAACTTGGTAGCTCGGTCCTTGTAGGAAGAGTGTAGCTCAGGGGTCCTCTTCAAGACATGTAGCATAGCGCTCCAATAGTAAGAACATCTAAACATAAGTAGAAACACTCAGGGATCCCTACTTCAAGCTGTAGAACTCTGCCTCCTTCTTCCTTAAGGTGCCAGCATAGACATACTTATAATGAAAAAGAGCAAGGAATTACTCCCAAGACATGTTGGAAATGTCGCGAGTGTGGGTGGCACCATTCCATCAAATGTGTGCTGGCCCATCCAACACGTAGGTGGCAAAGTGAACCTTTTGGTGAGGATGGCATGCTATGCCCTCGAAGGTATGCTCAATGATCAACACCCAATCATCGGTCGTGTCCACCATCTTGATCTCTCCTTCACCCTTGATGTAGGGCGGCTGCATCTTGATGAACTCTGTGAGGGAGTACACTTTGGGCTTCTCAGGAGGAGGAATGGCATTGACACGCCCCATCACAGAAGTGGCCAGAAATTGGTGCACGACAGCCAACTCTTGCTCCATAGTAAGTGGAGGTTGAGGAGGGGACTCTAAAAAAGGAGGAGGTGAGGTGACGACATGGTGACCCCCAGAGGTGGCATGTGCATCTGGTGTCATCAGCAACGACTCCATGTGTGGCATCCCGAACTGTGGGCTCATTGGTGTAGAATATACATCTACTAGCATCTTACGGGACTGAGAGGACTCACCGCTCTTGTCCCCAAACATATCGGTTCTCCTAAAAACATAGATAGAGGTAAGAATCCTAATATATATTTGAGATGCTAGACTTCCGATTGCTAATGCTCTGATACCATTTTGTAAGGAGTGGGACCCACTAAGGGGACCACTCCCTACTCTAAAATTTTGAGAACACTATAGTAATTCCCCAAACATTCAGACATAACATATAGATAGAAGGGCAGCTAAATCACTCTCAAAATAATATGTCAAAATAGAGCATAAAGTAATAGCAGTAGAAAATAAGGTTTAATTATTACATGATCCAATTATTTCTAAGAACTTGTCCACATGGACATAAAAGAAATATAAAGGAAACTAAGACTAAATGGATCGATTGTAGAGGGAAACCTAGGCATCTCAGAAACTTCCACAAACTACTATTGATCAGGTTCCTCAAACCCTGTGTCCTCAAGTACATGCTCCTCCTCTAAGGTTACCGCAGGCTCCTCCTCTAAGGTCACTACAGGCTCCTTTGCACCTGGGTGGAAGGGAACATCACCCAGAACATAGGAGACAAAGTATAGAGGTCAGCAAAGTCTGAGTATGTATATATATATATAAATACTTTGGGTATTATAATGTGCTATAAGTATAAAAGAGATGTTCCTACAAGAAAGGGGCTATTTGCAATTAGGTAAGTTCAAGAGGAATGTAACAAAAGAAATGAGTCATATAAAATTCAAATCAAAAGTATGATAATAAAAGTGTGTCTTGCCATAAAATCAACCACAATTTCCAATTTTAAAACAAGATAACATTTGCATGCATAACAATGTAGACTAAATATACCTAAAATAGGGCCATAACACCATAGGATCATGGCCTAAAAGAAATAAGGGTGGAAACACAAACCTCAAGTGGAACAACACACTCTATATAAGTATGGTTGTACATAACTACCACTATTCTAGATATGCTAGTCTAACATGTGGCATGCATAAAATAGAGAGGCAAGACTAATATTTTAGTCATTTTTTGATAAAAAGGCAATCATAGCAAGTGGTAGTCCAAAAAGTACATGGATATAATGAGTCAACATCAGGAAATATAAATGTTTAAGAATTTAGATTTCATAAGGAATAACAGTTCAAGAGATGCCTCATTAAAAGAAAGTAGGTTTTAGTCAAATAGTGTCCAAAATAAAATAGAGGATGTACATACTTTATGATCAGACCTAAATATTCAGTACCACCTCCTAAGCTCAAGGTCAGGGTTGTCTCAACCTAGTCACAATATATGTGCATTCAATTAATATAAGGTGCATTAAATTCCTTGCTTAGAAATCGACCCTAATGTAGGTTGGAAATTAGGTCATAAACCTATCCCATTAAATCATTCATATTTTTCTAATTTCAAAATTGTATTTATATGTATTATTTAGACAAAGGAATGATTACTTATGAATTTTACAAGTTTAAGCCATTTCTGACTAAATATGAAAATGAATTGTGAAATGACAATTTTGCCCCTGAGTGGAAATGCGAATTAAGGTTTGATGTCATGCAAATTATAGAGATATTAGTAAGCGATCTATGGGGTCAAACAAGGTCAACGTAAATCAAAATACCATTATTACCCTTGCAGATGTGACGTGAATCATATGGCCACCATGGGCGAGACTGGGCTTTCACCCCAGGGAATCCTCTCCATGTGTCTCACACCATTAGGCTCTTGTAAAAGCTTAGATCGATAGAGGGTGCTCGTTCCAGACTCCTTCATGGATAGGGAATCAAGATATTGGCTCCGACTTGCCACTACAGACTCAACGAGCCTCAACGTAGTTCTTGAGGTTGCTGAAGGGCAAGGCAAGCCTCGCGGTAGAACATCAAGGAGTGACTAGTCAAAGGAAAAAGAAAACTGGAAACTCAAGGGCAACGATAACAAAGGGTGTCCACCAAAGTTTATACAGGCGTGAAGAATGAGATAAATCGATCGTAATGTTCTCAAGAGGGGCTTCTATGACCTTGAAACGACGGTGAAAAGCCCACTAGGATCTGGATGCCAATATCACTATGGCTACTGATCGCCATAGTCAGGTTGGTCACGAGAAGTTTAGTCGACCAAGAGGTGTAGGTGAAACCGCAAGAAAGAAAATACACAGAATGAAAAAGGGGGGCTTGTAGATGGTTACCTCGACTTGAATTACACTGAGGTAGTCCACACAGTTGGTGCTCCTCACTCTCCTTTGAAGAAGACGATCGACTCTAGCAGGTACCCCATGACTGGTCATCTCCAATTGAGAAGGAGGAATGTTGGTAAAAGGGTTTGAGATGACTTCCCGATGATAAAAAAGGTACAGGGTACTAGCTCTTCTCGGTAGTTTGGGGTTAGCAGGCTATGCCGTGACAGCAAGCCCCACAGTTATTGGGCATTTTTGATGTAGGGCACTGCATGATATGGATTAGGGCTTGTTAAAAATGGCAGAGAGAAAGGAATCAGTTGGCGGAGAAAACACGATGAATCACTACTACATAACATGCCTTTAGCTTCGGTTAATTAAGGGCTTTAGTGTCGGTTTCCAAGTGACACCCAAGTGGGCACTGCTAAAGGAGGACCCCTTCGGCGTCGGTTCCCAACCAACGCCAAAAATCTTCCCGCCACCGAAAATGCACCAGCAAAGGGACTATAGGCGTCAGTTTATTAAGAAAACTGACACTATAAAATGGTTACAGACGTCGGTTATTAAAAGAACCGACGTCGCAACGCTTCCCGCCACCAAAAATACGCCAGCAAAGGGCCTATAGGCGTCAGTTTTGTAAGATAATTGACGCCATCTCCCCTGCCACCATGGTCGTGCTTTGCAGCACGGCCGTGTTTCCTAGCCATATCATCTAAACCGACGTCGATTTTGTGCTAATAATCGACGCCATATCCCCTGCCTACCACCACGGGCGTGCTGAGCTGCAGTTCCATTCATTTCATCTCTTTTCACATTCAGACACATGTAAAAACATTTATGTATTGATCATCTTCACACACATATGATAATCTATAAAAATTCATCCACATTCACACAAAAATAATTATGAGAACAAAGTTATTCTTTATTCATCATTGTCATCATTGTTAATAAAATTAAATCTAAAGATTTCCACTCTTTGTAGGGCTTTTGCCCATTCTTCTCTTACAACATCTAATTCATCTCTCTTATAGGGAGAATGTACATTGAAACACTTTCCACATGTGCTAAAGTCAGCAGTTTTAAAGACCTGTAAAGAGAATGATGTATATATATAATTAATAATATATAATAAGATTGATATATTTCATATATCTAATGAGACTATGTATAATACATGTTGTATCTTATCGATTTCCATTACAACATGTTTGATGATTAGGTCCATAAATAGAATCACACAGTAGGCACATGCCCAGCCGTTGTCTTCTGTAGCACAGTATAAATTGAAACATACAAAATATTCAAAAATACAAATAAGCACAGTTCACATAAATAATATATACATTGGAGTCAGGAAATTACTTTCACATTCTCCCAAATTAGTGACAGATCCTTTTTCCTGGGGATATTTCTTCTAGCTTTTTTGTACTCATATAAAGCCCTACATATGTTAATGTAACCCATTAAATTGCATAATTAAATAGTAATGTAGTAACAAATGTTAACATATATAAAAACATGAAATATTTATCATGAGAATAATGGCATTTTAATTGCATGTCTATATAATTCCAACTCATTCCCAACAGGATTTAGATAATAGACAGTGAACGTCTTAGGGACAATAACTAGTAACTCTCAATGCCTACCACTATAGGTAAGAAAGTTAAAAATTAATAACTCAAAATCCACAATAAAAATGTAATTTTCTTAAGTCTAAATTATAAGCAAAGTAAACTTACTCGACATTGAATGGAGCTATTATCATCGTCTTATTATTTTTACCAAAATATTGAAAAGCATCACAGCAGTATGAAGTAACTGAAGAAGGGTTTGTATCTACAAGACTAATCAAAGATGGAACCAAAAATCCCACATGGGAAAACCCAAAATCTCTACATATCTTGTGTAAGTGGATGCAAAACATGTATTATGTATGCATTAATATATAAGAAACCAAATCACCATATATAAAATAAGGTATATGGATGTATAAAAAAGATCTCTTCATATCCACAGCTCTATCATAGATGTGTTCAACCATTGATAACTAAACAACTCCAAAATATCTTGTATAAATATCTTGTTTTCGTATGATTGACCTGCATTAATACCTATGCATTAATACGTACGTATGTAGAACTTGTATTACATATGCATTAATATGTATGCTAAACTTGTATAAATAGATTGTTATTGTATGATTTACCTATAGCATCCTCCGGAATAGTAACAATTATAGGGAAATTTGTATCATGTTCACCGATCCATACTGCCACACCCCTACAATTAGGACCTATCGAGGCATGTAGGTCCCTTGGAAGCCAACTTGGTAGTCGAGGAGGTGGAGGCTGAGATGTAGCGGGTCTCATCTTTTTGACCTATATATATAATTTCAGATCAATTGACTCATATATACACACTAACAAATTAAAGTAATGGAAATTTATCATATAATATCAGTATAGATGACATCCGCTTACTCCGCCTACTGTCTCACCAATTGTTTCAGCATCTGGGTGTGCATGAGGCAATGCAAGATCCGGCCAGTCGGGGAATACATGTATCGGGCTCACACGTACCACACCATCTGGTACTAGGTACCCATGAAACATGCAACCTTTAAGGGGTGGGTAAGACGACGCCTCTACAATGATATATTCTTAACTTTTTAGTCGGCATGCCTTCAATCCCTACAAATTTACGTAAAGAATGTTATATGTATATATACACAAACATATCATCTTGAACAGACTAGCTATTATGTCATAAAAATACTTACAGAGGACGTGCTAGGTGGTGGGTCTACAGGATTACTCCCAACCACTTCTACAGTAGGAGAAGAGCGGCCCGCCACGGGTATTGTCTGAGTGGCAGGCTGAGACGTCTGCCACTTCGCCATTGCTTCTTGGATTCTCTTCTCAATTAACGAATCTACCTATACATGGATAAAAGAAATGCTAGCTTCTTCTTATTGAATTCCCTTTTGCAATAACATTCTAAAATAAAAATAGGTTACCTCAGCTTGTGAAAGTCCCACTTTTGGGATAGGTTTGCGCTGGTATGGCCCAAAGAACGCTTTGATGCCCACACCAGCGCCTGTACCCTGAACACATCTAGGATGCTCTCGGTTACCTAGAGTAACTTTCAATTCATCCCTTGTTCCCTGAGGGATGAACTTGTCTTCCTTCCTCTGCTCGTGCATCTCCCGCTAATCACCATCAACAAAAATTTGTAAGTAAGCATAACAATAATCAATATCGATCGATTGCTCTAAGAGTTGATTTTTACCATTTTTGCAGTCGCCTCAGCAGTTTCGGGCTTCGGTATGTCTCCCTTCTTGTTTTGCATCCCAGCTATCCACATAGCATGGAGAGGCAGAGGTGCGGGAGCAGTAGTAGAGGACTTTGTAGTCTCCTAAGTAGCAGTAGGCTGAGCAGACTCAGCCTGTAGTCTTTGGCGAACGCCTGCATATCCTGTTGGACCCATTGTGTGGTCATGCACATTCAGTGCACGCCTTGCTTTTTGTGTCTCACTGAGGGCCTAGTTAGTTAGCACATTGATTTAGTTAGTAACACTGAATGTTAATCTTGAATATGTGAATATATAAAAATGTATATTAATTAAATTGGGACTGGCGCTTAATACCTTGAATTCATTTGTTTTTCTTTGGGTAACAAACGCCTCCCAGTCTTTGGGGTCCAGGTAGTTCCATTGCTTTGTGGCTTCCTTCTTCTTAAATTTATTTTTTAAAGAGAATACAAACAAAAATTATTAGTGTAGAGTTAGTGAAATAGTGATCAACGTCTAGAATTGGAAATCAATCAAGAACCTCTTATCAGCATCGCGTATGTAAGCTCGGGTGAGATTGGTCCTATAGTTCCTTAGGACCCTCCCATAGTGTTGCATCACACATTTACGATGCAGCTTTTCATCCAGATCAAATATGCTCTGCAAATTAAATAGAATTTCTATTAACTAGTATCATAAAAGTTAGTAATCTACACAAATAGAATTACAAATAATAATAACTCACGCATAGTTCCTTCCATATGTGGTCTTTCTTCTCCTTGGGAACTTTATGCTAGGATTCTAGGATAGGACTGCAATGGCTGCGAGTAAGAACCCCAAGATATGAAACAAATGAGTTGCGGTTCACTCTATATGGATTTCCTGCATGATTGAAATCCACAACCAATTTGGGTCCATTGCCCCTTTGTTGTATTAACTTGTTCATCATTGTGATGCCCCTCACTTTCTCAATTTTCTTTTGCTGTTCATCAAGTGTTGTAATTTCTTCAAGGGGTACATCAACAACCTAAAATTTGATAAAAAAAACACACTTACATGATATAATTATAAATGAACATATAGATAGAAACCTTAGGGATATATTCTTAAAACTTACATTGTCAGGCGGCGCAAGCACGTCCTCACCCTCACGGTGATCATCAGCACGGTCATCATGGGAATGCTCATCCAACTGAAAGTTCACATTCAAATTATAAATTTCACATTGTAAAGTAACACTAATTGTAAAGTTCACATTGTAAAGTACACATTCACATTATAAAGTAATTCACGTTGTAAAGTTCACATTCACATTGTAAAGTTCACGTTCATATTCACATTGTTAAGTAATTCACATTGTAAAGTTCACATTCACATTGTAAAGTTCACATTCACATTATAAAGTAATTCACATTGTAAAGTCCACATTCACATTGTAAAGTTCACATTCAGAAAAATAAAACATATAAAAAATATAAACATTCATGCCTCTAATATTGTGATTTTTTATCAATTAACAATTCTTCATTATGATACCCATGAACATACAAGTCATTGTGATCCCCAGCTTCAATGTTTGGTGGTGTTGGAAACCCAACTGAGAATGGACTGGAGTCATCATACTTATCATAGTACTCATCTTCATCTATAGGATCTTCAATGAACTATCTTTTACCATGAAGAACAACTGACCATTTATCATTTGTAGAATCATCGATATAAAATACTTATTTCGCCTATGATGCCAATATGAATGGTTCACCCTTCTTGCCAATCTTTTCAAAGTTCACTAACGTGAAACCCAATTCATCCACTATAACTCCTTTGTTGTTGTCAACCCAATTACATTTAAAGAGCAGAATTCTGAAATATACATAGTCAAACTCCCATATGTCTTTAATGACACCGTAATATGACATTTTAGCTTCACGTGGACTCTTATCCTTTGCACTTGCAAAAAACAATGAAGACGCTTGAAGGGTGACCCCACTGTTTTGGACGACACTCTTATCATCTTGACACTTTGTGTAATACGAGCATCCATTTATGTCAAACCCTTCATAAGACATAACATTCAATTTTGGTTTAAAGGCAAGGCATTTGATGGTTTCAGTAAGATTATCTGGTGTTTGAGATAGTTGATGTAAGACTTTATCTTCAAACCACTTAATAAATGTCTTGTTATGCTCTCTAGCAAGCCACATTGAATTGGATCAAGGATATTGTCTCTTGATGAAATTGGTATGTTCCTCGATATAAACACTCACTCTGTCGATGTTGTGTAAAATATATAAGTGACCTTGCTCCAACTTCTCACGGCTGATTACTTTCACCTGTGATCCTAAAATTCCTTTGCCAAAATGCTCCTCAATATTCTTGTCATTCACAGGAGCGTCATTAGCACTCAGAAAGTCATTGCAAAAATCCATAACCTCTCTCACCACATAACCCTCAATAATACTCCCTTCAGGCCGATAATGATTTCAAACATCACCTTTAAAAATGCTCATGTATTGTTCAAAGGGATACATCCAATGCAAGAAAATGGGTCCCAACATTTTCACTTCCCTAGTCAAGTGTACAACAAGATGTACCATGATATCAAAGAACGAAGGAGGAAAATACATCTCAAGCTGACATAGGGTAACAACCACTTCTCTTTGCAATTTATCAAGAGTATCAGGGTTAATAACTTTGCTGCACAAACTGTTGAAAAGGAAACAAAGTCTGGTGATTGCAAACCGTACATGCTTCAGAAATATAGATCGAATTGTCACAAGCAATATTTGTTGCATTACAGTGTGACAATCATGAGATTTAAGACCTATCAATTTCATATCTTTCATTGATACCAATGTACGGATGTTGGATGAGTAACTTTGTGGAACCTTAACATTTACCAAGCATTCACAAAAAGCTTTCTTCTCATTTCTAGACAACATGTAACAAGTGGGAGGTAAGTATGTTCTCCGATCGCTACTAACTACTTCTGTTAATTCTATCCTTATTCTCATTTCATGTAGGTCCATTCTGGATTTTATCCCATCTTTAGTCTTACCTGGTATATTCAACAGAGTACCGATGATGCTATCACATACATTTTCTCAACATGCATTACATTGATACAATGCATGACTGTCAAAGAACTCCAATAAGGAATATCCCAAAATATTGACTTCTTATTGAATAAAGACTTGTCAGTCCGTTTAGCCATTGTACATTGTGATCTCTTACCAATTCATTGGCGAGGTCTTTTACTCTTTCATAAACATCCTCCCCTAATATAGGTTTAGGTGCACTCTGTTCCTCATTTCGTCCATTGAATGCTTTGTGCAACCTATGATACAGATGAAATTTTGGAAGAAACCTTTGATGACCAATATATACAGTCTTTTTGTCGTATTTAGTCATATTGAATCAGTATTCTCTTCACATATAGGACACACTTTAGATCCTTTGACACTATATCCAGACAAATTCCCATACGTTGGAAAGTCATTCACAGTGCAAAACAACATAGTGTGCAAATGAAATGTCTCTCTTCGTGAAGCATCATAGGTCATCACACCTTCACCCAAGAGCTTCTTCAAGTCATCAATCATATGTTCAAGATAAACGTCGATATCATTTCTAGGTTGTTTAGGGCCCGATATCAAAGACGAAACATAACGTACTTATTTTTCATACACAACCAAGGAGAAAGATTGTATATAACAAGCATAACTGGCCAAGTACTATGTTGGTTGCTCAATGTCCCGTACAGATTCATCCAATCTGTACAAAGCCTAAGTCTTAGATTCATGTCTTCTTCACCGAATTCAGGGTACAATAAATCCATCTTCTTCTACTGTGAGAAATCAGACGCATGTCGTAGGATCCCATCATTATTTTTCTTAACATCTGCATGCCACCTCAAATTCTTCACATCTATAGGATTGGTAAACAAGTGTTGAAACCATGGTATTATAGGTAGATACCACATCACCTTGGCAGGAGAACCAGTTTTGGACTCCCCCAAAGTCGTCAATTTATACCTTGACACACCACGTTTCAGACAATCTTTCAAATCCACATAGTCCTTTTGAAATAATACACAATCATTCGGGCATGTGTGTATCTTCTTGGCCTCCATTTCCATTGGGCATAACAATTTCTTTAACTGGTGTGTTGAGATTGGCAGCTCATTTCCTTCAAGAAGAATTTCTTTCAACAAAGACAACAATGACGTGAAGCTTTTGTCGCTCCATCGATTGTTAGCTTTCAGTTTATACAATCTCAACACAGCGCTAAGCTTCGTAAACTTACAACATGTGTATAACGGTATCTCAGCATCATGCACAATGTTTCTAAACATGAGAGGTGGATCGGTGTGCTCTACCCCACAACTATCCAACATCGCATCAACGATGTCTGCTGGAATTGGTTCGTTCACATCTACGTCATCAAAGGAATTTTCTTCTTCCACACAAGCACTGCTATCGACATCCACTGATTTCAGGTTTGAAGTCTCTCCATGCCAGTGCCAACATGGTATAGTTGTAACATCCCAGGATTTGAGGCCTTGGATAAAATACTCTTAAAAGAAATGATTGGACTACCCATATCACCAAGGTGTACCTCCTTTTTCGGGATCCCATCACTAAGAACTCCATAGTTAAGCGTGATCAACTTGGAGTAGTACTGGGATGGGTGACCTGTCGGGAAGTTGATCCTGGCATGCACGTGAGTGAGGACAAAGCGCACAGTTAAGGCTAGTGGTGGTCTGTGGGGACAGTCATCATTTCTGAAACATTGCTAGAACCTTGGGCAGTGGGCTCAGGCGTTATAAATGGTATCATAGACAATTCCCCTCCAATATGTGGGGCCCACATGGGCATGGCATGCTAGTCTTGATCCGTACGGTCCATGCATGTAGGAAAGGGTTGTCCATGGTTGACGTAGCCACCCTTGCGCTGGTATTCCGTGATCGGGATCTGGGTGTCCATGGGCCATTGTCGGTCTGCACTGAAATGGGGAAGAGATTAGGAGGCCTTATAGTTGAGCCTTGACTAGGACGTCAAGAGTCTAAGTAGGGGAGATTGTAACATCCTAAGATTTGAGGCCTCAGATAAAACACTCTTAAAAGGAATGATTGGACTACCCATATCACCAAGATGCACCTCCTTTTTTGGGATCCCATCATTAAGAACTTCATAGTTAAGCGTGCTCATCTTGGAGTAGTACTGGGATGGGTGACCTATCGGGAAGTTGATCCTGGCATGTGTGTGAGCGAGGACAAAGCGCGCAGTTAAGGCTAGTGGTGGTCTGTGTGGACATTCGTCATTCCTAAAACCTTGCTAGAGCCTTGGGCAGTGGGCTCATGCGTTACAATAGAACCTATCTCCAGGTTGTTTCCTATGTTCCTCGACAAATCTAATAAACTGGTCAAGACTAGAAATAAACTCGGGGGTGCAGTGATTTAGAATGGACATCCATGATCTATACATTCTATGATCAAAGAGAAAACAAGTATATATTAGAACAAGATTAGGGTCTAGGGTTAAAACATTAGGTTTTATGGTTAAAACTTTAGGGTTTAAGGTCTTATATATAATTAATGGTTAAAACATCCTAAGTGAGATTAGGTGTTCAAGAACAGTCCCAAATCGGGGACTATCCAAGATTTATGAGTAAATATTGTACGGGTTTCTAGGCCAACAAATACATGTGTTGTCATTCTTATATATAATAAATATGTACCACTTATCCCATTCTTGAACACCTAATCTCACTAGTAAGTGTATAATGTGTTTTGGGTTTTCAAGAAAAATTTCGGCAGCATTTCCCCGTTGTTCTCTAAGTACATATGTACTTAGAGAACAAACGGGGAAATGCTACCAAAATTTTCTTGAAAACCCAATACACATTATACACTTACATCCTAAGTGAGATTAGGTATTCAAGAACAATCCCAAACTGGGGACTATCCAAGATTTACTCCTAATGAGTAAATCTTAGACGGGTTTCTAGGCCAACAAATACATGTGTTGTCATTCTATAACATTGGTTTCAACATTTCAAGTGTCCATGCATGTTCATCATCAAAATAAAGATTACACATAAATTAGTATGACCTAGGGATGGAGAGATTCATAATTGTTTTCAAAATTTCAAACTAGCTCATGCATTATCATCAATTTACATCATACAATAAGGATTCATGTAGATGTTAGGGCGACACATCACTAAAAAATCAGAGATTTATCATTAGGGTTTTAATATCTTATATAGATTGATCACAAGATTTCAGCAATATAGTTAATTCAAAATTAATGTGAAATGTGTATTAGGGTTTTAATATCTTAATTCCACATGTATCAAAATTTACAGAATTAGGTCAAGCATTAGTATTCAATTGCAAATATATCTTCTTCTTCCTACTCCCTCCTTTCCAAATAGATAAAAGCAAGGCACGACCTGTGGGCTGGACACGACCATGGCTGTGTTGGACAGTACGGCCGTGGTCGGTCAAATTAACACAACCACTCCCCTAGGTCCTGACCAGCTACCTCAACCAACATGTGCGAGCAGAGGAGGAAGAAGAGGAGGAAGAGGGTACCTCGAGCGGCGGCGGCGACTAGTAGGTGCAAGCAGCGAGCAGGCGAGGAGCTCCAGAGAGCGGCGACAGCGACTAGCAGGTGCAGAGCAGGCGAGGATCGAGCAGGTGCGAGCAGGCGAGGAGCAGGTGTGGCGGCGGAGGAGAACAGCAGACCACAAGAGCTTCGGCGGCGGCAACGGTGTCGACCACAGGAGCTCTGGCGGCCTCGAGAAGGGGAACAGCTAGCCAGCGATCGATGTAATAGAGGGGGATCAAGTGAGAGTTTGTTTCTAGTGGGGTTATAAAGTTAACAAAGATGTCAGTTATCTATGAAACTGACACCTAATATCCATCAACGTCGGTTGCCAAAAAAAATTGACGTCCATTGGACAATCTTAACCCTAAAAATTTTCGCGGGGACGGCGCGCGAAACCTTATTAATGTCGGTTTTTACACAAAAACCGACGACCTTTGGAGGTAATTTTTTTCGACATTAGGCGTCGGTTATTCGGTCAAAAAACCGACGCCGTATGTGAAACTTTGGGGGTAATTTTTTTCGGTCAAAAAAATAGATTTGGCAGGCTATTTTAGGCGTCGGTTCGTTATAGGCAACCGACGCTAAATAAAAAGTGATACATGTGTCTGACCGGTCTTCTAATATAGATGTCAGTCTCTGTAATTAGTCGACGTTGTAGGTTTTAGGCGTCAGTTTTCGTAATAACTGACACCTCGAAATGTGGCGTTATAAGCTATTTATGTAGTAGTGAATGTGTCGTCCTAGCGAGTGAAAGGTTGGAAGAGGAGTCGTGACACTAAACAAGCCACTGGAGCATGACAAAGCTGGAGGTAAGGGACGATCGAGTCCTGCTACTCGACTATTCGAGTACCCAACCCAATTCGCCCATGTGGCCCTGAACCGTCCCTTGGACCAAAGTCCAGGCCGTGACAAATAAAGTCAATTAAATCAAGACCTCAAACCTTAGGTTAAACCATACATAGTCTCCTAGGGTCTAATTAAGGGTGAATTTGTTGTCCAAACGTCCCCAAATTTTAAGGGTTAGCTAATAAGGATATGAGGAACACAATTATCGGCTTATATTTAGGTTTTGAGGCTAACTAAGTTGTAAATTAACCATTGTGCATTAATCACCCATTATGTAATGAAACTAACCTAATGATCAATTAGGATAAAACCTTCTACCTTGATTCTAATCATGTTCTTCTGATATCCCAAAACTAGCCTAATGCACAATTCTAGGGTCAAGTCATCCAGGGTTACTATTATTTACTAATTAATTTCCAGTTTAGGTATTTAGGTAACAACATCATATGATTTCATCTCTATGGAATCCTAATGAGTCAATCTAGGGTTTAAAGAACCCATAAGTAGACTCATTCATTCTAAAATAGGGAAAAGTAGTCTTTGAGAGATTTCTAATGAATTAAGGACAAGGAAAGGGAAAAGAAAGGTTTGTACCTGGAATTGGGGATGTTACAATTTTATTCTTCCTTGAGTCCCTTAGCACCTGGACTTAGCATAGTCCCTGCCACCTATACCTCCTCCTTCTCTCGTGACCTCTCTCTCTCTCTCTCTCTCTCTCTCTCTCTCTCTCTCTCTTTTCTTGATCTCTCCTAGTTCTCTTACTTTCTTCATTCCTCACGTGGGCTTAAAGCGAATGAGCCCTAGCTGGGTTGGGGTTGGGTTCCCCAACTTCCCAGTCAACAAAGGGGTTCTCTTGTCCCCTGAGGTCGAATTGCCCAAAGCTAAAGAAGGCTCCAAATCAAAATCCACCCTAGGATCAAGATAGGAACCAAAATCCACCTCGTAAGAGACAAGCCAAAAAATTTATCAAGGAAGTAGAAAAAGGAGGCGAGGAACGATGTAATAATTAAATTATGCCCACAAGAACCTTTTTCAATATTTTTTTTCTTTTCATGAAAATTCTAGTATGTTAGCTGTTTTTAAATAAAAAGGTAAGTTAAATCCTAAGGTGGGCAGTATCTTGAAAATTTTTGAGAAGGAAATTGATTTTAAGGTGGGTAGAAATGTCACACTCCAATTTTTAGATCTAATTTAAACCTTATAGTGAGATTTTCCTAATAATAAGAGCTAAAGGATTTAATGTAAAAAGACAATGAAAGAATACTCCTTATAGAAAAATAAAGTGAGAAAAACAAAAGAAAACTAAAAATATACTTTCTCTTATAGATATGCCATAATGAGTTGCAATTAACTTAAAATGATGAATACATATATTCCTTTTCAGTTTTCTCTCTCATCTAAGATAGATACAATAAGAAAAACAACATTGACAAACAAATGAAACATTGATTTGTGGAATCTATCTTGTTTTTTTCCTTTTGCTCTTTGATGTTTGATATCATATTGACAAAAAAAAATATAGAATGATAATAAAAACAATTAACATTTTGTTAAGGTAACCAAACAAAAGAAATAAAACACCAAAAGGAAAATGTGAATACAATATAATGTTAAAATGGTAAGGTATCATAGTAAATATATAAAACAGCAAACACATGTACTTAGTAAACCATCTAACATTGTAGTATATTCATTCTTATTGAATGTGTGGGTTGCCCTATTTTACCCTCGTGTAGAATTGAAAAGGATGTTAAGACAAATTACTCACACCTAATTCTTATGATAAACCAATAAATACCCATCCTTTAGAGTTAGACTCATCTGGGTTTGGGTTATGTCCACCACTATGTGTATTGACTGTAATGGATTAGACAAACTAGGCATATTGGTTAAAATAGAAATTTAAACAACAATATTATTCTCTCGTGTATTGTGAGAACACAAGACGTCTATCTAGCTCTAAAAAATGATATGACATGATAATGCTCAATTCTAGTTTTTGGAGTTATCTTATTATTGTGTCAATCTTATAATATCTCTAACAACCTTATGAGTTACTTATCTGGAACTTCAATGTGCTAATGATTCTTACCATGTTAACCTAAGTCCACCAGCTAGTCTTTATGTGGTTTAAAATTGTATGAAGTCCTCTATTGTTGTAAATGTTTAAAATAGCTTAATCATAAGAAATTAATGTAAGTAGTGGTTGACTTCTTTTCTCTTTGATCTATGTCGTGGATGGATTTCTCACTATGGAATATACACAAACACATGACTGTAGGAAGATATAAAAAATGCGTGCATTAGATATCATGTGTCATATTGAAGACTTCAAAGATGTAATTTTTAATCTACAATCCTTATGTATATAGATTTCCATGTAGTTTGATGTATAAGATGAATATACAAAGACTTGTTTATATATTTTGAATACATGTCACGGAAAGTAAGAATATAATCGCAAGATCCATTTTTATAAAAAACAAAAGTACACAATGTGTGTGTAATATTCAAAAGTCTCTAAGAGGTGGTTATAAATATACCTAGAAACGGCCGATGGTTGGATATGAGTTGAGAGATTTGCATTGTATGTATGGATAGTGATAAATGATGGTAACATTTACACATTTTCAAGATGTGTGTTTATATATTCGATTTGGCTAATAATATGTGACCCATTAAGAGACACAATAAACGAAAACGCTCAAAGAAATGTCAAAGATGAACGTGAACCGTAAGGACTTAGAATAACATGTATGGTAATTCATAACACGAAAATCAAAACAGACCGAAAAATTAGTGTAGCACCGATTAGTAAAGTCTATTTGTGCTTGTCCTTTTGTTTTCTTACATATAATGTTTCTCTTAAATTAAAAGGAAGCTAGAGAAGGCAACCACCAAGTAACACTAACAACGAATAAAACACCAAAAGCGAAACGTTAACAAAATAGGATGTGATAACGGTAAACAATCAATGAGGATCATAACGATAAGCAAATAACAAGCACATGCACTTGAACTTTTATCTTCCCCATTGGAAATAAGTTGTATATCTGCTAGTAATTTTACGGCCTTGGACATTAGGTCTTTTAAAATTTAGCATAATGTCTAGTATAGTCCTTACATACTTACTGAATACATGGGTGGCCCGATTTTACCCACACGTCGATCCGGCGCCCACAAATCTAGTCAGGCTGAGTGCAAGCTAGATTGAAAGGATGTTAAAATGAAGTACGCATATCCAAGTGTTATGGGTCAACCCACAAACACCGATTGTCCTTTACCCATCTCATCTTGTTAGGTGTACTAACAAAAAAAAAAAAGGAGTGCAAGCCTAAAGAAGAAGAAGATAGCTAGGAGGCGGGAAAAAGAAATGTGAGTGCAACCCATACAAGGGAAGCATTAAAAAAACAACGGAAGTGCATAAGGTAGTCGACCAAACCCCTACCTTGATGGTTGTTTTCTAAAATAATATCAATGATATGAGGTTGCCGGTTTCGGTGGGGGATAGATAAGGGAATCCAGGAATGAGAGGGAGGGGAAAGAAAATATTAGGTGGAGATGGTGGTAGCCCCTATCTAAAGACCAACTAAACCCCACACCCACGTCCCCTTCTCGGTGCGGTGGTCCCGCCATTCTCCACTCCTCAAAGGCCAGCCGAGAGACGGGACGGGAGACGAACGAAGAAAAAGAAAAAGAAAAAAGAAAAGGAAGAATGGCGACGTTTTCATCATCGCCGACCTTGACAAACTTATTCAAAACCTTTCCTGGAAACAAAGGAAGAAGAAGCGTACTCCCCTCCGTATATGGATGCATTGGACCTTCCTTCCTTCAACCCCCACCCCCTTCTCTGTCTCTCTACTGTCACCTTGCCAACTGCCCTCCTCCCTTCCCTTCTTCTTTATCCTCCAACCCCTACAATTTATTAACCCATATGGTGATATAATATTCCCTACTTTGAACAGGCGCAGCCACACTGGGTTGTTGTCCTGATTTATATGCTTCCACGGGGATAAGAGCTCCAATCCTTGTTGTTTTCTTCCTCCCCCCTCCTGCTTCCAGACGCGTCCCGACCCACTATTCATCATCCTCGCCTTTCCCTTTCTTTTGCTCACCCAGCCCTCTTCTTCTTCGTGGTCTTCGCCTCATCCTCCTCCGATTGAAATCGGTACCTATCGTCCTAGCCGCCGCGGCGCTCCTTCTCAATACTCGTCTTTGTTCTACAGAAAGTTGTGGGAGAAGCGGTGTAGGGCACGGGGGAACGGATATGTTCCAGAACCAGCTTGCTAGGGCACCGTCATGCAGTGCCACGGAGTCTATGAAGGCTATCGAGGCAGATATCCACCATGCCAATTCACTGTGAGATGATTATAAACTCCACTTCTATTGTCTATTTGAAAGAAAGAGGGTTTCTTTCTTTGTTTACTGCCCTCCTCGCAATCTTCAGCTTTATTTTCCCCAAAAGTGGAAGATCCTGTCCCCGCTGTTTTTATCTTTTTCCATTCAAAATCCGAAAGACAACAGCTTTACTGCCTGCCTCTGAAAAATTACTCCCCCTTTCCTCTGGTTCCAACACCTGTGCATGCCTTGGGGTTTCTCGCCCAAGGTTTTTCTAGTGACTTTGGTTTTATCAACTGATGAAAGACAATCCCCTCTCTTCAGAGGCAATTGTGTTTCGTTTTTTTTTCCCCCCTCTTTCTTGTTTTAATTGATCTTCATCATCTATTTCCATGTATTTTGAATTTGTGTGCGCAGTTTGTGTTCCTAAATAAATCTTGTACCTTGTTATGAGCCTATGAAAAAGGCACATGACTCGTTAGAATCCAGCTCTTTGATGTTATCTGAAATTTCAGCTTCCGGCTGGAATCTTTGTTTTCTGTTGGTTGTTCTTTTCAATTGTGGTTGTTGCTGATACCATCAGTTTCACTACTTCCTTGCCGTCTTCGATTTAGCATTTCCTGGAAGAGGGAATCTTCGGCAGAAGGACTTCCATTACTTATGCTGCACTCATTCCATAACAACCAACAAAGGATACGGCGTCGTCAGTTTATGCCTCCCTGTTTTGCCGGCTTTCTTTTTTCAGCTGTTATAGTTCATTCACAGTTACCCCACAAAATATTTCCATTTGCTTATTCTGCAAAAAAGGATACCTAGTGTTGCATTTTGTTGGAAGCAATAATAGCTAGCCCCCATTTGCCAACTCTCATCATGCTTTCCATGTTTTTTTTTCCTTCTCTCAGGTCAACCTCTATCCAGAAGGCATATGGTGGCCCGTGCATTCAGATGAGGTTGTCCTACGGTTCATTTGCTCCCTTGATACTCTTCCTCATGCGATGGATGGATTACGCCTGCATATATAGCCTCCCTACCTATCTTGGCCTTCTCCAAGTAACAGTTTACAAGGTTAGATTTTTGGCTGAAAAAATAATAATCTCTTGACGTATCTCTTAATGTGGTTGAACAATGCTGTTTTAAAATGCAGTTTTGCTAGAATTGATTTTTTTACTTCCATCTAACAGGTATACGTAGATGGCAAAAGAAAAATATCTTCCTATGAACGAAGGGCCAGTCTTCGAGATTTTTATGGTCAGTTCACCTCACTATCAAAAATATTGCTGATAATTAGCCTCTCTATCAATCTTTTCTGTTTTCGGGTGGGGTGAGTGTGGGGTTGTTAGTTGAGGGGGGTGGGGTATTAGATATCAGTTGCGTTTGTATCTGCATCCTCTTCATTTTTACAACTCTCCGACTTGTTTATTTGTTTATTTATTATTTTGTCTGTGATTAGGTGTGATATACCCTTCACTCGAGCAACTTGAGAACAACTTGAGGGATATGGAAGACTGCAACGACAAGTGCCAGTACGCCGAAGCTCTGAACAAGATGAACAGAGAAGAATGGTGGAAGAAGCTCTCTGATGTTGACACGGAGAGGGAGAACGAGTGTGGGATATGCATGGAAGTATGCACTAAAATGGTCTTGCCCAACTGCAACCATGCAATGTGCATAAACTGTTACAGAGATTGGTACGCAATTCCTTCGTAATCGTATTCTCCCCTTTTGGACTATTAATCACTATCAGCAGTGCCTCCTCTTCTTTGTGTTACTGCATCTAAAGAATATGTTTCTTATTTTTGTTTTCTGCAATACTTCAATTCCAGGAACACGAAGCAGCAGTCATGCCCCTTCTGCCGAGACAGCCTAAAGAGAGTAGCTTCCAGAGATTTATGGGTCCTGACAGGCGATAACGATGTTGTTGATACCGTCACATTGGCCAAAGACAACTTGAAGCGCTTCTTCCTCTACATCGACAAGCTGCCTCTTGCAATCCCAGACTCCCTGTTCATGGTTTACTACGAATACCTAGTGTAAACAGCCTGCATTAAACATGCTCTGAAACAAAAACATGTACAGTGCCCCCTAAAAGAAAGCCGACCATCCATGTAGATAGGGTCTGGTAGAGAGAAGATTATTCACCAAAATTGACGGAGTAAAGAGGGGGTAGAAAGATATTTCAATGTCGTAGTGTCTCCAATCTTACTAGGCCTCCTTAGTAGGATCCCAGTGGTTAATAATTGTCTGTATATGAAGATCTCATTCATCAAAAATTGTATACACATCTCTTGCTGATTCTTTGTTGATGTGCAAGAGAGGAAAGAATCTGAAAGCCCAACGACGGCTTTCTCATCATTGTTGTTCCACATGTTCAAGTGAAAAGAAACAGTCATTTGTTTCGAAATCTCCGTGCATTGATTGAACCTTCGATTCTTTTGCATGTCTGATCTTTTATATGCTGCTTTTAAACGGTCTTCCCACTGCATTACATGAATCAAAATGATTATGAAGATGTCTTTGTTGGTATTTACTATGGGTTTAGGGGTTTTTTCTGTTGTAAAGATTATGTAGGTAGAAGTCTGGGATTGTTATGCTACAGATGATGTACGTAGCACTGGGATGTGGAGTGAAGAAGAAAGAGATACAAGGATGGTTCTCTCCAACCCAATGACTCAATCCGTTGAAAGTAATCCATGCTGAAGAAGAAAACCTCAATCTGGGCCGTGCATGAGTTTCCTATTCATAGAATTGTTTTATGTGAAGTGATATGTTGATGAAAACACAGCCAATTCCAATTACTGACCACAGCAGCCATCATCCTCATTCTGATCATCATTAACACTGCAGTCTTACCCTTTAATTTGATTAGACTCCTGGCCGAAATGAAATCCCTGCTCTTGCACAACGAAGAAAAATTGCAACCATAACATACAACTTGAAATCGAATGTGACCACTTGTAAATTCAGGCAGAACTCCTGCTATGTTGGACTATATTTCGTTTATCTGGCGCGACATGTGGTTGGTGTCCGAGAACCGAGATTATTGTGGTTGTGAAATAGCTTTTATCGCCGAAAGCCAGGTGAAAATCTCTTCCCCAGAAATGCAGACGGAAACCAGATTGGAACTGACAAGCAGGTACATTGTTTGAAGACAGTGTAGCCATCTATGCCTATTATATGTGTTTCCTTTTTATACGCATCTTTGCTATTTAAACGTTCTCGGAGAATTTTTCCAGTAGACCTGGTCGAGAGATTTCAAAGATAGGATAATGACAAGTACTGAAATCGATACAGACCTGGCTGTGAGTGGAGGAAAGGGACATTTTCAGTTTTTAGCACCCAACTAGAAGATTTATAAATAAAAATGTCCATGCTGAATGGACCCTTAAATATTGCTACTAATGGCATTTTCCCTGACCTGTTTTATGGAAGGACACAATATTATAAAATAGTACAGGAATGGGTCAAAACCCATCTCAATTTTAAAAACAGGAGTTTTTTTTTTATCAAAAGGCTCTAGACACCACTATATTGAAAAATATAGTGTTCCCCTACATGTTATGACCACATGTGGGGGATGAAAAGTGCATTACATAAGAATAACTTAATATAAAAGGCTCTAGACACCAGGTGTGTTTGAGCCGACAGAGGGAAAGGTGGGGGGGGGGGGGGCTAAAAATATAACCCCGGCGGGATAAAGTAAAAAGCTAAAGCGGTAGCATAGCATCATCATCATTAGGTTATCGGTGAAAGGGTAAGCAGAGCCCATCTTCAAAATCACATCATCATCCGTGTTCTCCTCAATCTCCTCCAAAGTGTAGGTGTGGATGGGGTATGGAAGCTCATGTCCTTCATCGGTGAAGGTGTTGCATCGGTGATTCTACCGGCGTCTCCTGTGCAATGCGAACATGAAGCAGAGTTGTAGTGATGTTAGATGTTGTATAATCTGTAGGGTGTGAAGAATGATGACTGCGATGATTTCTTTCCTGCCATATGTGCCAAGCAATGATGGTGACGATGGAAGCGTAGTTAATGTTGTATCTGGTCGAGATTTTTTTTGCAAAAGTGGATGTGATGACATCTTGATAAGAGCGTTGGGTATGCTGCGAGGGACGTATAAATTATTGAGTGATGCTACTTGTGATGGGGCAGAGGAAGAAGATGTGATTGGTGTCTTCATAAGCCTTGCAGCAGAGATAGCATCTTGATGGTCCATAAAATCCTTTGCGACAGAGGTTATGATCGGTAAGCAACTTGTTATTCCATAGAATCCATGCAAAAAGTTTGTATTTGAGAGGAATGTTGGATTTTCAAATGTGAGATGTGGGATTGGCGAAACCTCTGTTGGAGAAGTGTTTGTATGCTTGGCTAGTGGAGTAAGTGGGGCTCCATCGCCAGGTGACGTGCGGATTTGTATTTTATTCTAAGACCTGGATGATGTTGGTGATGGGGAGGGAAGGATAATAATGTGCAAGTGTATGTTTGAGATTGTTGTTTCTATTACTGTTGATGAGGTGCAGGACCTTGGGGATGGTGATGTGCAGAAGTGGGCGTGGGATGTCATGAGAGGTGGAGAAATTGGTGATGGGTTGCTGCTGAAACCATGAGTCGATCCAAAATAGGATGTTTTGATGGCAGTGAGGTGGTGTGAAAATGGTTGCTTGGATGAGGTGGAGAAGACTGTTGAGGTGCTTCCATAGAGGGGAGGCAGATCTTTTCTTTATGGGGCGCCAAGGAGGGTTATGTGTGTAGTATTTCTCGTTGATATTTTCTGACCAAACCGATTTTCTATGGTGGCAGAGTTGAGCGATAATCTTAAGGAGGAGGCATGCATTGTGCATCTTGATGTCGATGATACCCCAACCGCCCTGATCGACTGGAGCAGTGATGGATCTCCAGTTAGTAAGATGTATGCGTTGGCCCTTATCGTCCCATAAAAAGGTTCTACGGAGCTTGTCTATGTGATTTGCAATCTTGATAAGCAGTGGGATGCAGCTCATGTAGTAAGTGAGTATAGGGGTTAAGGAGCTGTTAAGGAGGGTGAGTCTTCCCGCCAAACTCAAGAAGTTTGATTTCTAGTTGAAAAGTCTCGCTTCAGGGCGGTTGACAATGGGTTCCCATGCAGATGTGGGAATGCATTTAGGAGAGATGGGGAGACCCAAGTATGTAAATGGGAAGTGTTCTCTTTTACAGCTGAGGAGATTCTGATATTTGATCATATCATCGTCAGATATATGGACTCCAATGATAGTGGATTTTTGGAGGTTTGTTTTAAGTCCAGTGAGATATGAAAAAATGCCAAGAAGTCTGATGGTGTTAATGATGTTATGATCGGAGGGGGTAATGAAAATCATAGTGTCGTCTGCATATTGAGTGATGTTGAAGTTGCAGGTATCTGGGGTGTCAATGAGATGATTTTCAGCTGCTAAGGTCATCATTCTAGTGAGGATCGTGGTGCACAGAATGAAGAGATAAGACGAGAGGGTATCTCCTTGTCTAAGACTATTTGTACTACTGAAACAACCCTGAGGGGACCCATTGATGAGTGTGGAAAATTTGCAAGTAGTAATACATGACATAATCCAAGCATTCCATTTGTGTGGGAAGTTATGATGTTTGAGGCAGTACCTATTATTGTCCCAATTTACATAGTCAAAGGCCTTAATAAAATCGAGTTTGAGGGCTAGGGTGGGGGTGTTGGATATATGACAGGAGTGGAGCATCTCACTGACCGCAATGTATGCATCCTGAATGGTGCGGTTGGGGAGGAAAGTGCATTGGTTTTGTCAGATGATATGTTGTAGTTGTGGTTTGAGTCGGTTGCTAAGGGTCTTAGCAATGATCTTGTATGAGGAGTTGATCAGACTGATGGGTCGATATTGATGGATGGAGGAGGGGAGGATGGTTTTGGGGATGAGGGCGATATTTGTTTGATTTAGAGGCCCAAATACTTTCGAAGGGTCGTTTTCTACCGATAAATGTTCAAATATTTTGGTGATGTTGCATTCAATGTAGGGCCATATGGTATGGATGGCGGCGACATTATATCCATCAGGACCAGGGTCTTTATCCCTACCCAGCGTAAAAGCAGCCTGTTTGATTTCATCCATAAAAAATGGGACAGTGAGGCAGTCATAGTTTGTATGTTGTAAGGGAAAGATGTTCCTCCAGCGAAAGAGGTGGTCCTGGTGTGGTTGATGTTTAGAATTGAAGATGTCATGGAAATGTGAGACAATGTGAGAAACAATAGTGTTGTGGTTGGTGGCGCATACACCGTTATTGGTGAAGGAGTGTAGGTGGTTTCTCTTTTTCTTTTGGTTGCACCATTGATGAAAGTATTTGGAGTTCTTGTTGCCCAATTTAAGCCATATGATCTTTACTCTTTGAGCCCATATTTGTTCCCAATGGTCAGTAAGAGTGTCAAGGTCTACGCGAAGGGTTTGGATGAGTGCAGGGGTCCGCATGTGGGTCAGAGTCCAGTTTTGTTAGTTCTACTTCTTTGGCGGAAAACGGAGTCCATGATGTTGCCAAATTTAGTTTTGGCCCATATGAAGGCGTCCTTCCGCATGCTCTTGAGGGAGACAGAGAGGTATAAGCCCCTATTTTGGATATCTGGGAGGAGGGCCCAATGAGAGGAGAACTAGGGGAGGAAATCAGAGTGTTTAAGCCAATAGTTCTCAATGCGTTTATGCTTCTGGACGAAGGATGGGGGAAGGTGTTTAGGATGATAGGGAAGTGGTTAGATATGGATCTGTGTGTAATGTGTGTGATGGTGTTCTGGTAAAGATGATGCCATTGGTAATTGCAAATGAAGTGGTCGAGTTTTGCCCAATGGCAATCCCTATTCCATGTAAAATTATTGGAGGATAGATCAATGAGATTATGTTGTTTAATGAGGGCATTGAAGCACTGATCAAAATATGTGAAGTGTTGCCATCATTGAGAGTGTTGATCCTCTCCATCGGAGAGGTAATGAGGTTAAAATCACCCCCAATAAGCCATGGGTTGGAGGCATGGTCAGTGGCAAGTTGTTGGAGCAGGTGAAGGTAATCTATTTTTGGGGAGGATGGAGGTTCGTAAGTGGCAGTAAGGGGCCACTCGATATCGTCAAAGGTGTTATTGAGTTGGATCGTGATGTGGTGTGAGTGCAAGGTGGTGTGGCGTATTGTGAATAGTTGGTTGTTTAATCCAATGATGATACCCCCTTTGAAACCGAGGGGTGGGGTCTGAACCCAAGTGTTAATGTGACGATCACCAATGGTGTGGAGCATGAAGTCTGTAAGGTGTGTTTTGGTTTTATTGATGATGATGATCTATACATGGTTGGCTATGATGAAGTTTCTAATCTTCCTACAAATTTTGGTGCATGATGCACCGTTGACATTCCATGTTGCAATAAACATATCTAATAGTTTGGGATATTTCATCTAATCACAGATGGTTGATATATCTACAAGTTCTCGAGGTGGGTTCTAGTCAACTTTTCGGGTCTCCTGTTGTTCCATCCCATAAAATAATCAATATTGCTAAGAGTCTGATGTGTGTTGAGATCGGTCTCAAATTCTAGTCCAAGGTGCTTTGAGAAGTGTTTGAACTTATTTATCTCTGACCATGAAGCCAGGTCATTTATGCTGTCTCTCCCAGTGGAGGTAGGGTTGTTTTAGTTGTGGCTGTCATCATGAGGAGATGATGGTGTGTTCGAGAGCTTGGAGTTGCTGGATTCAGTGGAAGGGGTGGTTCTCCGTGCTATGTGTTGTGTGTGTTGTTGTAAAGGTGATACATGTTGAGAGCTAAAATGTAAAGAGTGAGACCCAAAAGGAGATCCACTCTTCACTGAATTGAAGAAATAGCCCATCCAATCCCAAATGTACCAAAAGGTAATAAGGAAAGGAGGAATTTCATTCATTTCTCAAATGACACATATTACAGAGCATGATAATGAATAAGCAGCGGAACAAAACTATTACAAAGTTACAATGGTTATTGTTATACAAAAGCTCATCACCATAAAAGGTGAATTTACAAAAACTTGAACTATCTATAAATAAGCCCAGTAGCAGAGGGTAACCTAGCCATTCCAAGTTATCCTTAGGTATAATTCTCTTTATATGATCTTCGAGCAACCTTGATCTTTAATGTACCTAAACCTGGGTGGAAAGGAACATCACCCAGAACATAGGAAACAACATAGAGGTCAGTGAAGGCTGAGTATGTACATATATAAAACATTTTGGGCATTATATAGGGTTAAAAGTACAAAAGAGATGTCCCCACAAGAAAAAGGGATATTTGCAATTAGGTATGTTCCAGAGAAAAGTAACAAAATAAATGAGGCATATTAAATTTCAGATTACAACATGATAATAAAAGAGTGTCTTGCCATAACAATCATCCACAGATTCACATTAAAACAATAAATATTTGCATGCATAACAATGTAGACTAAATATACCTAAAACAGTGCCATAACACCATAGGATCATGGCCTAAAAACAAACAAGGGTGGAAACGCACACCCCAAGCAGAATACGCACGCCCTATATAAACATGGTTGTACATAAGTGTCGCTATTCTAGATATTCTAGTCAAACATGTAGCATGCATAAAATAGAGTGACAAGACTGGCATTTTAGTCAATTTCAATTAAAAAGACAATATAGCAGAAGGGGTCCAAAAACCCATTATAAACAAGGTATCATAATAACCAATTGAATATCATGAATTGAGAGAAGGAAAAATAATGAATGTCCAAGCAAGTGATTTTCAAGTAGAATAACAGTTCAAGAGATGCCTCATTAAAAGAATGTAGATTTTAGTCAAATAATGCCCAAAATAAAATAGAGGATGTACATACCTTATGATCAGTCCTAGATATTCAATAACACCTCCTAGGTTCAGTGTCAGGGTTGTCTCAACCTAATCACAACATATGTGCATTTAATTAATATAAAAAGCATTAAATCCTTTGCTTATAAATTGACCCTACATTAGGTTGGAAATCTGGTCATGAAACCTATCCCAATAAATTAGTCGTATTTTTATGATTTCAAAAACATATTTATTTGTATTTTTCTGCTAAACCAAATATTAGTTAGAATTTTTATAAGTTAAAATCAATTACTGATACAAGGAAAATGAATTGTGAATTGACCGGAATGCCCCTGAATGTAAATGCGAAACAAGGGTTCGCTGTCACGCAACTATAGAGAAATAAATGGGAATGAGTTTCGGGTGACAGATCTACATGAAAGAAAAAATTACCAATATGCCCTCATGGGCGTGAGATTGATATATTGGCCACCATGGGCTGAACTAGACTTTCGTCCCAGGGATTGAAACCCCTGTGTTCAGCGCCATGGCTACTCCACAGAGCTTGGGCCAAGGTACAATCCTTTGATCTAGGACTCCTGGTGAGTGGCAAGAAGGCACGCCAACTTCTCCTCTTCGTCCTGGACCTGCGAAACCTTTGCTCAGGTCCTGCGGTGGCCAAAGTCGGGGGCGAGACCACAGATGGTTCGATGAAGACAAGGCAAGGGAAATCTCATGGCCATTAGCCTGTAGGGCTATGAATCGGCATGGAACCACCTCACAGAGAGGTTCGCGAAGCAGCAGGAAAGTGAAAGGCCAGAAATGTCAGGAGCCATAGATACCATCGCTGACCAGACGAACTCCAACCTCATCGTGATAAAACCAAACACAAAGCCATGAAATCTAGCAGGTGTATCAATCGCAATGGAGGCAGTCTCGTGGTCCAGGGAGCAGCTGATAAAATAGGAGATGCTCGACGAGTTGGGTGTGTTGTAGGTCTGAGAACAACAACAGGACCCGTGGACATATGGAGGTCAAAACAGGGGAAAACAAGGGCATTTTGTCGACCAGACAGATGAGATCACCTTGTGATAAACCGACCACAAGGAAAGAAAGAGCGGGGTTCAGAGATGGTTACCTTGTCTTGAATTGAAGTGAGAAGCAGGGGGCTACTGGACCGACGAGGAGTTGCCGAAGGGAACAGCTCGATCCAGCGGGGTGCGTCCGAGGCGGTTCGTGCCAATTGACCGAGGTGAAAGGTGAAGGAGGACGAGACGATGGTCTCTGGATAGGTATGAGTCCATGAGATTTGCCATAGAGGGGGGTGAGAGCAGCGGTCGTCGGATGGGTAGGAAGACTGATTTTGGGTGTTTTGTCCCTAGGTCACGAGAGGAAATGAATCATGGGTCATTATGTTTGGGAGAGCAATGCGGATCTAGTGGTGAAGAAAACTCGTTAAAAGATGAAGTGTGGAGGGAGAACGGCGAGGTGGAACGAGTCGCCGGGAAGCCAGTCAGGCAGGCAGTCTCGCGTGGAGAAGTTGGGGTAGGAGACGAGGTCCAGCGTCCGCCTAACTGACCCGATAAAGATCTGCGTGCAGAACTAAGCATCATCTGACTTAGTTGTTGCGACATTTAAATGCACCGGAACTTAGGAAAAAGGGGTGTGACAATCAAATGAATCGCATAAATAGCATTGAACTTATACATTAATCTCCTAAATTGCTATTAGGGGTGTATATGATATCTGATTAGGCTCAAAATTGGTGGGTTACCTAATTAGGGTATGTCAAACACAAATTTGGACTTAATTTTGCATTTTGAGATTAATTGCTCTGTATTTGCCCAAATTCACTTAATTATTATATTAGGGTTTTTAAGTTCATCCTAAAGATCAAATTGGGTAAATCCTTTTGAATTATCTCTGTTCTAGAACTCTAAGGACCTAGGATTATCTTTGAGGATCTTATTAGGGCCAAGATCATAGATTTGTATTGATACTCATAAATTCCCATAATTCAATTATTAGGGTTATTACATTTTATGATTTCATATTCATGTGATTCAAAAGAGTCAATTAGGGTTATCAGATCCTAATATGGTTTGATCTATGCTATTACAACAAAATATAGACATTGAAAGGTAGCTAAGAAAAGAAAAGGGACAAGGGATTTTGGATATCCATCTAATAAATAAGGGGCCTAGAAGAATGGGAAATTAGCCTATGTGTCTAGAATCGAGTATGTTACAACACTCCACCCCTTAAAGAGGATTTCGTCCCCAAAATCTATCCAATTTTGGTATGGTATACTAAGTTATACTTTTAAACAAGTCATAAATTTCTAGTGTACCTAATGTAGGGGGTCAAAACATACCATTCGTGTCACACTTATGGTCCACTCTCAAGGTGAAGCTATATGTCTCCATGTGTCATGCATTCATTAATATGATTATGGTAGATGTTTGGCTAGAAAAGTTACAACAAGACCTAGGATTATGCCAACCAGTTTGTATCCATTAGGGCTACCTACAATGCTATCATAGTTTTGCCATTCTTTGATCATGATCCACATAATTTCCTTTGTTATCGTCATCATCATCATCATCAAAATAACAACATCATCATTATCATCTACTCATCATCATCATCATCATCATATCATTAATATTATCGAAATCATCACCTACTCCTCATCATCATCATAAACATCATTAACATATTATTATTTAAAATGGTCACATGGGAAGGCTTAGAAATTCCACCATCCTGAGTATGTTCATCCCATCCTATACTATATAGTCATCCCTACCATTAAATCATTAGTGGTTTGGGATATAGAATATTGATTTGAGCTTTTAAGTGTTTTTTTAATCCCTATCTGACATACATACATCTTTCAAGGATAACCCAACACAAAATTTTAAAAATCTATTTTAATTGTCGAGGTAATTCTTATGATGGTATGATTAGCAAGGCTCGTCTGGAATTCTCAGTTTGGTAGCCTCCACGTATGTTTGACATTAATACTAGGATTTATCCAGGTTTTACTTATTATAACCGCTATTAATCATGGTCATGCCTACAGTTAGTTTGATTCCTAATGAAGAAACTGTATGAAACTCCACCCCTTAAAAGGTTTAAACTATAACTTGGTGCATAACCTAAAGGGCAAAAAGGGTGGATCCACTAGGTCTAATATATATAATTGAAACAAACTATATCAGTCTTAGGCCTAGGGTATTAGGGTTGAACATGCCAACTAAGGTACTTCACTAAAGAGATTCTCTACTAAAATTTATTGTGGTGGTGACTTGGTTCCAAAAACCATCGATAAAATTTGAAAACTTTTCTTTTGTACATATAAATTGATAATGAAAATAAGTTTGATGATGCAAAACTTGCGGTGAAAAATCCAAAATTGGCCCCAAAATCATTTGGGGAACCAAGTCAACCACCTATCACAGCCTGTCACATACACTACTATCTGATCATCACTTCCTTCTCCAAAAGGGTTTGATCCTCCTATCACCAAAAAGGTCATACGACTATTCTCTAATATGTAGCGTGAGAGAGAGAAGGGTTTCTTATTACTCACGGTCAACCCCAAATAAAACCTATGAAAGCATGACATTCCACCATTCCCCATGTCATTATTAAGAATAACTGAAACAACCTCATCACAGGACCTAAGGGATTCATAAGGTCGTCCAACCATTATAGGAATAAAATTGAGATTTTCCCAATACTAGTTGGTTTACATTTATAGTGCCTTCTGAAGATAATACAACCCTATGCAACCAAGCTACTCATCTGCAATCATTAAATAAGCGAATCACACTATGGGATATGAGAAAGATGATTACTCATGGGTTTCTACTAATACTTGTAGCTTTCTTAGTAAACCATAAGTATGAGGCATGACAAGCTCAATGAAAAAGGTATCCAATTCTTACATGGATTTAGGTAGATCTATGTGTGACATACTCCATATCAAAGGCAAGACATTCCTAAGTATAATGTACCTAATTAATTCAATCACCTACTATCCATGTAATCATCAACATGTTTTCACCCATGTCATTGTTATATATATGTCATCGATACATGCCTCCGTACATACCAAGCCCTCCTAGTGGGCATATCTGAGACATGCCAGACAAACAACTAGAATAGGGCCCATGAGGGAATTAGGGTTAATCCTATATACTAGTGTTCGAGTCCACCTACATCTTAACACTAAACTATACTTCCATATGGTGGGAAAATTAAGTTTAATAACCAGAATAGTCGACTCCTATTTAGGGAAATTTATTTATCCATATGGGGTGTTGGGTGAACTACGGTTCTAAAAATCAAAGTCTCAACCATTAGTGGTTTGCGGAGTGAAAGTGACCAATTTAATCATGGGTTAAACCCTAACTGGTCATTCCACCACTAGCAATTAGGTGTATCAACAACCTCTAAGAGTCACCTATTTAATTAAGGGTCAACCTAGGATAACTTAAAATAGTCAAGTTACCGACTGCTTAGGCTCTGATACCATTTTGTAAAGAGTGAGACCCAAAAGGAGATCCACTCTTCACTGAATTGAAGAAATAGCCCATCCAATCCCAAACGTACCAAAAGGTAATAAGGAAAGGACGAATTTCATTCATTTCTCAAATGGCACATATTACAAAGCATGATAATGAATAAGCAGCGGAACAACACTATTACAAAGTTACAATGGTTATCGTTATACAAAAGCTCATCACCATAAAAGGTGAATTTACAAAAACTTGAACTATCTACAAATAAGCCCAGTAGCAGAGGGTAACCTAGCCATTCCAAGCTATCCTTAGGTATAATTCTCTTTATATGATCTTCGAGCAACCTTGATCTTTAATGTACCTAAACCTGGGTGGAAAGGAACATCACCCAGAACATAGGAAACAACATAGAGGTCAGCGAAGGCTGAGTATGTACATATATAAAACATTCTAGGCATTATATAGGGTTAAAAGTACAAAAGAGATGTCCCCACAAGAAAATTGGCTATTTGCAATTAAGTATGTTCAAGAGAAAAGTAACAAAAGAAATGAGGCATATTAAATTTCAGATTACAACATGATAATAAAAGAGTGTCTTGCCATAACAATCATCCACAGATTCACATTAAAACAATAAATATTTGCATGCATAACAATATAAACTAAATATACCTAAAACAAGGCCATAACACCGTAGGATCATGGCCTAAAAACAAACAAGGGTGGAAACGCACACCCCGGGCGGAATACACACGCCCTATATAAATATGGTTGTACATAAGTACCGCTATTCTAGATATTCTAGTCAAACATGTAGCATGCATAAAATAGAGTGACAAGACCGGCATTTTAGTCAATTTCAAATAAAAAGACAATATAGCAGAAGGGGTCCAAAAACCCATTATAAACAAGGTATCACAATAACCAATTGAATATCATGAATTGAGAGAAGGAAAAATAATAAATGTCCAAGAAAGTGATTTTCAAGTAGAATAACAGTTCAAGAGATGCCTCATTAAAAGAATGTAGATTTTAGTCATATAATGCCCAAAATAAAATAGAGGATGTACATACCTTATGATCAGTCCTAGATATTCAATAACACCTCCTAGATTCAGTGTCAGGGTTGTCTCAACCTAATCACAACATATGTGCATTTAATTAATATAAAAAGCATTAAATCCTTTTCTTAGAAATCGACCCTACATTAGGTTGGAAATATGGTCATGAAACCTATCCCAATAAATTATTTGTATTTTTCTGATTTCAAAAACATATTTATTTGTATTTTTCTGCTAAACTGATAATTAGTTACAATTTTTATAAGTTAAAATCAATTACTG
Organism: Alisma plantago-aquatica; assembly: GCA_963693085.1. Classification (NCBI taxonomy): domain Eukaryota; kingdom Viridiplantae; phylum Streptophyta; class Magnoliopsida; order Alismatales; family Alismataceae; genus Alisma; species Alisma plantago-aquatica. The sequence continues at coordinate 1,110,553,020 of OY856410.1, forward strand.
ATACAAGGAAAATGAATTGTGCATTGACCGGAATGCCCCTGAATGTAAATGCGAAACAAGGGCTCGTTGTCAGGCAACTATAGAGAAATAAATGGAAATAAGTTTCAGGTGACAGATTGATAACACCAAATTTTGTGACGTTTTTGCCCTTTATTCTGTTATCAAAACTACCCTTTTCTGCTATTTTCCTCTATTTTATTAGCATTTTCGCAATAATTGGCCAAGCAACGCTCTTATTCCAATTTTTCCTATCTTCTACAGAGTTTTCCTTGTTTTTGTGCAATAAGGCCGATTCCGGCCCACAATAAGTCTAAGCCCGTCTCGACCTTCCTGACGCCCGATACAACCCAGCCCGACAGGGGCTGGGCGACACGAGAATGATCGGCGGAGAGGGGCGCTGCGCAAGGAGGACGTGTCGGCCGACATACCGTCTACCCGACAGGGAGCCAAAGCCGCATCGACGAACAAACTCGTCGGGCGACACAGCCACCCACCGGCTGGCGTGCCGCCAGCCACGTGACCGATAGCCAGCGCCTCGCGCCGAAGACATACCTGTATCGGCCGTCCACATCCATCGACCGGCGTATAAGGGAGCTACGTGGCGTTTCCAGCACCATAACTCCTTCAACCGCCGGTATAAATAGCAGCTACAGGAAGCCGAAAAGACAGGTCGGAGACATCGGGGGGTGGATAGGTCGGGACGGCTGGCTAGTTCACATTTCGGACAGTGGGGGACTTGAGCTATCTGCGAGAGAAGTGCGAGAGAAACCGTATCGTGCCCCAGTGCTCATACCGGGCGACACTAGGTGAGCTCTTCCTCATCCCGAGAGGGAGGGGATCGGTTCACCTAGGACTGTACCGGACGACACTGAGGGCCGATATCGGTCGATGTAGATACGCGACACGAGTTCCCGACAGCAATGCCCGACAGTAATATATGTAAATCCATGGCCGACACGATACTGAACCCGATACGCTCGACCCGTCAGTCGTGCCGCCTGAGAGGGTGTGCCGCCCGACATGAGCGTATCGGCCAGGGTCTTCGAACGATACAGTCGTCCGTCAGGCGCGCCGTTCGAGAGTTCGTGCCGCCCGACGCGGCTGTACCGGGATAGGTCCTTGGACGGTATCGGGCTGGGAGTAGTAGTAGTCTGTCGCCCTTCTACATCAAGAAGGCGACATCTATCTTTAATTCTGTTGTTTAAATTCTTAGCTTATGCATTGTATTAAGACCCTTATTGCTGATGGAAATAGAAATGCTTAATTGCTATTTGTTTAATGCTTAGTGCCTTATGATTGGGTAACTGCTGTGTTGGATATCTGAACTCTAGCTTGCATGTTTTGGATCGCGTTTCGCTTAGCTACCGAATCGTCTTTCCCGTCGCAACTACTTCGAGAGTTGGGTTGTGGCTCTAGTGTTCGGTCCGGTTCTGGAGTACGAGAGTGCCCGGAACGGAGTTGTTTTAGTATCATTCCACTCTAACTTGAGTCCAGCAACCTCGAGAGGGGTGTTGAAGCTTGGTTAGAGGCACCCACTCTGAGAGGAGGGGTGCAGGGTGTTACTGCTACCGCTTGTCTTTCTAAAGTCCTATCCCTTGCATTACGCCTTAAACTGCAGTTTATCTTTCTATTTTCTGTTGAATGAAAATTCCTAAAACTGCTAAATGACAAAATCTTAATCTTTCTTGTAACTCCAGTTGGAGATAGTTTTCTTTGATTTAATCGTGACATCTTGTTGTTCCCTTCGGGGAACTTTAATATCTCTTTATATCCACCGGAGTGTAGAGTGTCGATTCAGAGTCGTCAACACAACCCACCTTGTCCCTGTGTTCGACCCCGTATGACTACTTCGACCCTGTAAACAAAGTTGTGGGGGCCTAGAAGGATTCGGGTTATAAATGTGAAGGCTCGACTACCTCAAATACGCCTCCAATTTTAGGACGCGCGATTTAGGCCGGTCAACTTTCTGGCGCCGTTGCCGGGGACAAGGCAAATGACACTGTTGACGAACCCAAATCCACTAACTACACTCCCGTGCCTCAAGCTTAGAAATAGGCTTGACAACACTTCTTTTTCTTTTTCTTTTTCTTTTACTCTAAGCATTATTCTTTACCCCAATTATAATTTTCTAAACATGATTTTTATGCGGTTTTCAGGTACTCTGATCTACTGAACACCGAGACTCTTCAACCATGCCTCCTCGCGTAGAGCCACCTTCTGGAAACGAAATCCCAGGAGGGAGGCCAGCTTCGCCTCCACAGGGAGACGACGACCGGTATAGTGATCATGAGCGGCAAGAAGATCTAGAATCACCAGGGCATGAGGAAGAGCATCATCAGCATAGACGTCGTCGGAGACACAGGAGGAATCATGATAACCGGGAGCGACGCCGAGACGCCAGCAACAGTGACGACTCGGAGGAAGAAGAGAAAACTCTGAGAGAATTGGCTTCTACCAAGGCCAATAGATCGAGGTGCCCCGTTATCATCCCAAGGTTCAATGCTACAAACTTTGAGCTCAAGCCATCTGTGATCTCCATGATTCAAAATAAAAGCTTCAGGGGGAATTCTAAGAGTGACAACCCTTACCATCACCTTGATGCTTTCAAGAATATCTGCGACACCATAAAGATGCGAGGGGTTCCCCAAGAGGTCATTTACTGCAAGGGTTTCATCTTCTCTTTGGAGGATAAGGCTCTATCATGGTACCTTGGGCTACCCCACCAAGCGCTGAATGGATGGGGAGAACTGGCTGACGCATTTGTAAACAAGTTTTACCCCACTAAGAAGACGATGAGGAACAAGTTGAAAATCACGTCTTTCACGCAAAAGCCAAATGAAAACCTCCACGACGCCTGGGAACGATATCTGGAATATCAGAGGGACTGCCCTCACCACAATTTCAAGAAGGGCTTCCTACTCTCCACCTTCTACAATGGGCTAACTCCCGATGAAAGGGTATCGCTGAATGCGGCAGCAGGAAGTGACTTCTTAGGGAAGAAGCCAAGCAAGTCAGAAAAGATCATTAGGAACATGGCTGAGTTGAAGGCCGATGTTGACTATGACAGATCCGATAGAGGGCAGGCGAAGAAGGCAGGGGAAGGAACCTCTCTTGAGTCCAAGGCTCTGGAAAACATTACTTCTCAGATTCAAAGGATAGCAACAGATGTGAAACAACTAAAGGATCATGGCGGAAAGGGGAAGAAGCAAGTTGAGAAAGTCATGAAATGTGTTACCTGCGGTGAAGGAGGACATGGGGTAGACAACTGCGTCTACACCAAACCCGGCACCGACAGCGACTCCGACTCAGAAGAAGAGAGCACCGAGAATGTATCCTACATGAGCTTCAAAAGACCAGACCACCCTGGATTTAATTATGGCAACAAAGACGCGGCCGAGAACTCGCATCAGCTAAACACCCTGGCCAGGCCCATGCAACCTTTTGAAAAGAGGGGGGGTCAGGCCAATACACTAAGAACAGCCAGTTCCAGCCAGCAAAAGGTAATTTCCAAGCACCAGGAAAGTACCAAGGCCCGCCCCGTGAACAGGAGAAAGGGGTGAACCAATCCGAAGTGATCGGCCAGTTGTTCGATTTTGTAAAGAAATAGGACACCGTTAATCACCAGTTAGCGCAAAGTGCGCTGTCCAATTCGGGGGTTTTGAACTCGTTGCAGGTCCAGTTGGCAGATATGCAGACACATCAGCACCAAATCGACCAGCAGCTAGCGCAGCTCGCCGAAATTATGAAGAATCCTGTAGGGAAGATCCCGTCTAACACCGAACCAGCTAAAAGATAGATCAAGATGAAGAAGCTGAAAGATGTCTAGCTGTAGACAGGAAATGCAGCGCTCCTCGGGAGGCAGCCCGTGTTTTATTTTCCTAGAATAGGATGTTATTTACTTTCTTGCAAGGCAGACATTACAAACATTATGGACTGTAATAAGGCCCGAGTCAGTGCATGCACACGTGTGCTGACTCTTTTTGTTTTAAGGGCCACCGTTTTAGTTTTGCCAGGATGGGTAATACCATCTGAGGCCGGGCTTAGCCTTAGGCCAATGATGTTTTACCCGCCTGTCGCCTCTTTCTTTAAGTGGGTTTTACTTCGGAGTTTTGTCCCGAAAAATCTTGTATCGGTCGGGCGAAGTCTGGTCTAGCAAATCCTTTTTCCCAGATCGGATCGGGCGGCACACCAACCGACATACAGATTGCGCCCGTCCCGGGAGGAAATGTTTTTACCGCAACATTCGGCCGCTATATATAAGGCAAAAACTTTACCGTGTCGCGCTCCCGAACTTTAACTTTTTCAGCTACCGTATCGCGCAGTACTTTTCTTGCCCTCCGCTCCCGTGTCGCGTAGAGACCTCTTTCGATCCCGTGACGCGCAGCACCTTAAGGAAAACAAAGGTATCGCGCGACAGCCCTATCGCCCGAGCATACCCGATACGGACCTTTATCGCGTACGATGTATCGGGCGAGGATTTTACGTTGATTTTCTTGTTGACCGACACGGTTATCGTGCAACACACTTCTCTCACACCTGCCCGATACATCTGTGTCGGGCAGCGACCGTATCGTCCGTTTATTATCGTATCGGGCAGCGCTCTTTTAAGACCATGCCGAGCACTCAGTTCCTTTTGGTCGTATCGCCCGACACGGTTGTATCGGGCAAGCTTTACCTGATCTTGTCTCAAGGCCCGATACAGTCGTGCCGGGGTGCCTTTCCCCTTGTTAATTTTTCTGTTGATAACAAAATAGCATTTATTTGATTGATAATAGGGATGGCACGCACAAAGATAATCGTTAGACTCGTTGGCGAGCAAGGCAGGAGAGTCGTCACCGAACCAGAGGCAGAGGTGGCCACGGTCGGGCAGAAGCGCTCGAACCCTGAAGCAGCTGGACCCTCAACGTCTGGAAAGAGGGTGAGGACAGAAGAAGCGGCCACTCCATCTGCAGCACCTACTCCAACAGCAGAACCCCTGGAGCACACGCCAGGTAGGTTCGTGCCAAGAGATGAAGAGCACGGACGCCGGTATGCTGAGCTAGGAGCCAAGCTCTACAGGCCTAGCAGCCTATCCGCCTCCTACACCGAGCTCACGAAGGAGTTCATGGCGTCCCTTCACCGAGTAAAGAATACACCTGCGGAAGCCAGAAAGTATGGCAGAGAAGACAGACTCCAGGGGCGACTTTACAATGCAGAGCACGTCATTTCGGAGAAGCTGCTCAACCAGATTTTCTCCTCCAGCGAAGAGGAGAGAGAGAGACTAGATAACGGTGAAAGAATCATCGAAGGGGACGGATTCAACCCCGTAGATATATGGGAAAAGTTAACCGGGGAGTCCTCTTTCAAACCCGGGAGCAAGGTGGCGGCAGTGCACTCATGCTTCTCGAGGATAATACACAAGCTGGTGGCGTGCCTCCTCTTCAGCAAGAACGAGTCCAGCAACATTTACTCCGAGGAACTCCACGTCATGTGGCACATGATGGAGGGCCGGACTATCAACCTGGGGCGCTTCTTGCTGAACAGGCTGCACCCAATAAAGGATGCCACCAAGGAATATTGCATGGGTGGCATCGTGAACCTAATCGCGGTGGGGTTGGGGTACCCGCGTGAGCCGCGCAGCCTCTCAAGAACGAGAGGGGACGAGTTGATCGACCTCAAGTACCTCATGAGGTCGAGTATAATAAAGAAGGAGGGGCGGAGTTACTTCTACAAGTTCGCAAGGACAAAGATCCTTCTCCCGCTTCCTCGTTGCGCCGCCTACGATGTAGAAAAGCTAGTCTTCACCACGGCCGAGATCGAGGCTGTGGTAGCAGGCGCAAGCTGCGCTCCACCCCCAAGAAGCCAAGAGCGGGGAATCACCAGAGGGCCCATCCCGCGGGGCACTCGGCAGGACGTATCTTCAACAGCTCCTACCGAGCGGCTCATTGCCTCGGAGCCACCAACGACAGACACGACAACAAGGCCAGGGGTGGCAAGAGAAGAACCGACGATCGTGGAAGTCGCCGAGACAAGGACTGGAACTGCAGCGAGAGAGACGGCTGCGGTCCCCGTAGTTTCTACTGCGCCCTTAAGGGAAACTGATGAATTACAACCGGATGTTAGCGATGAGGTATTCGTCGATATCCTACAAATGGAGATTGAAAGAGCACAGGTGACGTAGACACCACCACCAAAGTCACCTATTGCAGTTGTTGAGGAGATCGTCGACATCGTCGATATGGGGCAGCATCCGTCCCCTACAACACGGTCTCCTCCGATACAACAAGAGGGCGGGGCAGCACCGACACCTCGCCCAGAAGCATCAACCGCGCAGACAATAGAAGTAGGTTCTGCCTCGTCAGGTAGACCTTCGTGCGGGAGGAGAATTTCGAGGTCAAGGGGGAGACAAGCGGAAAACCCTCCTTTGCTCGGAATGATGCTAGGACAAGAACTCAATTTTTTGCGGGAGGTAACAGAAAACCATTCTACTACATTTCTTTCCCTAACCCGCAAGTTTTCGTTTTTCGAACAGAGGCTGGATAGGCAGGAACGAGAACTGCTGGCTTTAGCCAGCCTACCTGGCCGGCTAGAGGCAGTGAATGCCACACTTCAACAAGTTCTGCAGCGCCTTAGCGAGATCAAGGGGAGGCTGAACAGGGAGGACGACCATCCACGCCCAAGGCAGCCGAGAAGATCGCCGTCGCCTCCTGGTCCAGGCTCTCAATCCTCGTCGTCAAGAGCGTCATCAGGATCGTCATCATCCGCCTCCTCCTCCGGCAGATCGTCATCAGCAACCGGAGGAAATTCTTCACAAGGGCAAGGCTATGAAGCTCCTTCTAGACAAGAAAGCCCTTTTGACCTGAATGAGGCCGCTCCCTCAGCCCCCTTTGACGAAGCTGAGGATAACAACGAAGATATCAACGTCGGGGAAGGCTCTTCTGACGTATCCGAGGGAGAAGGGTGGACATCCGCACTGCAAACGAAAGACACCTCCCCAGAGGAAGGAGTTCAAAGGCCGACATCATCGATTTCTCTACACCGACAGAGATACCTTCTTTCGAAATGGCTGACTTTGACAGAAGGGTCATAGGATATCTAACGACCAGAGACCAGAAACTGCTCAACATGGTCCTAAGATCGCAAGCCGACGAGGAAGAGGTACTCTGGAGCGACGGTTATTTCTCGGTGCAGCGGGGAACTCTGAGAAACATCTTCCGCGCCAAGGCCGTCGTAGGGAAGAGTTTGTTCAGAGTACTACAAGGGGCCATTATAGAAAGCACCGACAAGAAGAAAGGCCGACATACAGTTTACGCTGCCACCCCGACCCTATCAAGAAGACTAATGATGGGGTTGTATAATTCTACGCAGGTAGAAAGTATGTTGGATTACATTGAAGTGCACAATCCGAAACTGGTGCTGGCCCCTTACAAACACAGAAACAACTGGTTCTTGTGCATTGCCGACCTCCGAAGTCATGATGTCCAACTGCACTGCTGCTGCAGCAAAGAGGTCCCGCACACAGGAAGTACGTTCCTACACCCAAAGGACGTAAAGCTAAGACTGCTGCCGCTACGTCTCCACCGGGTCATCAAGTACAGAGTCCAGCGCCACAGCGGCATCTGGAGTTTCTACTCACTAAGGGACTTCCCAGTCCAAGAAGAGGAGGGAAGTGGAAATAGCGCATTCATAGTCCTCAGAGCCATGGAGATGATACATATCTTCAGATACTTCAAGCAACTCTAGAATAATAACTTCTACAATCTCAGAAGCAAATATGCATTGCTGCTGATAAAGGACAAGCGCTACTTCTGAGACGCGGGGATACAAGAAGAGCTGCTGGATGGTGAACAGGAAGAAGAGTCATCTCAACACAACAGCTCTCCTGAAAAAGAAGCAGAAACAGAGACGAACATCTGTGGGGCAGGCAAACAGATAAACATCTTGCGGCAAGTTTTCGGACATGACGAACATGCCTCGCCCCAGAACCTGGAGGAGTCAATCCACAACTTCGACCGTTTCTCATGCGCTACCCTCACGCAAAAACAGGTCAACGAAATCCACATGAAGTTGGCTGACTCCAACCCTGCAGACATAGCTTACTCGGCAGGCGATGTCATAGTCCCGATTGACGACTTAAGGGACATGGTAAAAGAGGGAGGGTGTCTGGCATTATCTGTGGCGGTCGCCTACATCCAGATACTATGAAACAAGTCTGAACATGCATACATAGCAGATCCAATGCTGTTCAACGACATTTGCCTAGCCGATGAACAAGGGGCAAAGGAAGCTTTCCTAGCAGAATTGGAATGCAGAGTCCCGGATACCATTCTCCTTCCAATCCTGCATAACAACCACTGGACGCTCTTAACGGTGTACACCCAACAACGAGCAGGGATTTTCTACAACAGCTCGGACAGCAATAAAGACCATCTAGTGCCTTGTACATCGACAGCGATGACATCTCTTGAACGATTAGTACAAAAGTACTATATCGATATAGCAGCGCTGATACAACCATTTCTGGGAATGCAAGCAGGAAGCTGGCATGAACTCCAGTTCTGCCACCGAAGCCCGCAGCAAATTCAACTATCCAACGACTGCGGCATCTTCGTCCTGGAATGGATGGCAAACGAGGCAACGCCTGATCAGCTCCTCCACATCGACTATCACAGCAAAAGAGGAGAATATGTGTGGGAGCTCTTATCTAGCCCAGGCGCGCTGATCATCTAACCCTCACTGATAAACATTTCCTTACCTCATCTACTTCACAACTCTGGGACAAAGTGTGGAGCAAGTTTGGGGGGGGTACCATGTACCAGTGAGGGAGGTACAAAAATCTTCTGATCTCTCTGACTTAAATTCCTTATTCTTTTGTTCTTTATCTTAAATTCCTTATTCTTTTGTTCTTTATCCTTTTGTTCTTTCCTATATCATGTGTACATATATATGTTTATACCAAAATTTCTGAAAATTTCTGAAAATTTTGAAAATTTTGCTTATTTTGTCCCCTATGCATATGTACAAAGTTGCTGTAATAATAATAAAAACCTGTTGTGACTTCTTGCAAAGTTTACTTTCTGTTTATTTAACGAGTTACAAGTTCTGTCATATCTTTCTGATAATGTTGTCTCAAACAAACAAAAGATTGTGCCTTGCCATCCAAAAATTTTCGAAAAATAATAATCTCGCAAACAGCTAAGAGACGAGTATGGAGAAGGAAAAAGCTGCCCAAACATCAGATATCTCTTTTGTTTTTCCTTACCCAGCAAAAATCCCAAAAAGAGAAAGAAGCCTTATGAGAGTGAATAAAAGCATGAGAGTTTTGCCCAATAAAAGAAAAGAAAATATATATATATATATACACCCTTGTTTTCCAAAAGTACCCATCTTTAGGCATGGTAGATCCGGGGCAGTGGTACGTAGGATGTGAAATCACTGCTCTAAAGCCAACTGGCTTGGACTGCAGGGACCACTTGCCCGTTAACGAACCCTTACCTGGATGGACTGATGGGAAACAAGAAGAAAAACCCAAAAAGCTTTAGCCTACCCTATACACAACTTTCTGCCCCTAAAATAAAGCTGTTTGGTGTGGAAGCTAACTTCGGAACCATACACCAAAGTCTCGCTGAAGCTGTGGAGAGGAATTTTTTTTACTTAAATAATAAGGCAAGTAGGGCAAGGTCTTTTGTTCGCATTAAGACAACATTACCTCCAAGACATCGCAAAGCTTGTGCTACCCTTTAGCCTTAAAGTTTGGCTGTGCAAGAAGAAGCAACACAAAGTTTAGTTTAAATATTGATTGAGGACAATCAAAAAGCTAAGTTTGGGGGAGTTGATAACACCAAATTTTGTGACGTTTTTTCCTTTTATTCTGTTATCAAAACTACCCTTTTCTGCTATTTTCCTCTATTTTATTAGTATTTTCGCAATAATTGGCCAAGCAACGCTCTTATTCCAATTTTTCCTATCTTCTACAGAGTTTTCCTTGTTTTTGTGCAATAAGGCTGATTCCGGCCCACAATAAGTCTAAGCCCGTCTCGACCTTCCTGACGCCCGATACAACCCAGCCCGACAGGGGCTGGGCGACACGAGAATGATCGGCGGAGACGGGCGCTGCGCAAGGAGGACGTGTCGGCCGACATACCGTCTACCCGACAGGGAGCCAAAGCCGCATCGACGAACAAACTCGTCGGGCGACACAGCCACCCACCGGCAGGCGTGCCGCCAGCCACGTGACCGATAGCCAGCGCCTCGCGCCAAAGACATACCTGTATCGGCCGTCCACATCCATCGACCGGCGTATAAGGGAGCTACGTGGCGTTTCCAGCACCATAACTCCTTCAACCGCCGGTATAAATAGCAGCTACAGGAAGCCGAAAAGACAGGTCGGAGACATCGGGGGGTGGATAGGTCGGGACGGCTGGCCAGTTCACATTTCGGACAGTGGGGGACTTGAGCTATCTGCGAGAGAAGTGCGAGAGCAACCGTATCGTGCCCCAGTGCTCGTACCGGGCGACACTAGGTGAGCTTTTCCTCATCCCGAGAGGGAGGGGATCGGTTCACCTAGGACTGTACCGGACGACACTGAGGGCCGATATCGGCCGAGGTAGATACGTGACATGAGTTCCCGACAGCAATGCCCGACAGTAATATATGTAAATCCATGGCCGACACGATACCGAACCCGATACGCTCGGCCCGTCAGTCGTGCCGCCTGAGAGGGTGTACTGCCCGACATGAGCGTATCGGCCAGGGTCTTCGAACGATACAGTCGTCCGTCAGGCGTGCCGTTCGAGAGTTCGTGCCGCCCGACGCGGCTGTACCGGGATAGGTCCTTGGACGGTATCGGGCTGGGAGTAGTAGTAGTCTGTCGCCCTTCTACATCAAGAAGGCGACATCTATCTTTAATTCTGTTGTTTAAATTCTTAGCTTATGCATTGTATTAAGACCCTTATTGCTAATGGAAATAGAAATGCTTAATTGCTATTTGTTTAATGCTTAGTGCCTTATGATTGGGTAACTGCTGTGTTGGATATCTGAACTCTAGCTTGCATGTTTTGGATCACGTTTCGCTTAGCTACCGAATCGTCTTTCCCGTCGAAACTACTTCGAGAGTTGGGTTGTGGCTCTAGTGTTCGGTCCGGTTCTGGAGTACGAGAGTGCCCGGAACGGAGTTGTTTTAGTATCATTCCACTCTAACTTGAGTCCAGCAACCTCGAGAGGGGTGTTGAAGCTTGGTTAGAGGCACCCGCTCTGAGAGGAGGGGTACAGGGTGTTACTGCTACCTCTTGTCTTTCTAAAGTCCTATCCCTTGCATTACGCCTTAAACTGCAGTTTATCTTTCTATTTTCTGTTGCATGAAAATTCCTAAAAACTGCTAAATGACAAAATCTTAATCTTTCTTGTAACTCCAGTTGGAGATAGTTTTCTTTGATTTAATCGTGACATCTTGTTGTTCCCTTCGGGGAACTTTAATATCTCTTTATATCCACCGGAGTGTAGAGTGTCGATTCAGAGTCGTCAACACAACCCACCTCGTCCCTGTGTTCGACCCCGTATGACTACTTCGACCCCGTAAACAAAGTTGCGGGGGCCTAGAAGGATTCGGGTTATAAATGCGAAGGCTCGACTACCTCAAATACGCCTCCAATTTCAAGACGCGCGATTTAGGCCGGTCACAGATCTACATGAAAGCAAAAATTACCAATATGCCCTCATGGGCGTGACATTGATATATTGGCCACCATGGGCTGAACTGGACTTTCGTCCCAGGGATTGAAACCCATGTGTTCAGCGCCATGGCTACTCCACAGAGCTCGGGCCAAGGTACAATCCTTTGATCCAGGACTCCTGGCGAGTGGCAAGAAGGCACACTAGCTTCTCCTCTTCGTCCTGGACCTGCAAAACCTCTGCTCAGGTCCTGCGGTGGCCAAAGTCGGGGGCGAGACCACAGATGGTTCGACGAAGACAAGGCGAGGGAAATCTCATGGCCATTATCCTGTAGGGCTATGAATCGGCATGGAACCACCTCACAGAGAGGTTCACAAAGCAACAGGCAAGTGAAAGGCTGGAAATGTCAGGAGCCATAGATACCATCGCTGACCAGACAAACTGCAACCTCATCGTGATAAAACCAAACACAAAGCCATGAAATCTAGCATGTGTATCAATCGCAATGGAGGCAGTCTCGTGGTCCAGGGAGCAGCTGATAAATAGGAGATGCTCGCCGAGTTGGGTGTGTTGCAGGCCCGAGAACAGCAACAGGACCCGTGGACATATGGAGGTCAAAATAGGGGAAAACAAGGGCATTTTGTCGACCGGACAGATGAGATCACCTTGCGATAAACCAACCACAAGGAAAGAAAGAGTGGGGTTCAGAGATGGTTGCCTTGTCTTGAATTGAAGTGAGAAGCAGGGGGCTGCTGGACTGACGAGGAGTTGTCGGAGGGAACAGCTCGATCCAGCGGGGTGCGTCTGAGGCGGTTCGTACCAATTGACCGAGGTGAAAGGTGAAGGAGGACGAGACGATGGTCTCTGGATAGGTATGAGTCCATGAGATTTGTCATAGAGGTGGGGGTGAGAGCAGCGGTCGTCGGATGGGTAGGAAGACTGATTTTGGGCGTTTTGTCCCAAGGTCACGAGAGGAAATGAATCATGGGTCATTATGTTTGGGAGAGCAATGCGGATCTAGTGGCGAAGAAAAATCGTTAAAAGATGAAGTGTGGAGGGAGAACGGCGAGGTGGAACGAGTCGCCGGGAAGCCAGTCAAATAGGCAGTCTCGCGCGGAGAAGTCAGGGGTAGGAGACGAGGTCCAGCGTCTGCCTAACCGACCCGATAAAGATCTGCGTGCAGAACTAAGCATCATATGACTTAGTTGCTATGACATTTAAATGCACCAGAACTTAGGAAAAAGGGGCGTGACAATCAAATGAATCACATAAATAGCATTGAACGTATACATTAATCTCCTAAATTGCTATTAGGGGTGTATATGATATCCGATTAGGCTCAAAATTGGTGGGTTACCTAATTAGGGTATGTCGAACACGAATTTGGACTTAATTTTTCATTTTGAGATTAATTGCTCTGTATTTCCCCAAATTCACTTAATTATTATATTAGGGTTTTTAAGTTCATCCTAAAGATCAAATTGGGTAAATCCTTTTGAATTATCTCTATTCTATAACTCTAAGGACCTAGGATTATCTTTGAGGATCTTATTAGGGCCAAGATCATAGATTTGTATTGATACTCATAAATTCCCATAATTCAATTATTAGGGTTATTACATCTTATGATTTCATGTTCATGTGATTCGAAAGAGTCAATTAGGGTTATCAGATCCTAATATGGTTTGATCTATGCTATTACAAAGAAATATAGACATTGAAAGGTAGCTAAGAAAAGAAAAGGGACAAGGGATTTTGGATATCCATCTAATAAATAAGGGGCCTAGAAGAATGGGAAATTAGCCTATGTGTCTAGAATCGAGTATGTTACATAAAAATTGAGGAGGTGTGGGGGAGTTACCTCTTGAGGATGTAGCAAATTCAATCATGTTTCCTTTGGAGCGTGTCTGCGGGATCTTGCGCAATGGGTTGTCCTCAGCCGTAAGCTCAGCGATGATCTCAGATTTCAATAGAGCTTTTGCTTCCTCTGAGATATCCCTGAGGGTGAGCTTGTGGGGTGGTGATGGGTGTTTGAAAGGTGTTGTTGTATATATGTCCATAGGGTTGGGGGTGGTAGGCTTGTGGATGGGGTGAAGGCGTGCAATGGTAGTGGGGATATGGCCAGAGGTGCTGGTTTTGATGTGTTTGTTTCGCCTGGGGCTGGCAGGCCCTGGATGGAAGGTGGATGTTTTGGGTACTGCAGCGGGGTTTGTTGGGTTTCTCCATGAGGTAGGGTGACTCTCAAAATTTATAAAGGGTGTAGGTGTTGTGGCAGGTGTTTCAGCATTGAGACGAATAGGGTGAAGTGTCTCCCCTAGACGGAGGTAAAGAGTGGCAGGAAGTTTGGTAGGGGCTATGGCGGCAAAGACACAGAAGGCTTTAATATAGTTTGAGGGGTTTACAATTTCAGGGGAGATGAATTGTATGGTGGCTCCGACAGCATGAGCAATATTTTGAAAGATATTGTTATCCCATAGATGTGGAGGGAGATCGGCTATGGAAATCCAGGTGGATCCGCGATCATGGGAAATGGTGGCACTAGCCAAGGGTGACCATTTGGTGAGGTGTATTTCCACAAAGCTGGCATCGCATGGTAGGGTGAAAGAATGGTCGAAAAGGGGTTGGATATGGGTGCCTTCAGAGACAATGTAGAGGAGTTTGGAGGGGGAGAGGATCTTAGGTTTTAGGACAGTGACGCCCACTAGAAAACTGGCGAGGGCCTTGGTGATGAGGAGGATGTTGAGGCGTTTGTTGTCAATGTTGTTCATAATGGTGGCCAGGATGCTCCTAAAGTGAAATACTTTCCAGGATCGCATGGAGTTGTCGGGAAGGTGAACGGGAAGGGTGATGGATGTTTGGGGTTTGGTGATGAACATGTTGGTAGCGGGAGTGGATGTTGTTATGTTGGTGTGATGATGAGGAGGTGCTCGAAGTGTAGGAGGGGGGGTCAGTGGTGATCTATGGGGGTTGGAGCTAGGGTTTTTAAACTGATCTGGAGAGGTTTTGGAGAAGCGGTGAAATTGGTCAGCGTGTTGTGTGTTCATCTGAAAAAAAGGTTCCCGGGGTAAAGATTTGTTGCATGGCATGGGGAAGCTATGTAGCATGGGGTGAGATACAGACAGAGGTAGCTTTTTACAGAAGCATTGGGGTTCAGCTTGGAAAGGCTGAGGACCAACAATAACTTGCTTTCCTGCATGGGGCAGGCATGGTGGGCAGGGATGTTTGGGGTTTTGTTTGATGTGTAAAGCCTACGGTAATGATGTCTTGTAAGCAATTTGATTGGTGGAGGAGATTGGTTGTGATATGATAGAGTGTGGATGTTTACCAAGGATGGCAAAGCGGTTTTTTGAAAAATGTGGTGGTGGGTTACTGGAGTTGCAGTTTTTGACAAGGTGAGAGGTGGAGCGGCAGTTTTAAAAACAGGAGTAAGAAGTTCAAATCTAGTTATTTGAGCATCCTACTCAAAATTTGAGGGGACGTCCGAGTCACCATCTCGTAAGTCTCAAATCCAACCACGTCAGAGTTGGGCCGTTTAATTTGCCATTTTATTTAGACTCGATAGGATTTGGTAGTTTGGTTTTGAAATGAAAGTCAAATTACAGAGGTATGTTGATGTGGTCGGAAGTCGAAACCAAAGTGACTTTGATCTACCTTGTGGAAAGGAAACTGATATGTAATAAGCAGCAGACACCACGACCACCTGAACGTGGGAACACAGACTCAAGAATAGAAAGACTCCAGGTCATCCCCTCCATGAAGCGCAGGTCCCCGGCAACCATGCAACGTGCAGCTGATTGTGGATCCAGTTCTCACACAACGTGTAGCAGTAATGGCAGGATACACTACATGTGTCTCACTCACGACCTCCACGGAGAACAAACTGTAAACTCGTGTATATATACCACCTGGTTATAATGAATCGGCAAGTGAGATTTCTCACATACACATTGAACACTCAACTTTTATAATATGTATTTGTATAGTGAGATAGTTATATACAAATGATTGTAGTCGACCTTGTTGATTCTTTTGTGGGGACACCGAATCCCTCCCCATCCTTGCTTGTATGGTTGATTGGATCATAGTGACAACATGCACACAAATTCTGTGCTGATGTGTTTGGATTGCGTATGAGAAGATTTCCATAGGAGGATTTTGTGGGGGTCCGTTGATTTACTCGTGTTAGAAATTTCAACCCTTCTTGGGCATCTCTTTCCCCGAACGATTTATCTCTATCATAATTCATAACCTCAGGATCCGCTTTTTCGGAACAGGGTTGCATGCCTCCCCTCTCTTTGTTGATTGACGTTTCTTCTTGGTTACAGCCGTTTTGCTCAACCGTTGCCAATGCTTTCAGAGGTTTCACATCCTTAGTGGTGGCCACCGAAAGAAAAAGGAAACCTACCATGAATTTCTACCTTAGTCGGCAATTGTTTTAGCCTCAAGCTTTTTCCCAGTGCTGCTCTCTCCAAATCTATCGTCAATCCAGCCCATTCAAAGTGATGTGAGTGTCTGCAGCCAAAGCCGTGAGCGTCTGCCGCCAAAGCCACCCGCTATAAATACTTATGCTACAGAAATCTGACTGTGCAAGTCTGCTCTCCAAATCGCGGTCTGCTGCATCTCTGCTGTGATGTGCTCAAATCTTTGTCCCCTGTGCAAGTCCCTTTCAACTAAACAGTCCCTCTCAACTAAACAGGCCAGGTTTGATTCATAGGGGTATGGATAGAATGGGATTTGAATCCTGTTAATTTAACTGAATGCCCAAATTTATCTGCACAAAAGTCACAATAGGATTCGCGTCGCGAGTAAGGTAAGTCCCTGTTATTAATATTTATAATTGTCGTTCATTCAACAGCGTGACAGGTGCAATGTAATTAACAATTACGACAGATCCAAAATAAGAAATGAAGTTCAAACAAAGCAGGAGAACAGAAAAAAAATAGGAGTTAGATTCACAAACCAGATCGTTCATTGAGAAACGAACGTGTTACTTAAAGAAATCAGTGTCCGGCAATCCTCGCGGATACATACCGTTCTCCCAGTCTCGATTCGGCACGAACCTAGAACAGACACGTCCCTCGCAGTCGACGTCGTCTTGTTGCACCACCACCGGCGCAACACAGCAACCGCAGGAATCACCGCCTGACAGTTGCGTCTCGGTGAAGGGAAGGAGAAGTCGTGCTTCGCACAGGAGAACGACTCCACGAAGTGACTCTGGGACGACAACTCTCGCACTCTGGATTAGGGCTCTCAAAACACACGACGGCAGAAGACTATTTTTTGTGTGTTTTAACCCTAATGACCGGATGCATATATATAGCCACGCACGTCCCTAATCCTATTCTCAGTAAGACGCAAACACGCGATTTCTCTTGTACACAATACGGAATAATCCGCAAAAAAGAAATATTTTCTAATTAGGATTAAGAATCCGAAATAGGAAAGAAACAATTAATTACATGAGTAATTAATTACTTAGTTGTATCCTAGTGCAAAAAGAAGACAGAAGACGGAAGACATTCTCCACAATCCACAATCTACAATCCGCAAGCCACAAGCCACAAGTCTGAGCCCGGCCCGGCCCGACCAGGCTAGGCGAGGCGCGCACGCGTGCGTGCGTGTGTTGTGATCATGTGTGCGTGTATTGTGATGTGGTAACCTCACCCACCAAGGAGGTGAGCATACCTCTTTCCTAGGACTTCTTAGGACACTAGTGCCCCAAGTGATCCTACATATGAGGACTACAAAAGTTCTAGGAGTGAGCAATATGGGATAAAACTTCTTTGCCATTTGCACTAGGGACAACACAATATTCTCACATGTACTTGCTGCACTACATTGGGCATAACCCATGCTAAATAAGTGATTACTACAGTAACATCGCTACAGTAACGAGCTGCTACAGTAACTAATAGCTACAATAATCATTTGTCTAACAATCTCCCACAAAGTCCAATGTGTAATGTGCTCTACCATTCAGTCATCCATACTGTGCTTTTAGCAGATACCTTTCGGTTTGAATCTACCTGAGTTAATCAACTGTGACCCCCGTAGGAACTAGGTGAACAAAAGTCTTGAACCTGAACCTTGGGTACAAGAGTATAGGTTGGTAACAACACAATCAAGACATGGTAGTAAAGAAAACAATGCATTAAGGCCATGCATACAAAATTTTATATCATGATTGATAACAGAGAACAACCCAATTCTCCTGTTGCGGCCTACACAACATCAATCACTTAGCTGGAGTCTCCAAGGATGTACTGCTAACATCCTGTCCTAAGACTTGACACCATTAAGAGACTACTCTCTTACTAACTTGCAGTCATGACACTAACAGGTCTCCCAGGGGATAGACACACAGATGCAAGAAGCATCAAACAAGAATACATAGTGTCATCCGATTTACCCGACAGCTTGTTATTACCACATTGAACCCAATTTGTGGGATCTCCACACTTTTGGGTTGGGTTGCTACTGTCTGCAAATCTATAGGGGTTTCAGTCCCATCCCCAACCTGGATTTTTCTACTAAAGCCAAGGTAAGACCTTTAGTGAAAGGATCAGTTGTATTATCTTTGGTACCGACGTAGTCCACAGCCACGACCCCATTAGACACTAACTCCCTTACATATTTCAATCTGACTTGGATGTGTCTACGCTATTTTTGATTGTACTTGGAACTCTTTATCTTAGCAATAGTTGTAGTGATGTCACAGTGAACTAAATTGTAGGAAGCGACTTCATTACCATAGGTAAACTGGACAGAAGTCCATGTAGCCATTCAGCTTCCAATCCAGTTTCATATAAAGCACACAACTCTGCCTCAAAAGTGGACCAAGACAATATAGTCTATTTCTTATACCTCCAGGAAACAGCTCCTCCTCCCAACAGGAATACATATCCTGAAACACCATTACTCCCAGAATTCACGGCAATCCAGCTTGCATCACTATATCCTTCAACTACGGAAGGATGTTTACCATAATGCAGCCCAAGGGAACGTGTTCCCTTAATATACCTCAGAAATCTGTCAAGAGCTTCCCAATGGGTTTTGTCAGGACAACTGGTGTATCTACTTAACTTGTTCACGGAAAACGCAATGTCTGGACGTGTACAGTTCATAAGATACATCAAACTTCTGATAATCTGATAGTATCGTAATTGAGACACTGGAACCTCAGTCTCATTCTTGAATAAGGGCTTGGATGAATCATATGGAGTCTTAACATGTTTACGTGATGTGTACTCAAACCTCTCCAGTATCTTCTTAACATAGTGATACTGAGAGAGAGTTATACCATCAGTAGACCTTATGATTTTAAGCCCTAAAATCACATCAGCGACACCCATATCCTTCATCTCAAACTTGCTACACAAGAATGACTTTGTCTCATTTATTACTTTCATATCGGAACCAAAAAGCAAGATATCATCGACGTATAAGCATAACAAAATGACCATTATTGACAATCTTGCAGTAGAGACACTTATCAAATTCATTAGAAATAAAGCCAAACGATGATATCATAGAATCAAACTTCTCATGTCATTGCTTAGGGGCTTGTTTCAAGCCATATAATGACTTAACAAGTTTACACACTTTGGACTCATTCCCACGACCCACAAATCCCTCAGGTTGTTCCATATATATCTCTTCTTGAAGATCACTGTGTAAGAACACGGTCTTCACATCCATCTGATGGATATAGAGATTATAAATGGAAGCTAATGCTATAAGCACTCGGATTGTGGTCATACGGGAAATAGGTGAATAGGTATCAAAATAATCTATTCCTTCCCTTTGTGTGTAGTCCTTAGCAACTAACCTAGCCTTATACTTATTGATTGTCCCATCTGCATTAAGTTTCTTCTTAAAAATTCATTTACAACCAACTGCAGAACAACCAGGAGGCAAATCCACCAATTCCCAAGCTCCATTCGAGAGAATTGATTGGATTTCATCATTAACGGCTTCTTTCCAAAACTTAGCTTCTGGAGATTCCATAGCTTGTTTGAAAGTAACAGGATCAGCTTCAACATTGTAAGTGAGAAACTCACTTCCAAAGTCTTTGGTTGTCTTAGGTTGTTTACTTCTCCTTGGTTCAACTATTTCTTCATAATCTTCCGATTCAAAAATAGCTTGTTCTGAGTCGCCCCCCACATTTGTCATCCTTTCCACATGCTCGGGAATGGAACCTGTGGTGAATGAATCTTCTTGAGAAACTTTATTGGGTACACCAGTTTTCATAGGAAACACATCCTCAAAGAATGTTGCATCACGTAATTCCACAATTGTATTGACCTCAATGCCAGAGATATCTGATTTTACAATCAGGAATCTGTAAGCATAGCTTGTCTCTACATAACCCAAAAATATGGCATCAACCGTTTTCGGTCCCAATTTCTTCCTTTTGTGTTCTGGGACAAGTACCTTTGCAAGGCACCTCCACACTCGAAGATATTTAAGACTCGTTTCCTTCCTCTCCATAACTCAAACGGACTACTCTCTGAATGTTTATGGGGAACTCTATTCAGAATATGGCAAGCCGTATTCAAAGCTTCCCCCACATTAAGTTGGGTAATCCAGATGTTTGGAGTAAGGTATTTACCATATCTATTAAGGTTCGTTTTTTACGTTCAGCTATCCCATTTGATTGTGGTGAATAAGGAGCAGTGACCTCATGAACTATACCATGTAATTGGCAAAATTCCAAAAACAAGTTCGACGTGTATTGTCCTCCCCTTTCAGACCTTAATCGCTTAAGTACTTTACCGGTTTGAGTTTCGGCTTCTTTCTTATAAATTTTAAATTTATCCAATTCATCATCTTTACTTCTAAGTAAAAAGACATAACAATATCTACTCGCATCGTCAATAAAAGTTATAAAATAATGCTTTTGATCCCTCGTAGCAATACCATTAAATTCACAGATATCTGTATGCATTAAATCCAAAATTTCCAAATTCCTATTCATAGAATGAAAAGGCTTCCTAGGCAATTTAGCTTATACACAGATTTCACATTTATTGTTGCTAATTTCAGATTTAGGGATCAAATTTAGATTCATCATATGCTTCATTGAGGCAAAATTAACATGTCCCAAACGTGAATGCCATACATCGTATGAAACAAGATTCATGCAAACAGAACTATAATCATTCAAATTTAAAATGGAATTTGAAACAGGTTCAACATGAATCTTAAACAAGTTCTCCACATCACATAAGTACCCCTTGCCAAAAAATAAAGAATCACGAAGGCATGTAATAATAGCCTTATTACATTTATAGTCTACTCTATAACCTTCTCTAACTAATATGACGACACTAAGGATATTGCGTCGAATGGTTGGAACATATCTGACCCTGTTAAGAGTTAAAACCTTCCCCGAAGGGAACTTCAAGTCCACCCGTCCTTCGCCTTTGACTTCTGCAGAGCTGGAATCGCACAAAGTCACGGACCGACCTCGAGAGACCTGGTAAGACACAAATAGGGATTTATCAGCACACACGTGTACATTAGCCTCAGTGTCAATTATCCAATAAAGTGGTTCAAAAATAGAAAGGATTTCAGATTTAATAGACACGTATCCATCATTGAAGTTCAAGGATGTAGTCATCATGTTGACCACAGCCTCCTCAGTTGCAGATGTGGTAGCTTTCTTTGCCTTCTTAGTAGGACAATCCGTGTTCCAGTGACCAACATGTCCACAAGTCCAACAAGGTTTGTTCTTCGGATTCTTTTGGATCTTTGCCTTGGGTTTATGTGCATTCTTAGATTTCTTATCTTTGGTGTTTTTCGTAGAAGTAAGATTAACAGTTGGATTTGCATCAGTAGGCACCTTGACCCCTTTCTCCTTTAAGTGTTCTTCTTGTATATTAATATCCATCATTAGTTCATCCATGGTGTGTGTCCCTTTGCGATGCTTCAGAGACATACTAAATGATTCCCAAGACTTAGGGAATTTTTCTATGATAGACATAACAACAAACTTCTCAGGCAACACCATCTTGGCATCTGAGAGTTCATGAACTAGGAGTTGTAGATCATGTGTTTGATCGGAAACTGACTTACCCTCAACCATCTGAAACTTAAGAAATTTAGACACGCAGTATTTTTCAACACCTTGATTTTCAGTGTTAAAACCTTGGACGTAGTGGCAGGCGGCTTTGAGTAAGAATCATATAGTTTGTTATTTTAACCAAACAGAATCAAACCGTGGCACGTTTTATCACCCTTCTTCCAATTAGCAATTATATTTGCATTATCAGGAATTATTTCATCAGATACAGGTTCAGTTTCGACTAAGTACTGATCATAACCCGCAATATTCAGCCAAATTTCCATCCGACTCTGCCAACGAGCAAAGTTGGTACCAGTAAATTTTTCAGGTATATTGTTGGTATCAATTTTACATCCCGAACCACCCTGACCGGCCATTGTTAATTAACGACAGATAACTGATTTCTTTAAGAATGTTGTTAATATTTATTATTGTCATTTATGCAACAGCGACAGGTGTAATGTAATAACAATACAGGCAGATCCAAAATAAGAAACGAAGTTCAAACAAAGCAGGAGAACAGAAAAAAAAATAGGAGTTAGATTCACAAACCAGATCGTTCGTTGAGAAATGAACGTGTTACTTAAAGAAATCATTGCCCGGCAATCCTCGCGGATAGACACCATTCTCCCAGTCTCGATTCGGCACGAACCTGGAACAGACACGTCGCTCGCAGTCGACGTCGTCTCATTGCACCACCACCGGTGCAGCACAGCAACTGCAGGAACCACCGCCTGGAAGTTGTGTCTCGGTGAAGGGAAGGAGAAGTCGTGTTTCGCACAGGAGAATGACTCCACGAAGCGACTCCGGGACGACAACTTTCGCACTCTGGATTAGGGCTCTCAAAACACACGACGGTAGAAGACTATTTTTTGTGTGTTTTAACCCTAATGACCGGAGGCATATATATAGCCACGCACGTCCCTAATCTTATTCCCAGTAAGACGCAAACACTCGGTTGCTCTTGTACACAATACGGAATAATCTGCAAAAGAGAAACATTTTCCAATTAGGATTAAGAAATCCGAAATAGGAAAGAAACAATTAATTACACGAGTAATTAATTACTTAGTCGTATCCTAGTGTAAAAAGAAGACAGAAGACATTCTCCACAATCCACAATCCACAAGCCCGGCCCGGCC
Organism: Alisma plantago-aquatica; assembly: GCA_963693085.1. Classification (NCBI taxonomy): domain Eukaryota; kingdom Viridiplantae; phylum Streptophyta; class Magnoliopsida; order Alismatales; family Alismataceae; genus Alisma; species Alisma plantago-aquatica. The sequence goes on from OY856410.1 coordinate 1,110,575,877, forward strand.
AGGCCAGGCGAGGCGAGGCGAGGTATGGCGTGGCGCGCGCGCACGTTGTGATGTGGTAACCCCACCCACCAAGGAGGTGAGCATACCTCCTTCCTATGACTCCTTAGGACACTAGTGCCCCATGTGATCCTACATATGAGGACCACAAAAGTTCTAGGAGTGAGCAATATGGGATAAAACTTCTTTGTCATTTGTACTAGGGACAACACAACATTCTCACATGTACTTACTGCACTACATTGGGCTTAACACATGCTAAATAAGTGATTACTACAGTAACATCGCTACAGTAACGAGTTGCTACAGTAATAATTTATCTAACAGTCCCGACATAGAGGGGACTTCAGTAAAGCACAAACCGATGACGGATTGAAATTTAGTATACACACATTGATAATGTCATAATGTCTAGTCCTAAAAACTTAAATAAAAGCAAACTAACCATATTTATTTTAATGAGTTGTAATGTTTCTTCAAGGCAGTTGTCTGCAATTGATAAGTAACCAATATGGGAGTAAAAATGGTCCTCACAAGTTTTGGGTTGTTTCCAATCTGGGTGGATGCAAATTTTCCAGGAACAGGTTCTGCCTAGCAGGAAAATCCAGATTCAAACTATCAATAAGAGTGTTCAGTAGAGGTCTCTTGAGAGGAATATTTAATTAGATAGCTAGCCGTCGGTCTTTTATTCTTTCTTTGTTCTTGAGAATGTGTGAGTGAGAATGAGGCAAGTTTTAAAACAATGTTGTACATTGAAGAGTAGAACTGATATTTACTTTTCCCAATTATGTTGTGAAATTCAAATTTAATGGTGGACGGTTGTGTAAAAAAGGTAAGTATCCTAACAATTTAGAGATTGTGAGAAGATACTCATAACCATATAATATTCTATATACTCAAGTTGCCAAGAATCCACAAGAGTTGTTGTCCCCTTGGCGCTCTAAATTTATCCATATATTGTAATATTGAGTGTGATCGAGGCCACATCTCATCTTGTGTATATTTCTTCGACCAATGTGATTTAAAAAAAATTGAAATAATTTTATTTGACAATCCTCTTAGTGTGATATGATAGCTGTAATCAGGAGCGTATTCAGGAGACTGTCATGGTTCTGCCCCCCCCCTCCTTCCCTTACAAAATTTAAGATATAATTGTAGACATGGAAAAAATTTAAAATATAATCATTCTAAAATCTAAAAGTGGGGGTTGGGCACATGCACCCCCCTCCCCCTCAAGTCACAATGTCCCTCCGCCACTGCTTGCAGATTTTACTTTCTAAATAAGTGTCTTATTCCATACAATTGGCAGATCTTGCACACTTTGTTTACTTTGTAGATACTTTAGCTCTCGCTAGAATTTTGAACTCAGTCTTCGTAGTTTTCTACCCTTTTCAAGTTCTTGTGTAGCGTACTTGTAAGTTGATTTCCATGAGTAGGTGCTACAAGCCTGGCAGTCTGAAGCTTCCATATAATGTTGTACATCACTTTACAACAAAAAGTTGAGTGTAAATCAGCCATCGGGGACGTATAGCTTCTTGGTAGTAGCCTTATAAACTCATGGTTTATATATCACTACATTCTTCCACCTGCAATAAACTTGCCTCAATAATATGCCATGTATTCTGGAAAAACATCCGACTGAAACTGTCACGTTCTGGAGATTTTTACTTTTTCTTAGATCTGCAATCTTTATGCGCTATTATACTCATGACTGCCATTGTTCGCGACAGCCACTTCCACTGGATTTGGCACCGCAACTAGAAGCAAACAAACATCCAAAAAACATTGCAGAGGATGGATTGTTTGTCTTGCTAATAAGAATACGGCTCTGTTTTAGTGCCGAGCTGATGAATGATGATGTGCATATAATCACACAATTCGCAACATTTAGAAGGGTACTGACGTGGTAAAGCTTTGGACCAGAAAATGTTGTTCGGAAGTTGATGGTGACATCGTTTTCTGTGTAGCGGGAGGTTACAGAGGCATAAATGCATGCTAGGCGTGGATGGCCGGTGATGGGCCTGATGGCTAGTAGCATATACGAAATATTAACAGAGGCAACGGATCAGTATGAATGCATAGAAGAGTCAGCCATTTCCTATCTTGCTTAACTTCACTACTATGATCACGGCTCTATATTGTATTCTTGGTCTGGCCATAGATGATTTTATCACTGCCACCTCTGACGGAAATATTTAACAACTAGTGCAGTGCCCTGGGTGGGGTGGGGGTTGTGTTGTTTGGAAATAAGTTCCATCGGTCAATCTATCAAGTATTAACTGTGCTGTCATCTTAATAATTGTAAAAATTACCAATTCACGCGTCAGCAGCACTTTCCGATTTTCCAGAACGTCGCTCTAACTTGTAAATCAGTCTTTGTATATAGTGGAATTTACTAGAATCCCTCATTATGTCCATGACTTTTTCTTCAATTTTTTTGGCATAAGACTCTGATGTAATGGTTCTATCTACTGTACTCATGATTGTCATAATCGAACGCGCAGCTACTTCCGTTTAATTTGGGACCGCAGGTAGAAGGCGACTTCCCAGAAACATTGCGGTGACTTGCACACTACAGTACGGATTATGTATGGAGACGGCTGATGAATGGTGATGGTTCTGGTGGAGTAACCGGTTTATTGATATCTTGACACACAAGCACAATCATAAACCAGGTGGAGGCCGGCCGGCCCATGAACCAGTTCTCCTCGCCTGGCGCCGCATTTGTATGTCTTTCTCATTTCTGTTTCTGTACAGCCAAACTTCTTCCGTTACAGACCCAAGGGTTTGTGATCTTAATATAGTGACGGAATTTACAATGCCGATCGACGTCACCGTGCATATATATCCGGTGCAGAATACTTGATTTTCCCTCTTTAATCAGTTATGAGCTACCCTCACGTCGCTCACCTCACCTGGCGTTAACTTCATAATTTTCATATTAGGATACGCCATCTATGTTGTGGCAACAGTACCATTTGCTCTCTTTCAAACAACCAACACAAATATCTTTTACTCTAGGGATCCTTTCACGGACGAGTCTTCACCTCACACATTTCCAACAAAATTTATATGTCACTAGTTTTAACGAAACAACACACTTTGTGTTGTCGACATCTCTGGGTCGTGTCTCTTGAACGAATCTGGCTACATGTTTTTTTCTTTCTTTCATAAAATTCATTACGCTTTAAGCTATAATGGGCATTTGGATGATCACTTTCAAAATCCTGCTGATTTTTAGTAAAAATTTCTCATTCAAAGCAGCTGACTGGCTAAATCTGGTCGTGTGCTGACACATGTGGTGTGTGTGGGGTTCGGATTCACTGTTCTGGAGGTTGTTCCAACCAATCTTAATTCTACATCTACACAAAAATTCATCACTAAAGAAACTAATTGTATGTTTTCCACGACGATGATTAAATACGATCTCGGAACAGGAATTTCACACCTTTGGCTTTGGGGTGTGTGGGGGTGGGGGGTTGATTTGGACCGAGGTTCTGTTTTGAAGCATAATATGGATACTTGTGTGATGTCGACCCTACATATTGGGTGATTTTCATAAAATCTATTTTATTATCACTATCAATGCTGGTTTTCTTCAGTGACTTTCTTAAATCAACTTTAGCAATGAACAAGCAACCTATTTAATTAAACGTGTTACCCCGAGTGCTGCTGGAGTTTTGTTGGATACCAAAGGCCGAACAGTTCAGAATAACGGTTACTCCTTTCCAATATCCTCGACGTCGATGTGTAATCAACGTCTCCGAAACATTGCGCCAGGATTGGTTTAAATAACCAAGCGTGTGGAATAGGTCCATGTTTGTTGTTAAATGGACCGTCCATCTTCCTCGTGGCCTATTAGCCCGGAACCATATCTGGTAAATGGATCACAAGTACACCACCATCTTGTTTGGTTGTTGTGCACCTTGCCGTGCTGGAAATATGCGTATCTGCCAATTTTACAAATCACACATCTTTCCGAGAAACCATCTAATGCAGTTTTGTTCTCTGTTTTCCTTAATATAGGTTAATAATGTTACATGTGGACACAAACAGCTGTGTTGCTACATGAATGAAGCGCACGAACAAGCTAAGGCGCATTGAAATCCAATCACTGATGGTGTGGCATCTGGTACCCAATCCGATTCTATAAAGTATCCCGCACGAAACCTAGCGGGTTTAAAACGGCGTACATTGAATGAGATTGTATTCAACTCTCCTTTTGTATCATTTGAGCATGAAAATGTTCAGATGCAACGAGATATGATGGCCAAGGCGGTTCATTTTGTTTCTGTACTATTTTATCTGGAGCTCCATCCATGCTCATACAAACAAAATGGACAGGCTTCTGATATCTCCATTTACGGAACACACTTTATCGGCGATTATTCTGTACAAAAGACGAGTAGATTGGAATCCACATAATAATGTGAGAAGGCCGAGAAAGGTTTGAAAACAAGAGTTGTGTGAATCTTTTGTGTGTTTTGAAACGATGTGCCTCAGAATCGGACCAGTGGTGGGACCTTATTTGAATCTGATTAAGTCGAGTTGAACCGTAGTGGTCCAACCAGTCGGACCCGAAGTGATAACATCATGACATCAGAAAATTAGAAATTGGGAAAAATCGAACCAGTCTTGTGACTGCAATGATGCTTTTGGTTCGATATTTTGAACCAATCATACACAAGAATGTATCGCAGACGCGATAAACTCTACTTGTTTAAAAGTGCATCCACTAAAGCATATATTACTGTTGCATACATAGCGTCTATCTTAGATCTCTTGGTCTAAACCCATTTACTAGAATCTAGTCCCTCCGTAACCTTATTGTAGTTTGATTGCTCATGACTGACACAGCGCCTAATTGGTAAAGAGAAATTCAATTCTCTCTAGTTTTAAACATTTCTTGATAGACGTTCGAAGTTATTGTGCTATACGAGATTTTACAATATCATGTGATTCTCTTTGTTCACCATCTACCTCTATGGTTCATTGTTATTATGTTGACTTCAAGCTTCTTTAAGTATTTTCCTCCACACGACTTCTTTTAGAAATAAATCCCTTTCAAAGAATACAACGGTTCTGGTAATAAACACTTTGTTATCATATAATATAGAAGCATAATCCTTAATTTCCTTAGAGTGTCGAACAAAATAATATTAATCTGATTTGGATCTAAGCTTTTTAGAGTCTCCTTCTATATCTCATATCTGTCTTTTATGCCGATTTAGAAGGTATGCAAATAAGAATAAAGACTACAATTTCAAGAGCATATCCCCATAAGAAAATTGTATGATTAACGGAACTCATCATTATATGTACCATGTCCAAATAGTTATGATTCATTACTTTCTATATGCCATTATGTTGTGGTGTTCCAAGTGAAGTTACTGTGACAAAATACCATAGTTGGTTAGACGGGCCTCAAACCTGTGAGTTAGATATTCTCCACCATGATCATATCATAGTGGTTAAACACTTTTGCAAAATTCGTCATACTTTTCATTCATGATTTCATTAGACTCCTCAAGGAATTCTGATTTTTATTTCATAAGATACACATATCCATATTAAGTCATTAGTAAATGTGATGAGAAAATACTATACATCTCTAGTGCTTGTGCTAAAACGTCCAAATACATCAATATGTATGAGTCTTAATAAGTCTTATTGTAATGACGCATCCCATAACCCTAAGTGATTAACAGGAAAAGTCCCTAGAGACGACTCAACTTAAAAACTAACAACCATAAAAGGTGTGTTGAAAATTTCCAAATAAAATGATTTTTATAAAGATATAATAACAATTGTTCATAATAAAATATCCCATAACATCGTATAAAAGGATATTATGTTACATTTAAATTGTATCATGAGTAGACTAGGAAGACCAATTGATTTTTTTTCATTAATTTCTACAAATATTTTTTTGAAGATAATCCATATCTATGAAGACACAATAATATAAGAATTCTAACCCAAGTTACAACTCACAATTGTAAAGAAACATCAGGGAAGGAAACTCTTCATAACCAAGATAAACCACCCACTAATCACTAAAAAGGTGAGAGCACAAGAACAGTCTAGATTCTACTATGTTATATGTTGTTACATCTTGATCACCGTGTTCTTTCCGCTACCCTCGTATACCTAAAAACATTATGAGAGAACCACGTCGTCTCTAAAAGAGTCCCAACAAGAGGATTACTAGCAAGACATAAACATACATAAATATATTTTAAGATTGATTATATAAAATAGAGATAACATTATTGTTCATTTCAATTTCTCATTATTCATGTCCCTCCATAATTCAAATTCAGGCATAAGAGTATAAGACATTATATATTATAAAAACAATTATTTCATAGTATAATCATCTTGAATACAATAAGGATAACATTAGTTACAATGCTTTAGGTGGTCCTTGCAATCATAGAGAATTCATAAAGCATAATAAAACTTGTATATCATAAAAGCACAATAGTAACACACAATGTTATTCGTCAATAAAAACCCTTAGCAAATATACTTAATGGTTGAATTACATGTTTTATTAAGTCTTATATAGTTTGAGGTACCACTCAAACTACTAGTTGACCACTACAAAGTCGCAATCAACCTTGGGTAAGATCTTAGGATTATCAAACTCCTAAAAATATCTTCCCCTCAGTCTACGAGTGACAAACTGTAGTAGCCAATGGTCATCCCACTAAAAATCTGGTTTGTCCTGGGTACACAGGCCATGGTGCGAATAATTAAGATAGTACAAAATTATCACCTTTATTTGTACATTTTTATCCTTAATTGATAATTAATTATTGTCTTTTGAATCATTTTAGCATTAATTTGTCTAGTTAACCTTTCCTCCCTTCTATTTGGAGTTTTCACTAGTTTTGGTTGGGTTTTGCAGGGAAATGCCAAATTTTTGCAGAACCTATCTCACAAAATGTCTGTTTCATTTATGAAAAGATAGATTCACTTCACAAAATGACCGTTTTGTGCCCAGACTTAGCCAAATCATTACTGCCAACAGCCATTTTAGGGTTTCATCGAACCGACATTAAATCCACTCGACCGGTTCAAATCCTGAGTCAATTAATTCGTGCCTTGGTCAAATGGTCAAAGAAAGGCACTGACAAATCTCTTTATTTGGAGCAAGCAAATAAATCTAAAAAAGATCAAGTGTCAGAGACTTCAATTCTACCCAGATGCAGTCTCGTGAAATGACTGATTCAATTACAAAATGATCATTTCAGCTAGGAAACCACTGGTTCACTTCACAAAATGATTGTTTTGTGCACATATCTAGTCAAAAGTCAAATAAATAAAGTAATTATTGTAGTCAAACCACAATCAAAGCATATCCAACGGCCGCCGCCACCCCTCCCTCTAGGGTCTCACTACTACAGAAATAACCTTTGGCATCAGTTATTTAAGACCTAAGACGTCGGTTTTTAAGAGACACCGAAGTGGGCACCGCTAAAAGTCAACACCTTCAGTGTCAGTCCCCCAACTGACGCTATAAAACTTCCTGCCACCAAAAACACGCTAGCAAGGGGACTATCAGCGTCGGTTCTTAAAGAAAACCGACACGATAACCTTATTAAAAACGTCGATTATTAAGTAACAACCGATGTCATACCCCTTCTCGCCACCAAAAAGGCACCACCAAGGCCATCATCAGCGTCATCTTTATATAGGTAACCGACGCCATATCCACAGCCACAACGGCCATGCTACCCAGCACAGTCGTGGTACCTGGCCAGAATCTACTAATAACCGACACCATCGGCGTCGGTACCTGGCCAGAATCTACTAATAACCGACACCATCGGTGTCGGTTTGTATACTAATAACTGATGCCATATCTCCTACCACCACGGTCGTGCTACCCAACACGGTCGTGGTACCTGTCCGTAATAGGCATCGAGTTTACGGATAATCGACGCCAGAAGGGGATAAAGACGTTAATTGTATACTAACAATCGACGCATGTATGTTTTGTTGTCAGTTTTACACAAATAACTGACGCCTATGTTCTGATTTTTTTTCTTATCAGTTTGCAGGCCTGTTGTATGGTTGTTCAGCAGGATGCAGAACCTGCAGTTCAGTTCTGAACTGTAGGTTTACAACATCCATTGATATCAGCCAACAACAGACCACAAACTTACAAAATTAACAAGATAGATAATATTATATATTTATCATGTGATTCACACACATGTATAAACACATTTAATTCATATTATTTTTTATCACACACATGTAGAAACCAGTAGTTCCATTTCAAATTTCCTCTATTTTCACACACATTTAGCAACCTGTAGTTCCATTCATTTCATCTCTTTTCACATTCAGATACATGTAGAAACATTCATGTTTTGATCATCTTCACATTCACATATATGGCAATACATAAAAAGTCATTCTCATTCACACAAAAATAATTATGAGAACAAAGTTTAGAAATATCATTCTTTATTCATCATCGTCATTATCCCAATTATATTTAAAAATTCCCACTACTTGTAGGGCTTCTGTCCATTGTTCTCTTACATTATTTAACTCATCCATCGTATAGGGAGTATGTACACCTATTAAATTTTCACCTATAGTGAAGTCAGTTTTAAACACCTACAAAGAGAATGATGTATATATATAATTAATAATATATAAAAAGACTGATATAGTTCATATTATCTAATGAGACTACATATAATACCTGATGTATGATATCGATTTCCATTGCGGCATATTCGATAAGTATGCTCATAAATCACATCACATAGTATCCACATGCCCAGCCGTTGTCTTGTGTAGCACACTATAAATTAAATCATACAAAATATTCATAAATACAAATAAGCACAGTTCACATAAATAATATATACATTGGAGTCGGAAAATTACTTTTACATTCTGCCAAGTTAGTGGATGGTTCTTTTTCTTGGAGATCTTTCCTCTAGCTTTGGCGTACTCTTATAAATCCCTACATATTAATGTAACACATTAAATTACATAATTAAATAGTAATGTAATAGCATATGTTAACAGATATAAAAATATGAAATATTTCTCACGGGAATAATGGTCTTTTCATTGTGTGTCCATATATATTCAATTCCTTCCCCGTAGGATCTAGATAATAGACAGTGAATGTCTCGGGGACAATAACTAGTAACTCCCAATGCTTACCACTAGAGGTAAGAAAGTTATAAATTAATAACTCAAAAGTCACAATAAAAATGTAATTTTCTTAAGTCCAAATTATAAGCAAAGTAAACTTACCCGACATTGAATGGAGCTATTATCACCGTCTTCTTGTTTTTATCAAAATATTTAAAAATATCACAGTAGTATGAAGTAACTGACCTAGGGTTTTTAACTACAAGACTAATCAAAGATGGAACCAAAAATCCCACATGGATAAATGACAAATATGTACATATCGTGTGTAAGTGGTTGCAATACATGTATTACGTATGCATTAATATATAAGAAACCAGATTATCGTATATAAAACAAGGTATATGGATGTATAAATAAGATCTCACTATATCCACAGCTCTATCATAGATGTGTTCATCCAATCATGATGAAACAACTCCAAAATATCTTGTATAAATATCTTGTTATCGTATGATTGACCTGCATTAATATGTATGCATTAATACGTATGCAAAACTTGTATTACGTATGCAAAACTTGTATAAATAGATTGTTATAGTATGATTGACATGCATCTTCCTCCAGAATAGTAACATTTATAGGGCAATTTGGATCATGGTCGTCTATCCAATCAGCCATACCCCTACAATTAGGACCTAACGAGGCGTATAGGTCCTTTGGAAGCCAACCAAGAGGTGGAGGTGGAGGCCGAGATGTAGCGGGTGTTTTCCTTTTGACCTGTATATATAATTTCATATCAATTAACTCATATATATGTACACACTAACAAATTAACGTAATGTAAATTTAGCATACAATATTAGTATAGACGACATCCGCTTTGGGCCACAATATCTCTCCGCCTTCAGCCTCACCAAGAATTTTAGAATCTGGGTGGGTATATGGAAATGTAAGATCCCTCTATTTGGGGACTACACTTATCGGGCTCACATAAACCGCACCATCTGGTACTTGAGTCCCATGAAACATTTCCCCTGGAAGGGGTGGGTAAGTCGACGCCTCTGCAACAACATATTCTTGACTTTTTAGACAACATGGCTTTACAAATTTACATAAAGAATGTTATATGCATATATACATAAACTCCCAACCTCTACAAAGACTAGCTACTATGTCATAAAAATACTTACAGAGGATGTGCTAGGTGGTGGGTCTACATGATTACTCCCAACCTCTGCAGTAGGAGTAATAGAAGCACGACACGTCACAGGTACCGTCTGAGTGGTCGTCTAAGACGCATGCCACTTCACCATTTCTTCTTGGGCTTTCCTCTTAACTAATTCATCTATCTATACATGGATAAATAAAACACTAGCTATCAATTATTGAATTCCCTTTCGCAATAACATTCTAAAAAAATAGGTTACCTCAACTTGTGAAAGTCCTGTTTTTGGTTGGGATGGCCCAAAGAACGCTTTGATGCTCACACCAGCGCATGCACTCCTAACACGTCCAGGATGCTCTAGGTTACCCAGAGCAACTATCAATTCATCCCTTGTGCCCTCAGGGATGAACTTGCCTTCCTTCCTCTGCTCATGCAGCTCCCGCTAATCGCCATCAACAGAAATTGGTAAGTAAACATAACAATAATCAATATCGATCGATTGCTCTAAGAGTTGAATTTTACCATTTTTGTATCCACCTGAGCAGTTGTAGGCTTCGTTATATCTCCCTTCTTGTTTTTCCTCCCAGCTATCCACATAGCATGGCGAGGCAGAGGTGTGGGACCAATAGTAGAGGACTCCTAAGTAGCAACAGACTGAGCAATAGACTAAGCAGTATACTCAACCTATAGTCTTTGGTGAACGCCTGCATAGCCTCTTGGACCCATTGTGTGGTCATGCACATTCAGTGCACGCCTTGCTCTTTGAGCATCGTTGATAGCCTTGTTAGTAAGCACATTGATTTGGTTAGTAACACTAAAGGTTAATCTTGAATAGGTGAATACATAAGAATGTATATTAATTAAATTGGGAGTGGCACTTAATACCTTGAATTCATCCATTTTTATTTGGGTAACAAACTCCTCTCAGTCTTTGGGGTCCAGGTAGTTCCATTGATCAGGAGTTGCATTCTTCCTAAATTTATATTTTAAAGAGAATACAAACAAAAATTATTAGTGTAGAGTTAGTAAAAAAGTGATCAATGTCTAGAATTGGAAATCAATCAAGAACCTCTTCTCAGCATCGTGTATGTAATCTCGGGTGAGATTTGTCCTATAGTTCGTTAGGACCCTCCCACAGCGTTGCATCACGCATGTATGATGCAACTTTTCATCCATGTCAAATATACTCTACAAAATAGAATTGCTATTAACTAGTATCCTAAAAATTAGTAATCTACAAAAAAAAGAATTGCAAATAATGATAACTCACGCATAGTTCCTTCTAGATTAAGTCTTTCTTCCCCTTAGGAACTTGATGCCAGGATTCAAAAATAGGACTACAATGGTTGCGAGTAAGAACCCCAAGATATGAAATAAATGAGTTGCGGTTCACTCCAACTGGATTTCCTATATGATCAAAATTCACAGCCAGTTTGGGTCCATTGCCCCTTTGCTGTAGTAACTTGTTCATCATTGTGATGCCCCTCACTTTCTCAATTTTTTTTGTTGCTCATCAAGTGCCCCAATTTCTTCAGGTGGTACATCACCAACCTAAAATTTGACAAAAAATACACTTATAGGATATAACTGTAAATGTGAGGCGGGATATATTTTTAAAACCTACACTGTGAGGCGGCGCATTGACGTCCTCACCCTCACGGTAATCATCAGCACGGTCATCATATGAATGTTCAACCATCTGAAAGTTCACATTCAGATTGTAAAGTTCACATTATAAAGTAATTCACATTGTAAAGTTCACATTCACATTGTAAAGTTCACATTCACATTGTAAAGTTCACATTCAAAAAAATAAAACATATAAAATGTGTCATTCTTATATATAATAAATGTGTACCACCTATCCCATTCTTGAATACCCAATCTCACTAGTAAGTGTATAATGTGTATTGGGTTTTCAAGAAAATTTCGGAAGCATTTCCCCGCTGTTCTCCAAGTACATATGTACTTAGAGAACAAATGGGGAAATGCTACCAAAATTTTCTTGAAAACCCAATACACATTATACACTTACATCCTAAGTGAGATTAGGTGTTCAAGAACATTCCCAAACCGGGGACAATCTAAGATTTACTCCTAATGAGTAAATCTTGGATGGGTTTCTAGGCCAACAAAATATAACACCAGTCCCTTGTTCACAACCCCATTCAACACACAATTTTCTTATAAAAACACTTGTGGGCAGCCATAACAACATATCAATGCTTCCTAAATTAATCAATGTATTATTTTATATATAACACAAATCCGGTGGGTATAACATAGCAAAAAACTCAACATGTCACAACATAACATGTCCTTAACCTAATATACAGATATTTGTAACATAACTCATTGGGAAGAGAGACCATGAAACACCATGCATTGATTTGAAGTTTTCTTTCCCATGTAAGGTTATTTGCAATTTCATGCTTGTTTCATTATCTTTCTTTCTAGTATTTCTACTTGAATTGCATATATAAACAATTTCATATAGATAACCACTGCATTATGTTACTAATCATTACTTCATATTATGTCCTATGTAATTTTTACTTAAATAGGAATATGTCCATTTCTCTCCAAGTGACACATTAATAGCTTATGAATGTTTAGATGCATTTATACTGTCAATTCCTAGGGTTTACTTTTTTACAGTAGCAAAATATAATAGGGTTATTTTGATCATTTTGTTACTAAAAATTGCATGTCTCTATGTAACTTCCATAAATAAACTATTATATATTAATATGATACTTTAATTGGCTGTGTTCATAGAGTCCACTTTAGGGTCTGGACAAAGGTCGACAGTTCTACCAAATAGATCTTCTATTTTAGAGGCAATACATATAGTATAAAGGTGAAAAAAAGCAGATTCAAGATATAATTTTGGAACAATTTCAGAACATGAAAATTTAGAACTATGAGACAATACATCGCTAGGGCACAACTAAACAGAAACAATAATATATTTCATGGACATGGATTTGTATCCAGTTGTTATTTTTAATCATATAGAACAGTAAAAATGTCCTCTTTGGACGTATAAATAGAAACCATGTTTGGAAGTGACATCACTTTTGTTTCATACATAAAATTGAGTTTAACACAGACTTCATCTTATTTTGAACTGTCAATCTAAGAACCCTAGCCGTGGTGATTTTGAACTGTCAATCTAAGAACCTGTCGTGTGATTAGTTGCGCTTAGGAACAAGCATCTATTGAAGGATGTAAGTAGTGACTGGCCTTCTCAATGGAGGAAATAGAGGAGGAAGAGGGTACCAGTGTCGAGCGGCGGCGAGAAGTGAGCAGGCGAGCAGGTGTCGAGCGAAGGCGGTGAGCAGGTGTCGAGCGACGCCGGAGAGAAGTGAGCAGGTGAGCAGGTGTCGAGCGGCGATGGAGAGCATCCGGTGTTGAGCGGCGGTAGCGGTGAGCAGCGAGCAAGCGAGCGGTGGCCTGAGCAGCAGCGGCAGCGGTAGGCGACAGACCAAAGCTCTCAATCAGCTATGGCAGAGAAAGGAATCCCCAGACTAAAGCTCTCAATCGGGAATGAAATAGAGAAGGGGGAAGAGTCTGGCTCACATGGGTGCTATTAAGTTAACAATAGGCGTCGATTTTTTAAAAACAGTTGACACATAAAACAATAAGCGTCAGTTATTCAAAATAGCCGACACCTATGTTCAATGATAGTGGTCGGCAACTAGAAAAACTGACGTCTATCTACATATGTTGACAAAAGAAAAAGTTCTCGAATTATGACCATAGTTGTTGGTTTCTATAGAAAACTGATGCCAAAGGGGGGTGAAAATTTTCACGGGGACAGCGCGCGTAAACACATTGGTGTCGGTTATCTCAAGAAAACTTACGATAAAAATGGGCCCAATTTCTATCTCGCAAAAAACCTTTAGTCGTCGGTTGGTTTGTTAACAACCGACGCTATATGTTAAATTTTGGAGGTAATTTTTTTATTGGAAAATTTGTATTTGGCGGTCGATTTTGGGCATCAATTGCTTATTGAGGAACCGATGCTAAATAAAAATGATACTCGTGTCTGGCCACTCCCCACAGATTTATGTCGGTTTTTGTATTCAACCGACGATGTAGGTTTTAGGCATCGGTTTTTGTTAACAACATATGCATGTAAATATGACATTATAAGTCATTTCTGTAGTAGTGTCTTGACTGTCTCCATTGACTCACACCCTAAGGATCTAAACCGAGTATTGTCAGACGAGGATTCTCAAATGTCATGACCTCATGTTTGAGACAAGTTTGACTTTTGTGTGAATTGTAATCCTAAGGGACTCAAATCCACATAATCCTGATTTGGTTGTTAAACTATGGAGTTGGATTGATTAATGTAGGAAAGCTATATACAATATTTCTCTATCTTTGATTAGTTAGATTTTATTTCAACACTTTATTATGTTCTTAGCATAATCAAACTCTCTCAATCTGGACTTTTATTTCTTGTTATTGTGATTTGATTTGTATCTCCGCCATTTTCTTTTTGCCATCTATTGGGATCCACATCTATCTATACTATGTTGATTTATTGTTTACAGTAAGTTGACAATCTGGTTAGAAGATTAAACTCCAACACTTTTCCTAGTGATTTGTTGTGTATGCTTAAACACGAATCAAATTTGGAGCCATTGTCAGGGACAACACATGTGGCTTTACAAATTCAATTGCTTGTATATCTTGTATACTCTTGTTTATATTTCCTCAACATATATAAATTTTATAATTATTCTATAATTTCTCCATTATTCACCACCAAACACAACAATTTTTTCACCAAAAAGCATCGTGTTGCTTGTCATGCCTTGTAATAGCAAATCTAATGAATTGATGGATTGCTTTTTTGCCATAGATGCTTCATCCCAAAAAATTAATTTAGCTCTTTGAAGGAGTTCGTCTAAACTACACTATTTTGAAATATTGAAGATCTTTTGATCTTCGTTGTTCAATGGTATTTTAAACCTTGAATGTGCAGTTTGGTCAAAAGGTAGCAACGATGTTGCCACTCCAGAAGATGTAGTTGCAAGTGCAATTTGACCACTTGATCTTACTTTAGCAAGTAAAGTATGATATAACAATGCCTATCCTGTTCCTCCTGGACCATCAATGAAAAATATTCCTTGCTTCTCACTATTTATCCTATCCATAATAACTTTATAAGCACAGCTTTGGTCACAATTTAGTTGTGAAATTGTACGGATATCATAATCGGATATAGTGATATAAAATTCCTCTTTGACTTCCTTATATAACTTCTCATGTTCATTTTGAACAATGGATGGTAATCTAAAATCAAATAAGTTCTTTCCCATTGATTCTAAGTAGAAATTGATGATCTTTAGAGCATTATTGTAAGCATTTTCCCAGGTTTCTTTATCAGTGTTATAAAAGTCTTCACTCAACTGATTCTTATATTTTTTCCTAATATTTATTGGGCTGATAGATGCATGATAGACCATTATTGTAGAAAATAGTTGTCAAAACCCTAAAGTCATTTGAAACATGATGTCTTCTTCAAGAAATTCTTCAATATTGGTATCAGACTGTAGCATGCCAAGATTTTTAATTGCTTCTTGAAATGTATTATATTGAGTTCCATTCACATTCTTCAAATGACTAAAAGATTTAGCACCTCTAACGTGATTCAACAAGCATCAGAGGTAGTAGTGTTCACCTTCAGTATGTTTTGCAAAAACAACCCTTCCAATAGACCTTGCTTTCTTCTATTCCAACATTTTGATTTTTTATCCCACGCATAATGATCAGGAAATTCTTTGTATAAGTATTTTTGTGCTTCATCATCAATATAATTGGCTCTAAAGTACTTTGGAAGCATTGTTCTCGATAAGTTCTCATTTTGTACTATGCTCACCAAATCCTGATTTTCATGGAATGTGATTGTCTGCTTATCCTCAAGATGAAGTTGTAGACATGTCACAGATGGATGCATTTTATTCAAAGGAAATCGGTAGATCCTCCAAGCTGCCTCTTGGGGTGATACCCATCTTCCAAATACAAATTGTGCAATTTTATCATGCATATTCTTTGACCTTTTGTCATCCATTTGAAAAAATATACGATCATGTCCTTTGTAAATGTACTTGTATAGATACTTCACTGCTTTGATAGAAGAACATATTTAAACATTAATTTGACAATTGTATTTAGCTAATAAGTATGGATTGTATGGAACAATCCAACGGTTATCAATTATAGTCGTGCCAACTTTTTCTATATGACCAGTCTGTCTTCGTTGATACTGAGGGTAGTAGTTTTTTCTTTGAGTAGTTGTCAAACAAAATTCATTGGGTAATGCTTTTTGCATTGGCCAATCTCCATGCAAACATTGTTGGGTTTAAGATCTCACATGGACCATGGACCATATGTTTTAAAACCATATTATACATATATGGATTAGACTCCCTAGTCGGTATTTCAGTAGATACATATTGGTCATATACCTCAGGAGTAGTAATCTTCTTACTCTTTTCCAATATGATAAGAAAATGTGCATGTGGTAGTCCCCTCTTTTCATATTCTATCACATAAACATAACCAACCACATATCCAAAAATATTTCTTTTGAAGAGATCAACTTTCAACTCTTCAAATTTTGCTTTGAATATTCTAGAAAGTAGGTATGGTCTATTCTGTGCCTCCTCAAACTTCAACAATTCACTTTTTATTTCAAACCACAACGGATTACAGGTGAATGTCAAAAAGATATCAGTTTTCCATATCTTTGAACCAATGTCATGGCATCAAGATAACATTGTCTCATATCTCTAGGACCACTAATAAAAGAAGTTGGAAGAATAACCTTCTTTCCAACTATAATACCACTACTTTGTCCTTGCATAAAGCTATCAACAATTCCTTGATATAGATCATCTTGAATTTTTTGTTGATCACTTAGAATATAGTCCAAATGACTACTTTCAAGATTGATATACATATCGACAATGTATTGTAAAAGTCTCCCAGAATGCAACAAAATCAATTTGTCATTTTCTCTAATTTGTAACTTGTAACAATAGTACTCATGACATGAGATTGTTTTTCTTTGTTTTTTTTTTATTTTCTAGTGCTATAACATAAGAAAAATAGATATCAAATGAAAAAATATTTATAAATAAAATATACTAATTGTATTGTAAGTTATCGCTTTCCTCTTGTAAAAAAAGTTTGAGTGATGTCGTGGAAGCAAGATAGATCATATGGTGTACTATTTATAAACCATTGACCAGTCTTTTTGTCTTTTCATGAAATTCCTCCATACCAACCGATGTCACCATGTGGAAATAACAATTAGTATTAGAAGCCTTACACAGTGGGTACCCATTGACAAGATCTGCTCTACATTGGACTCTGGCCTACAGGGAGTGGTTGAAACAAGGTCTCCACTGATGCTTCGCACTTACTTCATTATTTCTATACATCTTTAGATGTGTTTAATCCTTTATTACATGTTTTGGATTGACAAAAATGTCTCTCTACAATTTGCAAACTATACTTGATTCTATTACAATTATTAGACATGACACACACAATTACCACATGGACACAAAAACATGAATCATGACAATGACCTTTTTATCCCATCTAGACATTGACTCACCAGTATTACATTCAAAATTAACATGTGTCTTCGTGTCTATTTTCTTCATATTTTTCACTAATAGTGAGCCCACTCTACAAATTTACAGTATTAGTTAAAATTGTGAGCTTATAAATTTCAATATGGGCAATGAAGCTAATGGGTGTAGAGTTGGATATTAAAACTTGAATGGATGGGAAACATATGTTTAGAAAACCAAGATTCATAGGTTCAAGGGTATGTTCGTAGTATTTATTAAGATAATGCCATTTGATCCTTCAGATATTTAATACTATTATATTAGTTTGTTTTTCAGAAAATCAATATACAAGAAAAATATTGAATGATAAGTTTGATGGAAAATACTAATTGACTCCCATTAATAGGGATGAACATTGGGCCAGGTCACCCCAGATTTTGGCAAGCCCATGCCCAAACCCACATTTTTAATTGGGTTGCGGACCAGGTTTAGACCCGAGTAGTGTTTGGAAAATGTGGCCATACCCGACCCACATTATTGAGTTGGGTTTCGGGCCAAATTCGAGCCATCTCAAATATTATACTAAATGAAGATATTTCCAACAAATATATTATACAATTTATAAAATAATTTTGGAATGTATCACTAAGCACATGTAATCTATAAGTATCATCCTAAAAATAGTACAATTACAAATTATTATATAAATCCAATGGTTGGAATGATTGTAATCTAGATCAAGCATGTTCAAAATCACAATCATATCCCATTTATCTATGAAATACATCTAACATTATACAACCATTAATGGGATTTCTACAATTAACATTGATTAGAAGATGCACATGTGTATCTAAATAAAAAGTATAGAAATATCATTATGAGATTATTTTTGAAACATATCTAACATAAATAGTAAATCTAATATGTAAGATTATATTGGTTTTTAAATTTTACAAACACATTGAGTACAAAATAGATCCACATACCTTAGATTCACTCCAGTGCATTGCTCTTTTTGTCTTATTAATATAGCTGATTATACATATTATATACAAACATGCACTAATGTATATGCATGTATATAACTAATATGGGTATCTGGGGTTTTCGGGTCTGGGTTTACCTTGGCCCTAATCCGACCCACATATAATCTGGGTCAAAATCTTAGGCATGTCCCACCCATGTAAATTGCATGGATCAGGTCTGGATCAGGTTATGCAGGCTGAGACATGAGTCAAATTGGGTCAGGCCGATCTGATGCTCATCCCTACCAATTAATAGTGATTATACCTACCACATATAAGTGACACATGAAAACAAAGACCTATATGACAATGACCTTTTTATCCTATGTAGGTGGTGACCTAGATAAAAACAAGGCATTTTGTGAGACATTTGGAGCATTTCATATATTTTTAATATGTAAGTTGTATGGAATAGAACCATAAACTGTTGGATTTTGTGGAGGAAACATATGTGGTGGAAGCAATAAAAATAAATTTCCACACATATTTTTAATATGTGTTACGCCCTGATCTCACAATTACCATTAATCATTAGATTAGGGCATAAATTGAGGATTTAACATAATACAAAGATCACACTTAACTTTTTCTTCTTTTTCAAACTCTTTGTTTATCGCATTGAACCACATAAACTAACTTTACATGGGAATCTAAACATTGATTTTTTTAATATGATGTCAACATAAACGATACACATCCATACATTCATTCTCAGGTACATATGACATGATAATCAGATACATTCTCTCTTATTAAGGAAACAAAGATACAAAACATTACTTATAACACTCTCACATCTATACTAGGACCTAGAGTGACAGGGACCGATTGAACTTAACTAATCTCATACTTAACTCATGTGGTAGATCTACTCTGATGCTTTGACCTTCTTCAAGTCCACGTGGTTTCCCTACAAATTGTGAGTAGAGGGGTGAGCCTACTCGCTCAGTGAATGAGTACTTTGAAGAAATGGTCTAAACTACTGATATAATTACATATATACTTTTGAGCAACTGATATCAATTATAACAGCAGTAAGCTTTAAAGAGATTTATCATTGACAATCATAAATATGGCAGGATACTCTAGATATCAACAAGAGCAAATCAATATATGAGCATGCTTCATTAATTTCAAAGAGAACTAATAATTCAAAAACATACAAAGAATAATTGTTGGGAAATTGTACTCAAATCTTTCTTAACCTTTCTTACTTAGAAGAAACTCTTTAAACATATATTATCATATTTTATCTTATGCCCTGATCATATGCATTGTAGTCTATATATGAAGACTCGTAGTGAACTACGATCTCACCGTACAAGACTTAGCTCAAAACTCGGGAAGCTAAGCCTTGAACTGAATCCATGTCTGCTTGACTCAAACTGTCACATCTGACTAAGGTGGCTAAATAGCTAGCCTTTAGTTGGACCACTCCTTCTAGGCTGAGTACACAGGCAGAGGGTCTAAGACGCTCTTTGGGCCTCATCTTGGTACGCTCTGTGGGTACCTCTAGGTTACCACCAGGATCTCTAGTTCATGTTGGGTAAATTATCTTCTCTTAGGAGACTTCCTAAAGGACTTCGTCTCCCCACACGCTCTATGGGTGTGATCCGATCCCCGTATATTGGTCGCTTCCAGGGTGGATCATTTCCTCCCTACAGTGCATACATCCGTAGGGAATCTACACTGTTCAGGGCACCTATGTCTATTATTTTATTATTCTTGGAAAGCTCTTTCTACAATGTATATTTAACTTACTTATACTTGACTCTGATATCTCTATGGTACCATGTCTATTTAATTGAAGTTTATAACACAACATGTATATCATTCTAAACTTGGCAGAGCAATATACTCAAAACACTGTAATATACTGAGAAATCAACATTTTATACCTGCAGGCAGACTAAAATTCTTAAATAACAGAATACATGTCCACTTGATATGTTATACACTAGAATCATGCAATTGAACTTCTTAATATAGTGATAAGAGTTAATTACTTGACATACAAGTAATCATCATTTGCACCTATAAATTATTTGTACTTTCTTGGAAAATGTGCACCTCAACCCAAATCTTAAGTTGTGCATCACCACATCTCATACTGAGAAATTGATATCAAAATACTTGATTCATTGAACATCCTATCCTTAGGGTTTCATTTACCTCATTCACTTATCACATAGCTCTCATAAGGATTTCATGCGACATAAACATTCACTGAATAAAGACTACTATCAACAAATCATATAAAATCAATATATGTATGAAACCTTGGAACTGAATGAATTTGAGTTTCCATGCCATTCACTGAGATAACATGCATAAATAATAAAATTGAATAAATAAAGTCTATCATGTTAAGAAAATCCGTTCAAATGGATTTCACGATATCTATTCTCAAATATCCAACTTTCCTCGCATCTAGGGTTTCACCCTCTTTACTGAGATATCAAACAAACACTATTCACATTAAATGAAATCCAAGATAGTATCTGATATATATATACTATGAATTCAGATAAACAATCATTCATAACCAAGGGAATCCAGATAAACAAATTTCTCTATTTAATTATACAGTAAATTTGAGTCATAGACAAATTCCCTATATTTTAATTTACTCTGATAACCTCTGTGAATACTTAGGGAATTCTCATTAGGATGTATGGTATACATTTCTAATATGATTTTATCATCTGAAATTCATCCAAATAGAGGAAGAATTTGTTTCATATCATTTTACAACAACTTAGATCAAACACACAATGCAGGGTTTGTAGTCGCATACTAAGCAATTAAAGATTATGGATGATTTAACCAATTTTCGTGAAATATATTGTTTAAGAGAAGTTCCCACTCACCCTAAGGTGTGAAAACACCTTAAAAACGCAACTCATCCCTGAAGATCTCGATCTCATATCAAATCCCTAGCAATTCACCTTATTCTTCTTCCTTTCAACTCGGAAACCCTAGAAATGAGGGATTATGAAGAAAGAGTGAGAAAAGGGAAAGTTTTGACACCATTTTGGATCAAATCAGAGGAGGGCCGGAATCTTGACATGTGAGAGAAGATTCACCATGAAAGGATATACAAAGAAGCTAAACTTACATGATTTCATCATTCCTCAGACCGCAAAACCCTAGGTCAGCATCTCCATCACTTTCTCCTCTCAAACCCTAACTCTCCCTCTCTTTCTAGGATTTCATTTCTCTGGATTTAATCATGAATTATGAGAGCTCCTTGTGTGTTAGGTTGACCATATAGAGCAATTGAGCTGCTTGGGTCAATTGCACATTGACCCCTTCACTATACTTTCTCTTATTTTAGTTGAATTTTCTGTCATAACAATATTATTATAATTTGTCTATTGATAAGGTCTAAACACATCCAAAAATTATGTAAATTTTACATGTTGTTTATGATTGAGTTTCAGACCTCCATTTAAAATTTCAGATCATTTGGAGTTACCAATAAATAACTAAAATAAAACATTATACTGTTGAAAAGCACTCTGTGAACATTTTGGTCGAAGTATAGTTTGACCGAGAACCACATTCAAAGAACACTCAAATGTTCTGAAATTTTTCTCCAATATACATGATTAAGTTATCCATATCATATCCAAAATTCAATTAAATACAAAATTTGTAGAAAATATGAAAAAATCATTTACCACACTGCTATCCTAATCAAATTCCATATTCATGTACTATCAAAACCCTAATTTTTTTCGATTAGGGTTTGCATTTCTCAAACCCTAATTCTTCAAACTAAAATCATAGTTAGAGTTTCTTCTTAGGTTTGAAACATCAAAATTGATGTACTATCATTAATCAAGTCTAAATGATGTTCAATCTAATTAAGCATGTAATCATTCAGGTAAACTCTAGTTTACCAATTAAGCACAAATGTGGTCATTACAATTCTAAACCCCTTAAAAAGTTTCATCCCCAAAACATAAATACACAAATAAAGTATATTTAAAGTTTATTTTAAGCTTCTAAAATCTTATATGTCATTATATTCTTGTATTTCATACTTGAATGCAGTTTTCAACAATAAGTCCTTCATTTCTTTTCTAATCACAACATGTTTGAAATAGTTCTCAATGACAACAAACAAATTTTCTATGCCACAATCAATCATAGTAGAGAGAGAGAGAGAGAAACAACCATTTCAATATTTTTATGCTCTTGAGGTGTTACCTCAACATTGATAATCTGATCCAACTATCTCAATTCATACAACTCAATATGTACTATTGTTATGTGTTACCTCTAAGTCACAAAAGAGAGTTCACCATGTTCTTTTGAATTGTACTATTATGCTACTCAAATAGCAAAACAATCTTGAGTTGGAAGACTAGATTCAACAGCAACTGTACAAGACTACTCACGGCATCCCCATTGCATCATGGATGGATAAGGTGAAGCATTACCATCACATTCCATATTATTCTGAAGTATGAACCCACACATAATTCAAGATGTAACCATCGGGTTATAGCATACTAGGGTTTCAACAATAGTAACAAAGTACTCCATGATTGTATTAGTCATTCAAGGACTATTCATACCCAATTACCATCACTTAGTTATATTAAAGCTAGGTATAACAAGATATACCTCATTAGGGTTACATATCAATACAATATGGTTATCCTCCCTTCTATTCATATGAGTGAATAGGTAAGACTACCTTATTTAGGGTAACCCTTCATTTGTTCCATCATTATTCAACCCATATCACCATACCACAATTGTGCAATACTATGATGGATTACTGGTATGAATGACTACAACTATCAGACACCTTTAATTAACATATTGCTTGCACATGTACACTAAAATCATACGTAGAACCAATTTACATCCCTTAATATACTTTCAACAAATTATACTTCTAAACACAAATTCACATATTACTAAAAGCCATTGTTTTCTCTTATCTCTCTCCTCATTCACTACTACTTACTTTTTGCTACTTATCCTTCTCATTTTAATCATGTAGATTAAACATTCCTAAAATTGAAACATACAAGGTACAAATAGATTATTCATCATTCTTGCTATCACTACAAGAATTTATCTTATATCGCACTTCACTCATATTGTATTTCTCCTTTTGTTCAAAACACACTTGTTACATTTCAAATTTATATCTTACTCTTTGATCTGAATCATTTTCATATTGTTTATCTACCTTTCAGATTAGCTATCTTTAAACCCTAGATTACTATTAGTGCTAGTTTACTTCTCATAGTGCAAATCTCATGATCTTGTTTTATAGAGATGCTAGTATTCAAGGTCAAATTACTAGTGACATCCCATGAACTACTACAACTCTAAACATTCTAGGGTTTGGTCCTTATCAGTAGCATGATGTTATTGTGATGTGACTTTGCTCCCTTAATTTGAAATTCAAACTTTGGATCTCACAAGTTTGATTAAAGTCTTCTTTATCTTATCGGTTGAATTTCCTTTCTCTTACTTGGCCATTCAGATAGATTAAATTCTCAATTACCCTGCTAGGGTTTCATCATCATATTGTGTGTCATTATTACATTCACTAGATGTCTCTACCACGGTGGTTATGCATCATATATGATTCATTTTCTTATCACTTCATTCCCACATTGCTCTCATTAAGGAAGATATGAAAGAGGAGATGATTTTGAGACTTAGAATTCTTATCTTCAAACATTCAATAATACATTTATCATAAGTAGGTATAATTAATTATCAACAAGGATACTTGACTAATTAGCACTTTCTTGAATCCCGCAACCTCTTTCTTTTATAATCTATACTACTCCGTTATGTTTCAAACCCTTCTTTACTTTCCAAAATCCCCTTACCATATACTACTATTCCACATGTCATCTTTTACTCTAGTTTTCTCTTATGATCATGTTGCTTCTTTTATGTGTATGATCACGTATACCATGTTGCATATATTTCCTTTTATCCTTCTACAAATGTGAAGTTGAAATTCTAAATCAATAATCTCTCTACTAGTATCACCTCATGTTTAATACATCACATATCCTTCATTTTAAATCAAATGGCTCATGCATGGGTAAAACATAGTATCTCTTTCAATTAAGTTTTTCCTTCCTAAATACAGTCCACCTTTGTATGACTTATTCATTTATTTAGCTACACTTTTGTTCTTCTTTTAGAAACTAGTTTGTTATTCTATAAAGACTTAGAATCTAAAGGCAGTAAGGATGAATGTATTAAACTTATTACAGGTATACATTCCATGCTCTCAATTATATCATAACCCTCATTCCTTAATCAAGCTCATTATTTCCAACATTTCTCTTTGTTTCAACTAAGTTTCTTATCCTAGTTTTATGATTTACATGCTCATCTAATTCTCTTCACTTTAACTCTTATGAAGACTCTTCACTTCTATGTACTTATTGTATACTTAGCTCTTTTCTTCTATTTTCCCTTTGTTTTGGAGTACATAAAAATATTGTACTTGGTTATATAATCCATTCCTCATGATTGATTCTTACTATCTTGTCCCCTTACATACTTGTCTCATATCTTTTCCATATTTCATATTTAGAGTTCATATAATACTAATAATTAAACTTAATATGAACCTTATGTCGTGTTCCTTTATTCCCAATTAAGGGTTTCTCATATGAGGCCCCAAAGTTGGATCTCAGATATCAGTTCCAACCGATTCTTAGTTATCCCAGTATTTCCCTTATACTTTAAAATCTTAGAGTATATACATTCATACTAGAATTTGGATCTAATCTATCCAGAATTTACTCTTGTTATGTTACCAATAGGAGTCATTAGATCCCAGTAATGCATCCTGCCAGCCAAACCAGGCCGAACCTACAGTCTTGAAGCCAAGAGCTACTCATGATTACTCAACTCCTATTCATCTCAAATGTGTGGAAGAAAACTTATCTGCTTAGGAAAGCTCGCTCAAAGATCATTTCTAGTCTACTTGATACAAAGAATGTAATCAATAAATGCTACAACTGCATAGTGTACAACAAATCTTAAAGACCCATATATATTTCAAAATACTGAATATCTGAATTCAAACATATAACATATTTTCTATTCATATCCAATAAAATAATAATATGGAATGAAAGTTCTATCTCATTTTATATTTATGCTCTTAATTCATGTTACTTATCTTGTTCCTAACCCTAATATTTCTAGGGTTCCTCTCTAGACCATCCTTCCATTGTATACCTGGCCAGGGTATACATGGAAAAATAGGCATATGAAAGAATAGGCAGAGTAGCTTGATATTGGTTGATCCAAGTACTCATATATTGGGCTAGGATATCCAAATACTCAAATCCCCAGAGCTAACATCATAACATCTCCTATCTGCCACACTTATTACTGTAACTTACTAACTTAATGGTTCCTGAAAACTCAGCCTAAGCTCTGATACCAAGTTGTTACACCCTGATCTCACAATTACCATTAATAATGATATTAGGGCATAAATTAAGGATTTAACGTAATACAAAGATCACCCTTAACTTTTTCTTCTTTTTCAAACTCTTTGTTTTCTCACATTGAACCACATAAACTAACTTTATAAGGGAATCTAAACATTGATTTCTTTAATATGATCTCAACATAAATGATACACATCCATATATTCATTCTCAGGTACATACGACATGATAATCAGATACATTCTCTCTTATAAAGGAAACAAAGATACAAAACATTACTTACAACACTCTCACATCTATACTAGGACCTAGAGTGACAGGGACCGACTGAACTTAACTAATCTCATACTTAACTCATGTGGTAGATCTACTCTGATGCTTTGACCTTCTTCAAGTCCACGTGGTTTCCCTACAAATTGTGAGTAGAGGGGTGATCCTACTCGCTCAGTGAATGAGTACTTCAAAGAAACAGTCTAAAGCACTGATATAATTATAGATATACTTTTGATCAACTGATATCAATTATAATAGTAGTAAGCTTTAAAGAGATTGATCATTGGCAATCATAAATATGGTAGGATACTCTAGATATCAACAAGAGCAAATCAATATATGAACATGCTTGATTAATTTCAAAGATAACTAATAATTCAGAAACATACAAAGAATAATTGTTGGGAAACTATACTCAAATCTTTCTTAACCTTTCTTACTTATAAGAAACACTTTAAACCTATATTATCATATTTTAGCTTATGCCCTGATCATATGCAGTGTACTCTATATGTGAAGACTCGTAGCGAACTACGATCTCACCGTACAAGACTTAGTTTAAAACCCAGGAAGCTAAGCCTAGAACTGAATCTGGGTCTGCTTGACTCGAACCGTCACGTCTGACTAAGGCAGCTAAATAGTTGACTTTAACTGGACCTCTCCTTCTAGGTTGAGTACACAGGCAGAGGGTCTGAGATGCTTTGTGGGCCTCATCTTGGTACGCTCTGTGGGTACCACTAGGTTACCACTGGGATCTCCGGTTCATGTTGGGTAACTTATCTTCTCTTAGGAGACTTCCTCAAGGGCTTCGTCTCCCCACACGCTCTGTGGGTGCGATCTGATCCCCATATACTAGTCGCCTCTAGGGTGGATCATTTCTTCCCTATAGTGCAGACATCTGTAGGGAATCTACACTGTCCAGGGAACCTATGTCTATTATTTTATTATTCTTGGAAAGCTCTTTCTACAATGTACCTTTATCTTACTTATACTTGACTCTGATATCTCTATGGTACCGTGTCTATTTAATTGAAGTTTATACACAACATGTATATCATTCTAAACATGGCAGAGCAATATACTCAAAACACTGTAATATACTGAGAAATCAACATTTTATACTTGTAGGCAAACTAAAATTCTTAAATAATAGAATACATGTCCACTTGATATGTTATACACTAGAATCATGCAATTTAACTTCTTAATATACTGATAAGAGTTAATTACTTGACATACGATTAATCATCATTTACACCTGTAAATTATTTGTACTTTCTTGGAAAATGTGCACCTCAACCCAAATCTTAAGTTGTGCATCACCACATCTCATACTGAGAAATTGATATCAAAATACTTGATTCATTAAACATCCTATCCTTAGGGTTTCATTTACCTCATTCACTTATCACATGGCTCTCATAAGGATTTCTTGAGACATAAACATTCATTGAATAAAGACTACTATCAACAAGTCATATAAAATCAATATATGTATGAAACCTTGGAACTGAGATGAATTTGGGTTTCCATGCCATTCACTGAGATAACATGCATCAATAATAAAATTGAATAAAAAAAGTCTATCATGTGAATAAAATTCGTTCAAATGAATTTCACCATATCTATTCTCAAATATCCAACTTTCCTCGCATCTTACTGAGATATCAAACAAACACTATTCACATTAAATGAAATCCAAGATAGTATCTGACATATATGTACTATGAATTCAGATAAATAATCATTCATAACCAAGGGAATCCAGATAAACAAATTTCTCTATTTAATTATACAGCAAATTTCAGTCATAGACAAATTCCCTATATTTTAGTTTACTCTGATAACCTCTACGAATACTTAGGGAATTCTCATTAGGATGTATGGTATACATTTATAATATGATTTTATCATCTGAGATTCATCCAAATAGAGGAAGAATCTGTTTCATATCATTTTACAATAACTTAGATCAAACACACAATGCAGGGTTTGTTGTCGCATACTAAGCAATTAAAAATTATGGATGATTTAACCAATTTTCGTGCAATATACTATTTAAAAGAAGTTCCCACTCACCCTAAGGTGTGAAAACACCTTAAAAACGCAGCTCATCCCTGAAGATCTCGATCTCATATCAAATCCCTAGCAATTCACCTAATTCTTCTTCCTTTCAACTCGGAAACCCTAGAAATGAGGGATTATGGAGAAAGAGTGAGAAAAGGGAAAGTTTTGACACCATTTTAGATCAAATCAGAGGAGGGTTATAATCTTGACGTGTGAGAGAAGATTCACCATGCAAGGCTATACAAAGAAGCTATACTTACATGATTTCATCATTCCTCAGACCGCAAAACCCTAGGTCAGCATCTCCATCACTTTCTCCTCTCAAACCCTAACTCTCCCTCTCTCTCTAGGATTTCATTTCTCTGGATTGAATCATGAATTATGAGATCTCCTTGTGTGTTAGGTTAACCATATAGAGAAATTGAGCTGCTTGGGTCAATTGCACATTGACCCCTCACTATACTTTCTCTTATTTTAGTTAAATTTTCTGTCTTAAAAATATTATTGTAATTCGTCTATTGATAAGGTCTAAACACATCCAAAAATTATGTAAATTTTACATGTTGTTTATGATTGAGTTTCAGATCTCTATTTAAAATTTCAGATCATTTGGAGTTACCTATAAATAATTAAAATAAAACACTACAGTGGTGAAAAGCACTCTATCAACATTTTGGTCGAAGTATAGTTTGACCGAGAACCACATTCAAAGAACACTCAAATATTCTGAAATTTTTCTCCAATATACATGATTAAGTTATCCATATCATATCCAAAACTAAATTAAATACAAAATTTGTAGAAAATATGAAAAATCATTTGCCACACTGCTATCCTGATCAAATTCCATATTCATGTACTATCAAAACCCTATTTTTTCCGATTAGGGTTTGCATTTCTCAAACCCTAATTCTTCAAACTAAAATCAAAGTTAGAGTTTCTTCTTATGTTTGAAACATCACAATTGATCTACTATCATTAATCAAGTCTAAATGATGTTCAATCTAATTAAGCATGTAATCATTCAGGTAAACCCTAGTTTACCAATTAAGAACAAATGTGGTCATTACAATTCTAACCCCCTTAAAAAGTTTCATCCCCAAAACATAAATACACAAAAAAAGTATATTTAAAGTTTATTTTAAGGTTCTAAAATCTTATATGTCATTATATTCTTATATTTCATACTTGAACACAGTTTTCAACAATAAGTCCTTCATTTCTTTTCTAATCACAACATGTTTGAAATAGTTCTCAATGACAACAAACAAATTTTCTATGCCACAATCAATCATAGCAGAGAGAGAGAGAAACAACCATTTCAATATTTTTTTATACTCTTGAGGTGTTACCTCAACATTGATAATCTGATCCAACTATCTCAATTCATACAACTCAATATGTATTATTGTTATGTATTACCTCTAAGTCACAAAAGAGAGTTCTCCATGTTCTTTTGAGTTGTACTATTATGCTACTCAAATAGCAAAACAATCTTGAGTTGGAAGACTAGATTCAATAGCAACTATACAAGACTACTCACGGCATCCCCATTGCATCATGGATGCATAAGGTGAAGCATTACCATCACATTCCATATTATTCTGAAGTATGAACCCACACATAATTCAAGGTGTAACCATCAGGTTATAGCATACTAGGGTTTCAACAACAGTAACAAAGTACTCCATGATTGTATTAGTCATTCAAGGACTATTCATACCCAATTACCATCACTTAGTTATATTAAAGCTAGGTATAACAAGATATACCTCATTAGGGTTACATATCAATACAATATGGTTATCATCCCTTCTATTCATATGAGTGAATAGGGTACAAATAGATTATTCATCATTCTTGCTATCACTGCAAGAATTTATCTTATATCACACTTCACTCATATTGTATTTCTCCTTTTATTCAAAACACACTTGTTACATTTCAAATTTATATCTTACTCTTTGATCTGAATCATTTTCATATTGTTTATCTACCTTTCAGATTAGCTATCTTTAAACCCTAGATTACTATTAGTGCTAGTTTACTTCTCATAGTGCAAATCTCATGATCTTGTTTTATAGAGATGCTAGTATTCAAGGTCAAATCACTAGATACATCCCTTGAACTAAAACAACTCTAAACATTCTAGGGTTTGGTCCTTATCCATAGCATGACGTTATTGTGATGTGACTTTGCTCCCTTAATTTGAAATTCAAACTTTGGATCTCACAAGTTTTATTTAAGTCTTCTTTATCTTATCGATTGAATTTCCTTTCTCTTACTTGGCCATTCAGATAGATTACATTCTCAATTACCCTGCTAGGGTTTCATCATCATATTGTGTGTCATTATTACATTCACTAGATGTCTCTACCATGGTGGTTATGCATCATATATGATTCATTTTCTTATCACTTCATTCCCACATTGCTCTCATTAAGGAAGATATGAAAGAGGAGATGATTTTGAGACTTAGAATTCTTATCTTCAAACATTCAATAATACATTTCTCATATGTAGATATAATTAATTATCAACAAGGATACTTGACTAATTAGCACTTTCTTGAATCTCGCTACCTCTTTTATAATCTATACTACTCCATTATGTTTCAAACCCTTCTTTACTTTCCATAATCCCCTTACCATATACTACTATTCCACATGTCATCTTTAACTATAGTTTTCTCTTATGATCATGTTGCTTCTTTTATGTGTATGATCATGTATACCATGTTGCATATATTTCCTTTTATCATTCTACTAATGTGAAGTTGAAATACTAAATCAATAATCTCTCTACTAGTACCACCTCATGTTTAATACATCACATATCCTTCATTTTAAATCAAACGGCTCATGCATGGGTGAAACATAGTTTCTCTTTCAATTAAGTTTTTCCTTCTTGAATACAGTCCACCTTTGTATGACTTATTCATTTTTTAGCTACACTTTTGTTCTTCTTTTAGAAACTAGTTTGTTATTCTATAAAGACTTAAAATCCTAAGGCAGTAAGGATGAATGTATTAAACTTATTAATAAAGGTATACATTCCATGCTCTCAATTATATCATAACCCTCATTCCTTAATCAAGCTCATTATTTCCAACATTTCTCTTTGTTTCAACTAAGTTTCTTATCCTAGTTTTATGATTTACATGCTCATCTAATTCTCTTCACTTTAACTCTTATGAAGACTCTTCACTTCTATTTACTTATTGTATACTTAGCTCTTTTCTTCTATTTTCCCTTTGTTTTGGAGTACATAAAAATATTGTACTCGGTATATAATCCATTCCTCATAATTGATTCTTACTATCTTGACCCCTTACATACTTGTCTCATATCTTTTCCATATTTCATATTTAGAGTTCATATAATGCTACTAATTAAACTTAATATGAACCTTATGTCGTGTTCCTTTATTCCCAATTAAGGGTTTCTCATATGAGGCCCCAAAGTTGGATCTCAGATATCAGTTCCAACTAATTCTTAGTTATCCTAGTATTTCCCTTATACTTTAAATCTTAGAGTATATACATTCATACTAGAATTTGGATCTAATCTATCCAGAATTTACTCTTGTTATGTTACCAATAGGAGTCATTAGATCCTAGTAATGCATCCTGCCAGCCAGACCAGGCCGAACCTGCAGTCTTGAAGCCAAGAGCTACTCAGGATTACTCAACTCCTATTCATCTCAAATGTGTGGAAGAAAACTTATCTGCTTAGGATATCTCATTCAAAGATCATTTCTAGTCTACTTGATACAAAGAATTTAATCAATAAATGCTACAACTGCATAGTGTACAACAAATCTTAAAGACCCATATATATTTCAAAATACGGAATATCTGAATTCAAACATATAAGAGCTTTTCTATTCATCTCCGATAAAAGAATAATATGGAATGAAAGTTCTATCTCATTTTATATTTATGCTCTTAATTCATGTTACTTATCTTGTTCCTAACCCTAATATTTCTAGGGTTCCTCTCTAGACCATCCTTCCATTGTATACCTGGCCAGGGTATACATGAAAGAATAGACAGAGTAGCTTGATATTGGTTGATCCAAGTACTCAGAAACCGGGCCAGGATATCCAAATACTCAAATCCCCAGAGCTAACATCATAACATCTCCTATCTACCACACTTATGACTGTAACTTACTAACTTAATGGTCCCTGACAACTCAGCCTAAGATCTGATACCAAGTTGTTACACCCTGATCACACAATTACCATTAATCATGAGATTAGGGCATAAATTAAGGATTTAACGTAATACAAAGATCACCCTTAACTTTTTCTTCTTTTTCAAACTCTTTGTTTTCTCGCATTGAACCACATAAACTAACTTTACAAGGGAATCTAAATATTGATTTCTTTAATATGATCTCAACATAAATGATACACATCCATATATTCATTCTCAGGTACATACGACATGATAATCAGATACATTCTCTCTTATAAAGGAAACAAAGATACAAAACGTTACTTACAACACTCTCACATCTATACTAGGACCTAGAGTGACAAGGACCGACTGAACTTAACTAATCTCATACTTAACTCATGTGGTAGATCTACTCTGATGCTTTGACCTTCTTCAAGTCCATGTGGTTTCCCTAAAAATTGTGAGTAGAGGGGTGAGCATACTCGCTCAGTGAATGAGTACTTCAAAGAAACAGTCTAAAGCATTGATATAATTATAGATATACTTTTGATCAACTGATATCAATTATAACAGTAGTAAGCTTTAACGAGATTGATCATTGACAATC
The DNA here is from genome assembly GCA_963693085.1 of Alisma plantago-aquatica. NCBI lineage: Eukaryota > Viridiplantae > Streptophyta > Magnoliopsida > Alismatales > Alismataceae > Alisma > Alisma plantago-aquatica. Next base: position 1,110,609,390 of record OY856410.1, read on the forward strand.
ATAAATATGACAGGATACTCTAGATATCAACAAGAGAAAATCAATATATGAGCATGCTTGATTAATTTCAAAGATAACTAATAATTCAAAAACATACAAAGAATAATTGTTGGGAAACTATACTCAAATCTTTCTTAACCTTTCTTACTTATAAGAAACACTTTAAACCTATATTATCATAGTTTAGCTTATGCCCTGATCATATGCAGTGTACTCTATATATGAAGACTCGTAGCGAACTACGATCTCACCGTACAAGACTTAGCTTAAAACCCAGGAAGCTAAGCCTAGAACTGAATATGGGTCTGCTTGACTCGAACCGTCACATCTGACTAAGGCGGCTAAATAGTTGACTTTGACTGGACCTCTCCTTCTAGGTTATGTACACAGGCGGAGGGTCTGAGACGCTCTGTGGGCCTCATCTTGGTACGCTCTGTGGGTACCTCTAGGTTACCATCGGGATCTCCGGTTCATGTTGGATAACTTATATTCTCTTAGGAGACTTCCTCAAGGGCTTCGTCTCCCCACACGCTCTGTGGGTGCGATCTGATCCCCGTATACTGGTCGCTTCCAGGGTGGATCATTTCCTCCCTACAATGCAGACATCCATAGGGAATCTACAGTGTTCAGGGCACCTATGTCTATTATTTTATTATTCTTGGAAAGCTCTTTCTACAATGTACCTTTATCTTACTTATACTTGACTCTGATATCTCTATGGTACCGTTTCTATTTAATTTAACTTTATAACACAACATGTATATCATTCTAAACTTGGTAGAGCAATATACTCAAAACACTGTAATATACTGAGAAATCAACATTTTATACTTGCAGGTAGACTAAAATTCTTAAATAATAGAATACATGTCCACTTGATACGTTATACACTATAATCATGCAATTGAACTTCTTAATATACTGATAAGAGTTAATTACTTGACATACGAGTAATCATCATTTGCACCTGTAAATTATTTGTACTTTCTTGGAAAACGTGCACCTCAACCCAAATCTTAAGTTGTACATCACCACATATCATACTGAGAAATTGATATCAAAATACTTTATTCATTGAACATCCTATCCTTATGGTTTCATTTACCTTATTCACTTATCACATGGCTCTCATAAGGATTTCATACGACATAAACATTCACTGAATAAAGACTACTATCAACAAATCATATAAAATCAATATATGTATGAAACCTTGGAACTGAGCTGAATTTGGGTTTCCATGCCATTCACTGAGATAACATGCATCAATAATAAAATTGAATAAATAAAGTCTATCATGTCAATAAAATCCGTTCAAATGGATTTCACGATATCTATTCTCAAATATCCAACTTTCCTCGCATCTAGGGTTTCACCCTCTTTACTGAGATATCAAACAAACACTATTCACATTAAATGAAATCCAAAATAGTATCTGACATATATGTACTATGAATTCAGATAAACAATCATTCATAACTAAGAGAGTCTAGATAAACAAATTTCTCTATTTAATTATCCAGAAAATTTCAGTCATAGACAAATTCCCAATATTTTAGTTTACTCTGATAACCTCTGCAAATACTTAGGGAATTCTCATTAGGATGTATGGTATACATTTCTAATATGATTTTATCATTTGAAATTCATCCAAATAGAGGAAGAATCTTTTTCATATCATTTTACAACAACTTAGATCAAACACACAATGCAGGGTTTGTAGTCGCATACTAGGCAATTAAAGATTATGGATGATTTAACCAATTTTTATGCAATATACTGTTTAAAAGAAGTTCCCACTCACCCTACGGTGTGAAAGCACCTTAAAAATGCAGCTCATCCCTGAATATCACGATCTCATATCAAATCCCTAGCAATTCACCTTATTCTTCTTCCTTTCAACTCGGAAAACCTATAAATGAGGGATTATGAAGAAAGAGTGAGAAAAGGGAAAGTTTTGTCACCATTTTGGATCAAATCAGAGGAGGGATGGAATCTTGACGTGTGAGAGAAGATTCACCATGAAATGCTATACAAAGAAGCTAAACTTACATGATTTCATTATTCCTCAGACCGCAAAACCCTAGGTCAGCATCTCCATCACTTTCTCTTCTCAAACCCTAACTCTCCCTCTCTCTCTCTAGTATTTCATTTCTCTGGATTGAATCATGAATTGTGAGAGCTACTTCTGTGTTAGGTTGACCATATAGAGCAATTGAGCTGCTTGGGTCAATTGCACATTGACCCCTCACTATACTTTCTCTTATTTTAGTTGAATTTTCTGTCATAAAAATATTATTATATTTCGACTATTGATAAGGTCTAAACACATCCAAAAATTATGTAAATTTTACATGTTGTTTATAATTGCTTTTCAGATTTCCAGTTAAAATTTCAGATCATTTGGAGTTACCAATAAATAATTAAAATAAAACACTACACAGCTGAAAAGCACTTTGTCGACATTTTGGTCGAAGTATAGTTTGACCAAGAACCACATTCAACAAACTCTCAAATATTCTGAATTTTTTCTCCAATATGCATTATTAAGTTACCCATATCATATCCAAAATTCAATTAAATAAAAAATTTGTAGAAAATATGAAAAATCATTTACCACACTGCTATCCTGATCAAATTCCATATTCATGTACTATCAAAACCCTAATTTTTGCCGATTAGGGTTTGCATTTCTCAAACCCTAATTCTTCAAACTAAAATCATAGTTAGAGTTTCTTCTTAGGTTTAAAACATCACAATTGATCTACTATCAATAATCAAGTCTAAATGATGTTCAATCTAATTAAGCATGTAATCATTCAGGTAAACCCTAGTTTACCAATTAAGCACAAATGTGGTCATTACAATTCTAACCCCCTTAAAAAGTTTCGTCCCCGAAACATAAATACGCAAACAAAGTATATTTAAAGTTTATTTTAAGCTTATAAAATCTTATATGTCATTATATTCTTGTATTTCATACTTGAATGTAGTTTTCAACAATAAGTCCTTCATGTCTTTTCTAATCACAACATGTTTGAAATAGTTCTCAATGACAACAAACAAATTTTCTATGCCACAATCAATCATAGAAGGGAGAGAGTGAAACAACCATTTCAATATTTTTTATGCTCTTGAGGTGTTACCTAACGTTGATAATCTGATCCAACTATCTCAATTCATACAACTCAATGTGTACTATTGTTATGTATTACCTCTAAGTCACAAAAGAGAGTTCACCATGTTCTTTTGAATTGTACTATTATGCTACTCAAATAGCAAAACAATCTTGAGTTGGAAGACTAGATTCAACAACAATTGTACAAGATTACTCACAGCATCCCCATTGCATCATGGATGCATAAGGGGAAGCATTACCATCACATTCCATATTATTCTGAAGTATGAACCCACACATAATTCAAGGTGTAACCATCAGGTTATAGCATACTAGGGTTTCAACAACAGTAACAAAGTACTCCATGATTGTATTAGTCATTCAAGGACTATTCATACCCAATTACTATCATTTAGTTATATTAAAGCTAGGTATAACAAGATATACCTCATTAGGGTTACATATCAATACAATATGGTTATCATCCCTTCTATTCATATGAGTGAATAGGTAAGACTACCTTATTTAGGGTAACCCTTCATTTGTTCCATCATTATTCAACCCATATCACCATACCAAAATTGTACAATACTATGATGGATTACTGGTATGAATGACTACAACTATCAGACACCTTTAATTAACATATTGCTTGCACATGTACACTAAAATCATACGTAGAACCAATTTACATCCCTTAATATACTTTCAACAAATTATACTTCTAAAAACAAATTCACATATTACTAAAAGCCATTGTTTTCTCTTATCTCTCTCCTCATTCACTACTACTTACTTTTTGCTACTTATCCTTCTCATTTTAATCATGTAGATTAAACATTCCTAAAATTGAAACATATAAGGTACAAATAGATTATTCATCATTCTTGCTTTCACTGCAAGAATTTATCTTATATCGCACTTCACTCATATTTTATTTCTCCTTTTGTTCAAAACACACTTGTTACATTTCAAATTTATATCTTACTCTTTGATCTGAATCATTTTCATATTGTTTATCTACCTTTCAGAATAGCTATCTTTAAACCCTAGATTACTATTAGTGCTAGTTTACTTCTCATAGTGCAAATCTCATGATCTTGTTTTATAGAGATGCTAGTATTCAAGGTCAAATCACTAGTGACATCCCTTGAACTACTACAACTCAAAACATTCTAGGGTTTGGTCCTTATCAGTAGCATGACGTTATTGTGATGTGACTTTGCTCCGTTAATTTGAAATTCAAACTTTGGATCTCACGAGTTTTATTAAAGTCTTCTTTATCTTATCGATTGAATTTCCTTTCTCTTACTTGGCCATTCAAATATATTACATTCTCAATTACCCTGCTAGGATTTCATCATCATATTTTGTGTCATTATTACATTCACTAGATGTCTCTACCACGGTGGTTATGCATCATATATGATTCATTTTCTTATCACTTCATTCCCACATTGCTCTCATTAAGGAAGATATGAAAGAGGAGATAATTTTGAGACTTAGAATTCTTATCTTCAAACATTCAATAATACATTTCTCATATGTAGGTATAATTAATTATCAACAAGGATACTTGACTAATTAGCACTTTCTTGAATCTCGCAACCTCTTTCTTTTATAATCTATACTACTCCATTATGTTTTAAACCCTTCTTTACTTTCCATAATCCCCTTACCATATACTACTATTCCACATGTCATCTTTAACTCTAGTTTTCTCTTACGATCACGTTGCTTCTTTTATGTGTATGATCATGTATACCATGTTGCATATATTTCCTTTTATCCTTCTACTAATGTGAAGTTGAAATTCTAAATCAATAATCTCTCTACTAGTATCACCTCATGTTTAATACATCACATATCCTTCATTTTAAATCAAACGGCTCATGCATGGGTGAAACATAGTTTCTCTTTCAATCAAGTTTTTCCTTCCTAAATATACTCCACCTTTGTATGACTTATTCATTTATTTAGCTACACTTTTGTTCTTCTTTTAGAAACTAGTTTGTTATTCTATAAAGACTTAGAATCCAAAGGCAGTAAGTATGAATGTATTAAACTTATTAATAAAGGTATACATTCCATGCTCTCAATTATATCATAACCCTCATTCCTTAATCAAGCTCATTATTTCCAACATTTCTCTTTGTTTCAACTAAGTTTCTTATCCTAGTTTTATGATTTACATGCTCATCTAATTCTCTTCACTTTAATTCTTCTGAAGACTCTTCACTTCTATGTACTTATTGTATACTTAGCTCTTTTCTTTATTTTCCCTTTGTTTTGGAGTACATAAGAACATTGTACTTGGTTATACAATCCATTCCTCATGATTGATTCTTACTATCTTGGCCCCTTACATACTTGTCTCATATCTTTTCCATATTTCATATTTAGAGTTCATATAATACTAATAATTAAACTTAATATGAACCTTATGTCGTGTTCCTTTATTCCCAATTAAGGGTTTCTCATATGAGGCCCCAAAGTTGGATCTTAAATATCAGTTCCAACTGATTCTAAGTTATCCCAGTATTTCCATTATACTTTAAAATCTTAGAGTATATACATTCATACTAGAATTTGGATCTAATCTATCCAGAATTTACTCTTGTTATGTTACTAATAGGAGTCATTAGATCCCAGTAATGCATCCTGCCAGCCAGACCAGGCCGAACCTGCAGTATTGAAGCCAAGAGCTACTCAGGATTACTCAACTCTGATTCATCTCAAATGTGTGGAAGAAAACTTATCCGCTTAGGAAAGATCATTCAAAGAATAATATGGAATGAAAGTTCTATCTTATTTTATATTTATGCTCTTAATTCATGTTACTTATCTTGTCCCTAACTCTAATATTTCTTGGGTTCCTCTCTAGACCATCCTTCCATTGTATACCTGGCCAGGGTATATATGAAAGAATAGACAGAGTAGCTTGATATTGGTTGATCCAAGTACTCAGATAACGGGCCAGGATATCCAAATACTCAAATCCCCAGAGCTAACATCATAACATCTCCTATCTGCCACACTTATGACTGTAACTTACTAACTTAATGGTCCCTGACAACTCAGCCTAAGCTCTGATACCAAGTTGTTACACCCTGATCTCACAATTACCATTAATCATGAGATTAGGGCATAAATTAAGGATTTAACGTAATACAAAGATCACCCTTAACTTTTTCTTCTTTTTCAAACTCTTTGTTTTCTCGCATTGAACCACATAAACTAACTTTACAAGGGAATCTAAATATTGATTTCTTTAATATGATCTCAACATAAATGATACACATCCATATATTCATTCTCAAGTACATATGACATGATAATCAGATACATTCTCTCTTATAAAGGAAACAAAGATACAAAACATTACTTACAACGCTCTCACATCTATACTAGGACCTAGAGTGACAGGGACCGTCTGAACTTAACTAATCTCATACTTAACTCATGTGGTAGATCTACTCTGATTCTTTGACCTTCTTCAAGTCCACGTGGTTTCCCTAAAAATTGTGAGTAGAGGGGTGAGCCTACTCGCTCAGTGAATGAGTACTTCAAAGAAACAGTCTAAAGCATTGTTATAATTATAGATATACTTTTGATCAACTGATATCAATTATAACAGTAGTAAGCTTTAAAGAGATTGATCATTGACAATCATAATATGGCAGGATACTCTAGATATAAACAAGAGCAAATCAATATATGAGCATGCTTGATTAATTTCAAAGATAACTAATAATTTAGAAACATACAAAAAATGATTGTTGGGAAACTATACTCGAATCTTTCTTAACCTTTCTTACTTATAAGAAACACTGTAAACCTATATTATCATATTTTATCTTATTCCCTGATCATATGCAGTGTACTCTATATATGAAGACTCATAGCGAACTATGATCTCACCGTACAAGACTTAGCTTAAAACCCAGGAAGCTAAGCCTAGAACTGAATCTGGGTCTGCTTGACTCGAACCATCACGTCTGACTAAGGCGGCTAAATTGTTGACTTTAACTGGACCTCTCCTTCTAGGTTGAGTACACAGGAGGAGGGTCTGAGACGCTCTCTGGGCCTCATCTTGGTATGCTCTATGGGTACCTCTAGGTTACCAGTGGGATCTCCGGTTCATGTTGGGTAACCTATCTTCTCTTAGGAGACTTTCTCAAGGGCTTCATCTCCCCACATGCTCTGTGGGTGCGATCCGATCCCCGTATACTGGTCGCTTCTAGGGTGGATCGTTTCCTCTCTACAGTGCAGACATCCGTAGGGAATCTATGGTGTTCATGGCACCTATGTCTATTATTTTATTATTCTTGGAAAGCTCTTTCTACATTGTACCTTTCTCTTACTTATACTTGACTCTGATATATCTATGGTATCGTGTCTAATTAATTTAATTTATAACACAACATGTATATAATTCTAAACTTGGTAGAGCAATATACTCAAAACATTGTAATATATTGAGAAATCAACATTTTATACCTGCAGGCAGACAAAAATTCTTAAATAAAAGAATACATGTTCACTTGATACTTTATACACTAGAATAATGCAATTGAACTTCTTAATACACCGATAAGATTTAATTACTTGACATACGAGTAATCATCATTTGCACCTATAAATTATTTGTACTTTCTTAGAAAACGTATACCTCAACCCAAAACTTGAGTTGTGCATCACCACATCTCATATTGAGAACATTGATATCAAAATACTTGATTCATTGAACACCCTATCCTTAGGGTTTCATTTATCTCATTCACTTATCACATGGCTCTCATAAGGATTTCATGCGACATAAACATTCACTGAATGAAGACTACCATCAACAAATCATATAAAATCAATATATGTATGAAACCTTGGAACTGAGCTGAATTTGGGTTTGCATGTCATTCACTGAGATAACATGCATCTATAATAAAATTGAATAAATAAAGTCTATCATGTCAAGAAAATTCGTTCAAATAGATTTCACGATATCTACTCTCAAATATCCAACTTTCCTCGCATCTAGGATTCCACCCTCTTTACTAAGATATCAAACAAACACTATTCACCTTAAATGAAATCCAAGATAGTATTTGACATATATGTACTATGAATTCAGATAAACAATCATTCATAACCAAGGGAATCCATATAAAAAAATTTCTCTATTTAATTATACAGCAAATTTCAGTCATATACAAATTCCCTATATTTCAATTTACTCTTATAACCTCTACAAATACTTAGGGAATTCTCATTAGGATGTATGGTATACATTAATAATATGATTTTATCATCTGAAATTCATCCAAGTAGAGGAAGAATCTATTTCATATCATTTTACAACAACTTAGATCAAACACACAATGCAGGGCACTAGTACAGAAATGGCTTATAACGTCACTTTTGATGGTGTCGGTTGTAATAATACAGCGACACCTTAACCATACAGTGTCGGTGTATAAAATAAGCCAACATCAATCTCTGAAGGGCGACCAGACATGGGTACTGCTTTTATTCATTGTCGGTTCCTTAATAAGAAACCGACACCTAAAAGTAACTGCCAAAACCAAATTTCCAGCAAAAAAAATTGCCTCCAACAATTGACATACATCGTCGGTTTTTAAAACAGAAACCGACGACGAAAGGTTTTCTGTGAGACAGAAATTTGCTCACATTTTATCGTCGGTTTTGTGACAATAACTGACGCCATTGTGTTTTCGCGTGAATAACCGCGAAAATTTTCACCTCCCTTTAGTGTCGGTATTTTGTTGCAAACCAACATGTATAGTTTTTATTGTCAGTTGTTGTTAGCAACCGACACCTATAGTAAACTTAACAGCGTGAGGCAGACTCTTCCTCTTCTGTTTCATTCATTTCTGTTGATTAGGGTTTTTGCTCCGACGATTACTCTGACAATTCCGCTGCTCTGCCTCTGCCTCCGCCTCCGCCGCTGTCTGCTTCCGTCAACCGCTGTCGGCGACCACTCTCCGCCCGGCGACCGCTTGACCAGAGCTCTCCGCCCAGCGACTGCCCGACCACATCTCTCCTTCTGGCGACCTTCTTCCCGATGCCGGTGACCAGCTCTCTGCCCGGAGCCCTTCTGCTCGACGACCAGCCCTCCTGCACACCCATTATCAGGTTTTCCCCTGACCTTCCCCCCTATTTTTGCTTTTCATGTATCACAGGCACGCCCATTCATCCTATGGTTGTGGTTGTGTACTTTCTTTTTATATGTGTGGTTTACATGCATCAATATTCTGTATTGTTCTATGACAAACTGCATTTTGTTCTACACAATATTACTCATGTTTACAACATACTCACATATCAATTCTACACAATATTTATCCTCTCTCGGTTCAAGTTTTAGAATTATAGGTAGTTTTAAGCTACATCTTCACTACTTCAACCACTCAAAAGTTTTAATATGTAGATTCATCAAGTTGATGAATGCATTATTACATTGTTTAAAGCTTGATTAATTATGGTAATCTAATCATTATGTTTTAAAACTAATGAGAAGATTTAAACATATTTGATTCACATAATTAGGGTTTGAGAATTGAAAATCCTAATCGACAAAAATTAGGGTTGTGGTAACATATGAATACAAAATTTGATCAGTATAGTCGTGTACTAAATGATTTTGAGCATTTTCTATACAACCAGGATTTAGTTGAAATTTGTACATGGTTTGGAGAAATTAGATATTAGTTGGAAGAATTTTTTGACTTGTTTTTCGGCCGATTTTACCCAAGATAAACTCAATCGGCCATGTATTCAAATTGAAATATAGCAGTCTAGTATTTGAATTTTATCTTTTTATTGGTATATCCAATTGATCTGAAATTTTAATTATGTTTTGGAAACTCCATTTTGGACGTCTTGTTAAACTTTCTTAATTTTTTAATGATGTTTGAACTCTATAGAGAGGAGTGGCGGTTGAGTATTCCCTAGATTAATTGACGATCCATGGGAAATTCTATGGATATGACTATGCTATTTCATGTGAATATTGCCTAAAAACTAGGTCAGTGGTCAATATGCTTGGGAATCGAATTGACATTATAAAATCATATTTGAATTGTATTAGAATGAATTATACAAGTGTTTGTTGAGTCTTACTGAAATTGAATATGATATATACATAAGGATCAGTTTGAGGTGGCAATATTCCCTATTTAGGGTTGTGTTGATGGATTACTAAATTATTTAATTCTTATGATGTTGAACAAAGTATGACTTCTTGAAAACCCTAGAATTTTAGTATTAAGATGAGTATGAGTGATAAAGCTAGAACTTGTATATAATGTTGCAAATGTGATGAATTGTTGAAGTGTAAGTATTAATACTTGTATCAGATGGCTGATCAGGACCGTGCTGATGATCACTGTGAGGGTGAGGATGTGCTTGCACCGCCTGACAATGTAAGTTTTAAGAATATATCCCTATATGTTTATTTATAATTATATTATGTAAGTGTGTTTTTTTATCAAATTTTAGGTTGGTGATGTACCCCCTGAAGAAATTACAGCACTTGATGAGCAGCAAAAGAAAATTGAGAAAGTGAGGGGCATCACAATGATGAACAAGTTAATACAGCAAAGGGGCAATGGACCCAAATTGGATGTGGATTTCGATCAGGCAGGAAATCCATATGGAGTGAACCGCAACTCATTTGTTTCATATCTTGGGGTTCTTACTCGCAGCCATTGCAGTCTTATCCTAGAATCATGGCATAGAGTTCCTAAGGAGAAGAAAGACCACATATGGAAGGAACTATGCGTGAGTTATTATTATTTGTAATTCTATTTGTGTAGATTACTAATTTTTAGGATACTAGTTAATAGCAATTCTATTTAATTTGAAGAGCATATTTGATCTGGATGAAAAGCTGCATCGTAAATGTGTGATGCAATGTTGTGGGAGGGTCCTAAGGAACTATAGGACCAATCTCACCCGAGATTACATACGCGATGCTGAGAATAGGTTCTTATTAGATTCCAATTCTAGACATTGATCAGTATTTTGCTAACTTTACACTAATAATTTTTGTTTGTATTCTCTTTAAAAAATAAATATAGGAAGAAGGAAGCCACACATCAATGGAACTACTTGGACCCCAGAGAATGGGAGGAGTTTGTTACCCAAAGAAAAACAGATGAATTCAAGGTATTAAGCGCCGTCACTCCCAATTTAATTAATATACGTTTTTATGTATTCACCTATTTAAGATTAACCTTTAGTGTTACTAACCAAATCAATGTGCTAACTAACTAGGCTAAGAGCGATGCTCAACGAGAAAGGCGTGCACTGAATGTGCACGACCACACAATGGGTCCAAGAGGATATGCAGGCGTTTGCCAAAGACTACATGTTGAGTCTACTCAGCCTACTGCTACTCAGGAGACTGCAGAGTCCTCTACTGCTTCTCCCGCACCTCTGCCTCGTCATGTTATGTGGATAGCTGGGAGGCAAAATAAGAAGGGAGAGATACCGAAGCCCGCAACCGCTGAGGCGGCTGCAAAAATGGTAAAAATCAAACTCTTAGAGCAATCTATCGATATTGATTATGGTTATGTTTACTTATAAATTTTTGTTGATGGTACTTAGCGGGAGCTGCACGAGCAGAGGAAGGAAGGCAAGTTCATCCCTCAGGGCACAAGGGATGAACTGAAAGTTTCTCTGGGTAACCCAGAGCATCCTGGACGTGTAAGGGGTGCAGGCGCTGGTGTGGGCATCAAAGTGTTCTTTGGGCCATCCCAGCGTAAACCTGTCCTAAAAGCGGGACTTTCACAAGCTGAGGTAACTTATTCTTATTTTAGAACGTTATTGCGAAAGGGAATTCAATAATTAGCAACTAGCATTTCTTTTATCCATGTATAGGTAGATTCCTTAATTGATAGGAGAGTCGAGGAAGCAGTTGATAAAAGACTCCAGGAAGCAGTTGATAAAAGACTCGAGGAAGCATTTCACAAGTGGCAGGTGTCTCAGACTACCAGTCAGACAGTACCTGTGGCGAACCTCTCTTCTCCTACTCCTCGTACTGCAGAGGTTGGGAGTAATCCTATATACCCACCTAGTACGTCCTCTGTAAGTATTTTATGGCATATATAATAGCTAGTCTGTTTAAGATAATATGTTCGTGTATATATGCATATAACATTCTTTAATTACATAAATTTGTAGGGGTTGAAGCCATGTCGACTACAAAGTGAAGGATATATCGTTGCAGATGCATCGGCTTACCCACCTCTTAAAGGGTGCATGTTTCATGGGAGTCAAGTACCAGATGGCATGGTACATGTGAGCCCCATACATATACTCATTGGATGGATGGATCTTGCACTGCCTCATGCACACCCAGATGTTGAAACACTTGGTGAGGCAGTAGGCGGAGTGATACTGTGGCCCGAAGCGGATGTCCTCTATACTGATATTGTATGATAAATTTTCATTACTTTACTTTGTTAGTGTGTGTATATATATGAGTCAATTGATATGAAATTATATATACAGGTCAAAAAGACGAGACCCGCTACATCTCGGCCTCCACCTCCTTAACTACCAAGTTGGCTTCCAAGGGACCTACACGCCTCGATAGGTCCTAATTGTAGGAGTGTGGTAGTATGGATCGGTGAACATAATCTAAATTGCCCTATAAATGTTACTATTCCGAAGAATGATGCAGGTAAATCATACGATAACAATCTATTTATACAAGTTTAGCATACGTATTAATGCATACGTAATAGAAGTTTTGGATATGTATTAATGCAGGTCAAACATTCGGAAATAACATATTTATACAAGATATTTTGGAGTTGTTTAAGTATGAATGGCTGAACACATCTATGATAGAGCTGTGGATATGGTGAGATTAATGCATACGGAAATCTGGTTTATACATCCATATACCTTATTTTATATACGGCAATCTGGTTTCTTATATATTAATGCATACGTAATACATGTTTTGCAGCCACTTATACAGGACAAGTAAAGATTTTGAATTTTCCCATGTGGGATTTTTGGTTCCATCTTTGATTAGTCTTGTAGATACAGACCCTGGTTCAGTTACTTCATACTGTTGTGATGCTTTTGAATATTTTGGTAAAAAATAATAAGACGGTGATAATAGCTCCATTCAATGTCGAGTAAGTTTACTTTGCTTGTAATTTGGACTTAAGCAAATTACATTTTTATTGCGGATATTGAGTTATTAATTTTCTACTTTCCTACATGTAGTTCTAAACATTGGGAGTTATTAGTTATTGTCCCCAAGACATTCACCATCTATTATCTAGATCCTACGGGGAGTGAGTTGGATGTATATGGACATGCAATCAAAAGGCCATTATTCTCGTGAGAAATATTTTATGTTTTTATATCTGTTAACATCTGTTACTGCATTACTATTTAATTATGAAATTTAATGTGTTACATTAACATATATAGGGCTTTATAAGAGTACAAAAAAGATGGAGGAAAGGTCCCCAGGAAAAAAGTCTGACACTCATTTGGAAGAATGTGAAAGTAATTTCCTGACTCCAATGTATATATTATTTATGTGAAGTGTGCTTATTTGTATTTTTGAATATTTTGTATGTTTCAATTTATAGTGTGCTACACAAGACAACGGTTGGGCATGTGCCTACTATGTGATGTGATTTATGGACCTAATCATCAAACATGTTGTATTGGAAATCGATGACATACAACAGGTATTATACATAGTCTCGTTAGATAATATGAAATGTATGAATCTTATTATATATTATTATAATTATGTATGTACGTCATTCTCTTTGTAGGTCTTTAAAACTGAGGACTTCAACACAGGTGCAAAGCATTTCGATGTACATGTTCCCTATACGAGAGATGAATTAGATGTTGTAAAAGAAGATTGGGCAAAAGCCCTGCAAAGAGTGGAAATTTTTCAATATGATTTTGATGATGATGACAATGATGATTATGAATAAAATAAATTTGTTCTCAAAATTAATTTTGTGTGAATCTGAATGAATTTTTATGAATTGTCATATGTGTGTGAAAATCATCAATACATGAATGTTTCTACATGTGTCTGAATGTGAAAAGAGATGAAATAAATGGAACTGCAGGTTGCTACTAGTTTCTACATGCATGTGATGAAAAAATAATATGAATTAAATTTCTTATACATGAGTATGAATCACATATATAATAATTTTTCCATCATGTTAATTTTGTAGGTTTGTGGCCTGTTGTTGGCTGATATCAATGGATGTCGTAAAACCTGTAGTTCATAACTGAACTGCATGTTTCTCATCCTGCGACCAGCCACAGCAGGTCTGCAGACTGACAGAAAAAAAATCAAATCATAGGCGTCGGTTATTTGTATAAAACCGATGACATACGGTTACAGTGTCGGTTTCCATACTAGTACCGACGTCGATTTCCCTACACCATGGCCATGCTGGCCAGCACGGCCGTGGCAGCAGACCAGACATAAAATATGTGTTGGATATCTGTATAAAACCGACGATATACGGTTACAATGTCGGTTGCCATACTATTAACCAATGTCGATTTCCCTAATGAGACCAGACACCACGGCCGTGTTGGCCAGCACGACTGTGTAAGCGGGTGATTCAGTGTCGGTTTCGAAGTGGATAACCGACGCCTATACCCCCTGCTGGCGCATTTTCGGCGTGTTTTCGGTGGCATGCGAAGGGTTGTGGCGTCAGTTTGAGAACCGACGCGTAAAGGTTGGGCTTTTAGCGGCGCCCACATAGGTGTCGCTTAGAAACTGACACTAAAGGCCTTAAATAATCGACACTAAAGGTCGGTTATGTACTAGTGGGGTTTGTAGTCGCATACTAAGCAATTAAAGATTATGGATGATTTAACCAATTTTTGTACAATATACTGTTTAAAGGAAGTTCCCACTCACCCTAAGGTGTGAAAACACCTTAAAAACGCATCTCATCCCTAAAAATCTCAATCTCATATCAAATCCCTAGCAATTCACCTGATTCTTCTTCCTTTAAACTCGGAAACCCTAGAAATGAGGGATTATGAAGAGAGAGTGAGAAAGGGAAATTTTTTACACCATTTCAGATCAAATCAGAGGAGGGATAGAATCTTGACATGTGAGAGAAGATTCACCATGAAAGGCTATGCAAAGAAGCTAAACTTACATGATTTCATCATTCCTCGGACCACAAAACCCTAGGTCAGCATCTCCATCACTTTCTCCTCTCAAACCCTAACTCTCCCTCTCTCTCTAGGATTTCATTTCTATGGATTGAATCACGAATTATGAGAGCTCCTTGTGTGTTAGTTTGACCATATAGAGCAATTGTGCTACTTGGGTCAATTGCACATTGACCCCTCACTATACTTTCTCTTATTTCAGGTGAATTTTCTGTCATAAAAATATTACTATAATTCGTCTACTGATAAGTTCTAAACGCATCCAAAAATTATGAAAATTTTACATGTTCTTTATGATTGAGTTTTAGATCTCCACTTAAAATTTCAAATCATTTGGAGTTACCAATAAATAATTAAAATAAAACACTACACTACTAAAAAGCATTATGTCCGCATTTTGGTCGAAGTATAGTTCGACCGAGGACCACATTCAAAGAACACTCAAATATTCTGAAATTTTTCTCCAATATGAATTATTGAGTTATCCATATCATATCAAAAATTTAATTAAATAAAAAAATTGTAGAAAAATTGAAAAATCATTTACCACACTACTATCCTGATCAAATTTCATATTCATGTACTATCAAAACCCTAATTTTTGCCGATTAGGTTTACATTTCTCAAACCCTAATTCTTCAAACTAAAATCATAGTTAGAGTTTCTTCTAAGGTTTGAAACATCACAATTGATCTACTATCATTAATCAAGTCTAAACGATGTTCAATCTAATCAAGCATGTAAACATTCAGGTAAACCCTAGTTTATCAATTAAGCACAAATGTGATCATTACAATATGAGAAATCTGACTGTGCTCCCACTAACCTTTTTGTAAACATAAGGTTCATCTTCATTTTAACTAAAGCCAAACTTTTTGACTACTTCATCAAAATGTAGATTTCAGCTCCGAGATGCTTGCTTCAATCAATAGATTGACCTTTGTAGCTTACATACTTTATTGGCTTCCTTCGGATTGATAAAACTATCAGGTTATGTCATGTATACATCCTCGAGTAAATTCTCATTAAGGAATGTTGTTTTAACATCCATCTGCCAAATCTCATTGTCCATGATAAGCTGCAATGGCAAGCATGATCCTGATGGATTTAAAACCATGGCAACTGGTGAGAAGGTCTCATCATAATCAACACCTTGAATTTGATGGAATCCTTTCACAACCAATCTACATTTATAGGTTTGAACATTTCCATCCATGTCGGTCTTCTTCTTGAAGACCCACTTGCACCCTATGGGTTTTACCCCTTCAGGTGGATCCACCAAGGTCCATACCTTGTTGGTGTACATGGATTCCATCTCAGATCTCATGGCTTCGAGCCATTTCTCATATTCTTGTCCCTTAGTAGCTTCTAGATAGGAAGTTGGCTCGTCTGCTATGCCCAATTCGTCACTGTCTTGAGTCGCGAGAAATCCAAATCTCTCAGGCTCAAGTTGTGTCCTACTAGACCTACGAGGTTCCTGTGTTACAATTGGAACTTGAAATTCTACAACAGTTTGTAAGTCTTGATGTTCCTTATGTACCTCCTTAGGTTCTCTGCTTTCTTGTTGATCTCGAACTTCTTCAAGCTCTACATTCCTCCCACTAATTCCTTTGGAAATAAATTCCTTTTCAAGAAATACAACAGTCCTAGCAATAATCACTTTGTTGTCAGTTGGTGTGTAGAAGTAGTATCCCCAAGTTTCTTTGGGGTATCCAACAAAATAGCATTTTTTAGATTTGGGTCCAAGATTTTTAGAAAAAAAATTCCTAACATAAGCTTCACATCCCCAAATCTTTAACATAGACAAATTGGGATGGTTCCCATTCCATATCTCATATGGTGTCTTTTGAACCGATTTGGAAGGTACACGGTTAAGTGTAAACGTTTTGGTTTCAAGAGCATATCCCCAGAACGATATTGGAAGTTCGGTTGAACTCATCATTGATTGTACCATGTCTAATAATGTACAATTCCTTCTTTCTGACACACCATTATGTTGTGGTGTACCAGGTAGAGTCCATTGTGATACAATACCACGGTCTCTCAGAAGGTCCTCAAACTCTTGGCTTAAGTATTCACCACCTTGATTTGAACGGAGTGCTTTAATACGCTTACCGAGATGCTTCTCTACTTCATTCATGAAAGTCTTGAACATTTCAAGAGTTTTTGACTTGTGTTTCATAATATATACATAGCCATACCTACTGAGATCATCAGTGAAGGTAATGAAGTATTGATAGCCTCCTCCATCATTTGATCTAAAAGGTCCACATACATCAATACGTATGAACCCTAGCAAATCACTAGCTCTCTCACTGTGTCCCGTGAAAGGAGTCTTGGTCATCTTGCCTAATAAACAAACCTCACATGTCTCTAATGATTCAAAATCAAAAGAGTCTAGATAACCATCCTTATGGAGTCTAGATATGTGCTTCTTATTTATGTGCCCAAGTCGACAATGCCATAAGTATGTTTTATTTGAGTTGTCAAGTTTTAGCCATTTAGTATTTACGTTGTATATGCTAATCTCAAGTTCTAACAAGTAGATACCATAAGACATAGGGGCATTTCCATAAAAGATCTCATATTTAGAAATAGAAATCATTTCATTCTTAATGTGAAATTCAAATCCACTCTTGTCCATACAAGATACAGAAATAATATTTCTATTAATGGTAGTTACATAATAGAAATTATCTAATTCTATTATAAGGCTCATAGGCGAAGATAAACTAATAACTCCAACTGCAATGGAAGCAACTCTTGCTCCATCATCTCTTGCTCCATTAGCGAACCGGAACTCGAGTTGGCTCTTTCGTAAAGGCTTACTTCTTATCATATCAGGCATATTTAAACATATGTGAGATCTACATCTAGTATCCAGGACCCATGATGAAGAAGTATTTAAGTTTATCTCAATAATGTATATACCTAAAGTGAAGATCTCTATCCCATGCTTCGTCTTCCTCAGTTCCTCCAGGTAGAGAGGACAGTTTTTTTTTCAATGTTTTAATAAATCTCCCATAGGCGGGAACCTTATCAATCATTTCTACCAACGGAATGTTGATATGCAGCTTTCTGAATATCTCCAAGAATTTTCTATAATGCATGTGCTCCTTCTTCGGCTTTGGTATGTCCAGACTTGACACAACTGCCGCATTGACACGCTTATGAGGTGGCACATATGAACTTTTTGGTGCCAGCTCCCCTAAGCTTGCTTCAATGACTCCCTCTGGCATGGACTTTGTCGGAACATCATCAACATGTATAACTTGTTGTGGCTCCTCTCTTGCAATAGATGTATCCTCACCTTGACAAACGACCTTCTCTTGCTCTTCTTGCCTAGGCGGGGATGCAACCATCATGGGCTCTTGGCGGGATTTCCTGAAAATAGTGTTTCCGTCCGACAATCCATAATAAGTGCGAGGATATAGTATTGCCGGTGTCGCCTCCGTATCAAACCTCATTTTGCTTTGATCCTTTGTCTCTGCTTCCTTGGGTTCGTCCTCATTGATCACAGACATGTATTTAACTTGATGATGTGCTTGGACCATATCTGCGTTCCTGGCCTGTTTCTGCTGATTTGCGTGCTTGATGGCCGCCACTTCATTTGAAATCTGGGTCACGGTGGTTTCCAACGCCCGCATCTGTGCTCCATGGCTTTGCAGTGTTTGTCCAAACTTGGTCAAAATATCTCCCTGGGATTGCAGCTGCTTACTGAACATACCCATCATCTCTTGATTCTGCTGCACCATTTGACTAAGCAACTCGGTGCTTTTATCTTCAGCTCTAGGTTGTGGCTTTGCATTCGGATCTTGTAGGAAGTTATTTGGGTCCTTCCATGAGAACTTCTTGTCCCTCCTCCAAGCATAATCATTGCTTCTATAGCCATGTTGTTGCATGAATTTGACTTGGGCTTTCTCATCAAATGATGCATCTTCCTTGGCAAGCAATTTCTTAGCTAGAAGATCTAGCTTGTCATTCATCTCCTTGATGGCCCTGGACTCACCTACAGCTTTGACTTGTTCTGTTGCATCCCTTTCGCCCCAAGACTGTTTTCTTGCCATATTTTTCGGAATCTCCCAGCACCTTGTGTCTGTGTTGTTTAGAAAGAACCCTGAACCTACTGAGTCGAGGTTACTTCTATCATGCTCGGAGAGAGCAAAATAGAATATCTTGACCTGTGTCTCCTTATCTAAACCATGGTGTGGGCACCTCCTTAACATAATCTGAAAACGTTCCCACGTCTCCGAGTAGGTCTCACCTGCCTTCTGGGTGAAATTATGAATCTTTCTGATCAAATCGTTGGTCTTCTCGGGCGGAAAGAACCTCTCGAAGAAAACCTCGACCATATGGTCCCACGATTCCACATATTTGTCGCCGAGATTGTGCAACCACTCTCCTGCAGCTCCTGCCAGAGAACTCGGGAACAATTTTAAATAGAGTACATCCTGCGGGAATTTGTCAATCTTGACCATGTCGCAATTTTCCACAAATTTGCTGATATGTGTAACTGGGTCTTCATTCTTAAGCCCATGAAATGCGTTTGACTTAACCAAATTGATCAATGCAGGATCAATCTTGTATGTTGGAATGTTAAGCCCCTACTTCTTTATAGGCCCCTTTGAAGCGGATGAGGAAGAAGCTTTGATCTTCTCCCATATTGTCAGTGGCTCGTCCATCTCATCTTGTTCGGGTTCAGAATCTGTATCCTCTAGATGATCTTGATTATACCCATCCTCGTCTTCAGGTCCCGTCAGTAGAACCTCAGGTGTGTGTCGCGTGTAGTCAGTACTACGCGTCTGCACCATGCACAGTACCTGAAAATAGAAAGATTAAATTTAGTACAGTGCTTGACGATTGCAAATATTTAGAAAGTAGATTATGAATTTTTGGAATGATAAAATAAAATAAAAAGGTGGCCTAGATTGGCCGCTCACATCACTCAAAGTGCCAACAAATTGCCGTATCCCCGGCAACGGCGCCAAAAACTTGACGCAATTTTACCGTGCGTAGAAACGCAAGTGAACGCGTCGAGTAGTACAGGCCTTTGTGAGGCCCAAGTCGAACTCAGGGATACGTGCAATCGTCGGTGACTCCTACTAACTACTCGCGATCAGCTAAGCCGATTAACAAGTTGAGAGTTTTTGTTAAAAATAAAATAAAAATAAAAACAAAACAAAAGAAGCAATCGATTAAATGTTGATTTAATCAATTCAAAAGGGTATCTTTAGGATTGCGGTTTCACCGCGAGTTTTCATTGTATTAGATTTTATATAATGCCTCAATTTTATCTCTCTATCTGGGTAGTGGCTTGAAAACAGAATTGCCCACTGTTGTGCTGCAATTCACTACCTAAATCTAGGTCGGTTCCACCGTCGTAGTAACCTATACCCTAAACTAGGTGCATTATGAACGATCTCTCAGTATCCACCATTAATTTTACACCACCTTGTTCAAGGGATTTGTTGATTAATGTGAATTCCGTCTCTTTTCAGCCGTTAATCCTTCTTTCAAAGTGATTAAGGGCATTAGGTTATTATTATGGTGATCAAGCATAACAATATATTGAGAAAATGAAATCATACCACGGATTTAGGAGATAAAATATGAATTACTATTATAAAATCGTCATACAATGAATTCTCGGGCTACTCCCGGTCCTAAAGATAAAGGGGATTAGCCCCGCATGTTCATCTCAAGACAAAGCATGGTAGAGAAAAAGGGAAACATGAGAAAAACGAAATTGAGTGGTGAAACCCCTGAACAGAGAAGGTCCAATTGATCCTTGGCGTGGAATCTGCGTTATGCCGCCTTTCGGTGGTAGAATTTGTCTTCTTCAGCGTTCGGATCGGATGGGGCGTGCTCTTGTGCTCCGTTCTTCTCTCCTTTGCTCTTCGGGATGTGTACAGCAACTAATGACGTGATACCCTGGCTGGGGGCGCCATCATTAGGTTTAATTCCCCCAAATTAAGTCGCTAATTAACCGCGGCCGTCCGATTAAGATCATTCTGAATCAAACTAATACTTGACGGTGTCGATACCATCGACGCGAGTCGATGGTATCGACCATGCACGGATCGGCTGGCTTTCTTTCCTTTTCTTCTATCGCGACCAATACCGACTTGATACCATCGACACGGGTCAATGGTATCGACATGCATAGGCGTCGGTTTTAGCTTTAAGCGACGTTGTAGCCTCCGTGCGTCGATAGTATCGACCATCGTGTCGATAGTATCGACTCCTTTCTCGCCAGCAACCTGATGGTAGCTCGATACCATCGACATCCCTGTCGATAGTATCGACTCTTTGCTGATACTCGTGGCTGGCAACATGTGGTCTGGTCGATGGTATCGACTTCCGTCGATGGTATCGACAGAAGCAGATACTTATTTTCTCTGGAATTCAAACACGAGACCACATAAATTCACACAAATAATAATATTTTGACAATTAATGCTCAAAATGATAAATAAAGGGGAATTGACATAAAATAATAGCAAAGACCAAAGTGGATGAATTATGCAACATTAACCATAAAAATGACTAATAAAATCATAAAACACATATCAAACAGGTCTATAAATGCGACTCAAAATCATCGCATCAAAGTGCATCGGCTACCACATTCGCCTTACCAGGGTGATACTCAATGGTGCAGTCATAATCATTGATTAGCTCCATCCAACGATGTTGTCGCATGTTTAGCTCATTCTGCGAAAATATGTACTTTAGGTTCTTATGATCTGTGAAGATCTGACACACTTCCCCGTAAAGATAGTGTCTCCAAATCTTTAACGCATGAACCACCGCTTCCAACTCCAATTCATGAGTCGGATAGTTCTTCTCGTGTTTCTTAAGTTGTCGCGAAGCAAAAGAAACCACATGATCTTCCTACATCAGCACACAACCTAAACCTTTCTTGGAAGCATGACAGAAAACAACATAGCCCTTTCCAGGCTCTGGTAGGACTAGTACCGGATCACTAGTCAGCTTTTCCTTCAAACTTTGGAAAGCTTGCTGACAACGGTCATTCCAGACAAAAGCTACATCCTTTCAGTCAACTTTGTTAGTGGCAACGCAATCGCACTGAAGTCCTTGATAAACCTCTGGTAGTATCCTTCTAAACCCAGGAAACTACGAACTTCTGTCAGCGTCTTCGGATGTTCCCATTCTACAACGGACTCCACCTTCTTCGGGTCCACTTTAACTCCTTTTGCATATATCACATGACCTAAGAAAGTTACTTCTTCCAACCAGAACTCGCACTTACTAAACTTGGTATATAACTGATGTTGGAAAAGAAGAGTCAACGTTAGTTGAAGATGTCTCTCATGCTCTTGCCTATCCCGACTATAGATCAAGATGTCATCTATAAATACTACAACAAACTGATCTAGAAATGCACGGAACACCCTGTTCATCAAATCCATGAAAGCAGCAGGCGCATTGGTTAGCCCAAACGGCATAACCACAAACTTGAAGTGACCATACCTCATCCTAAAAGTTGACTTTGGTATGTCATCCGCCTTAATCCTCAACTGATGATATCAAGATCGTAGGTCGATCTTTGAGAACACTGTAGCACCACGCAACTAATCGAACAGATCATCTATCCTCGGCAATGGGTACTTGTTCTTGATCGTGACTTTGTTCAACTGTCGGTAATCTATACATAGCTGCATCAATCCATCATTCTTCTTAACGAACAACACTGGAGAACCCCAAGGCGACGTACTCAGTTGGATGAAACCTTTCTCCAACAACTATTATAACTGCTTCTTAAGCTCTGCCATCTCCACTGGAGCCATCCTATACGCTGTCTGTGCAACTGGTTGCGTTCCTGGAACCAGCTTGATCTCGAAATCAATCTCTCGAGGTGGAGGAACATCGGGGAACTCATCAGGAAACACTTCCGCAAACTCTCGGACAACCGACACCTCCTCAAGGTTAGGACCATTCGCCTTGGTATCCATAACGTGAGCTAAGAACGCCTTACATCCTTGTCGTAGCAACTTTTCTGCCACCATAGATGATACTAGACACGTCGGAAGAATCTTTCTATCTCCTTGGAAGATCCACTTCTTACCGCCATCATCAAACACAGCTTGCTTGGAACCACAGTCCAAAACAACCTTATACTTCTCTAAGGTATCCATCCCAAGGATCACATCGAAACCATGCATATCAAGTGGTATAAGATCCACTTGTATCTTGTGTCCCGAAAAAGATAAGACACAAGATGGACACTCCTCTCAAAGCATCGAGGAACCATCAAGAGGGGTTTCTAACAACAAGCTATCTTTCTTACAACTAACAGGTAAACGACAGTTTTCAAGCATACTATAGGCGATAAAAGAGTGTGTAGCACCCGAGTCAACCAGAACAGATATAAAACAAGAAGAAGACAAATCAGAATGAAATAACTCCATTTGACCTGCCACCACTCGCGGGTTGACTATCACCTCCGGCTGACTCATAGCATAGAATTGAGTTGTTGCTTACTATCCACGTCCTCTGCTTCCTTGAGCAGACGATCCCACTTGTGACGCTTGCCTGCGTCCTCACCCTCTACTACTACTGGGTTGTTATCTATCTGACCCTCGTTGATTCTGCCTCAGCTGTTGCGTCACTTCAATATCTCTACTCGGGCAGTTTCACCTCCAACGCCCAATCTGACCACACAGATGGCATGACTGGTCTCGGTGTTGTGGCCTGGATGGCCCTGTCACTACCACATAAGTTGTACTATGTGCCTTTGACGTTGAAGAAACATATCCTCTTCCCTTACTCGGAGACCACTGTGATGGTATACTGGAACCTCTCATTACGGAAGGTGCTAAAAACCTTGGCTTCTTGAAGTAACCAAACCTCTGTCCCTGGAACTGAGCAGGCCTCTTATTAGACATGGATTCTATTTTCTCCCTAACTGACTGTTTGATCCTCCGGACATATTTCACAAATGTAGCAAACCGCTCTCGGTTCTCCAATGCAGAAGCAGGTGTTGTCAGCTCAACACTCAGACCTTTCTCAAAATGTTTGATTCGCTCTTCATCTGTCGTCGCCATGTAAGGACAAAACCTCAACAAGTTCATGAACTTAGCTTCGTACTCGGTGATGTTCATCGTTCCTTGGCGCATGCGTTCAAACTGGCTAATCTTCTCATCCATATACGTCTTTGGAAAGTATCTTCTGACGAACTTGCGTCAAAAAACCTCCCAACCGATCACCTCACCAGGTCGCTTCTCCTCTTCGATGGTCCACCAGTGACCAGCAGTACCCTTCAGAAGGTAGACATCGTGCTTTACTTTGTCCGCTTTGGGGATGTCGAGGATCCGGAAGGCCTTCTCAAGACCTGTCAGCCACAGATCTGCATCTTCTGGATCAACCGTTCCAGTATAGTCCGAAGCTCTGACTCGGTGAATCCGCTCAAAGGTCTTCCCAATACCCGATGTTTCACCATGGGGAGCCTGTGCTCTCGGCAGAGGCACTGGCAATCTTTCTACCATGAGATTCATCGTAGCCATCATCTGCCCCATAAGCTATTGATAGGCAGGGTTTTCGAGAATGGTTGGGTCAGGTTGAGGGACCTCAGGCACCCGATCTCCATGTGCCTGTCCTATAGCTCCATCAACTGATGCAGCATCACTATTCTCGCATGGTTTCCAGACATCTTGGCTTTTTCTTCTGCTGAGGGAAGAAGATGATTGTAAGAAAATCTGGAAAACTCACAAGAACAGACACAACCTAGTCCTAAATCCTTGTAGACTCAGCGAACCTAGAGCTCTGATACCAAACTTGTGGCGACACATCCCGCTATCACACAGACAGCTATGTGCCTCGCGAAAACGTACGGAAGACACCATAAACCACTAATTACTAAAAACACGGGTTAATTAAAACCGATTGCAGAAAGTAGATAAACCAAGAAACTATTACATTTAGATCCTCATCCTGCAAGGAAAATAGGTTATATAAACATTTACAAGTTTTTACACATGTCCACAGCTTAGGAAATCAGTTGTCTAGTCGTCACACGAGTTCATCACCTGTTTATATGTTCATAACGGCCCTCATCCGGCCAGCAGCAGGATAGACAAAGCTTCAATAGCTAAACATTGTGAAACAACGTCAAAACGCCTCCAAGGACCTGAGAGTACAGGGATGACTCTAAGACTCTACTACAAAACAACCAAAATAGCAGCATGTCCATCTCTTGCCTTCTACTGCTCTTCTTGTTGCTCGGCCGCAACCCCGCGACCACCACCACGTCTAGCTCAAACACCTAAAAAGGGTGCAAACCAGCAGGGTGAGACACACAGTCCCAGCGAGAAACATAACTCCCCACCGCAACCAAAAAAAGCCATAGAAGGATTAAAGCAATAGCAGCAGATAACTGATAAAAGGTATAGTAAGAGCAGTCTATATAGCAAGGCTATTACTACCATCGAGCTTACCAAAATGTATGGAAGGCATGTACCCAAGTATGTCTTTATGGAACATGATTGACAAGATAAGATTTATGAGATCTTACCACATAACATAAGGAATGTATAAGTAACTGCAAGTATAACAAGATCAACTACACAAGCAAAGCCTCAATCAATGTTCTGCATTTTTCCTTAAGCAATAAATACTATTCGAATGGATTACGTATTATTATGCCCTGAGGAAGTGAGTCGTACCGCTCAAATCCAACCTTCGGTTGCGAAACCCAAGTCGGTGCCATACAAGGTCAATGGAAGAGTTGGACTCCACGACCTCCCACCTCGTGGTTAGTGCACGAGTACAACACAAGCAGGACTGTAGTCTTATGCTTAAGTGGCCTCAGCCACAAGGTCAGGCTACCCTCTGCCTAGCCTGCCTTGGTACAGGTATCGACTCTAGTGAAATTGAGCCACGGGCCTGTTCACCATGAACGCATTCATGCTCTCATATCACATATCCTGAGCCATGGGCCTGTTCACCATGCTCTTATCGTATTTGAGCTACGGGCCTAAATCCGCACTCTGGAGTCTACAACTGAAGTTGCACTCTTACCTCCTCATTTTTGGCTAGGAGAAACCACACATATTCAATAATATGTGCTTCCAGGTTAACCCACAGGAGAACCCGTTTCACCATCACCAGCTCCTGACGATGATGGATCTATGGCTAGGGAAAACTACATGATATGTTCCACTGTGATTAGTTAGTATATTTTAAGTGGATTATTGAGGCAACCAGATTGTAACACATGCATACATAAAGCTACCTTATTGTTACCACCATCATGTTATTCCAGGATCTCAAACCCTCATCACAAGAAACCACGGCCTCATAAGGCATTCTCATCACTTGGGATAGCAATCCCAGATCATCATCAAAAGATAACACCTCAACTTAGGCACTTTAGCCAAACTCTGGTCCTCAGACCCAAACACATCATATCGGTGATGCAAGTTATCTCATCATCAAGAATGACCATCAAGGCAGTGTTATTCACAAACATATATACCTCATAGCCCTTTACCTGGCTATGCATCCGCATAAAACACCTGCATGGTTAGTATATGCATTCATAAAGATATTTGAAACCATCCTAGATTAACAGAAGGATCATACTATCAAACATTGATAATTTCATGCTAAATCATTCATGCCTCACACCTGTGACCATAGACATAGGTCACATCATCATGTGAAGCAACTCATATACTTATATCACTTACTCCTCATAATATAAGCATACATGATTCAGATATGTCATGTTTACATATGTGTGTTCTACTATAACAACCACCTTACCATTACCAAACGTGTCAAGGGTTTACAACCATAAACCAAACATGATTACATGAACAAGATCTAGCATATAGGTTTCACAGAAGGAACAAGACCCTCACTAGAAGTGTCCACTATCCTCACAAGAAGTGTGACGGGTAGGGCACCCTCACTAAAGGTAGTATCGGGCAGGGTACTTCCTCATATCGCCCAACACTCTAGCCCCATATCGGCCAAGCAAGCCAGCCACATATTGCCCAAGCACTTAGCAAAGGTAACGGGCTACCACCTCAAGATGTATCGAGCAACAAGGTCTCAAGACATAACGTGTACAGGCATAACGTGCAACATGTTGTGCACCTATGTGTATCGTGCAACATGTGTCGTGCAACCACATGTGTATCGTGCATCATGGGTATCGGGCATCCATGTGCAACGGCTAGGGTTACTATCGGGCATCACCACTATGTCATGACGCCCCGCACAGAGCTAGCCACTAAACTCCATATCGTCCAAGGTGTAACGGGCACTAGGTTACCACCTCAGGCTAGATGTATCGAGCAGGCCACTCAACAAAGCATGACGCCCAAAGATGCAACTCAAATGGGCGGCAAAGGAGCATGTCGTTCAACCATCCTAGCCTCGACCTATCGGCCAACACACAAGGCAAAGACTATAGTGTGACGCCCAACACAAGACCAGATCACAACGCCCCCTATCGTCCAAGATGTGACGACGTCGAGCTACCACCTGAACTAGGCGTGTCGAGTAGGGTACTCAACCAAGTATGACGCCCGACACACACAAGGGCAGGAACCAGGTGTAACGATCAACACAACCACAACATGTCAACCAACACTCTAGATCAAGAGGGGTAACTGGCAACATCACCTCAAGACCCTATCGTGCAAGATGCAACTCCACAAGGTCGTCATCAACCTCAAGCACAAGGGCACCAAACCCTAATGGATCAAGAAGATGGCTCACCTATCAACAACCAAGAGAGAGGGGTCTTGCACAACTTCTTATCACCAATCGGACAACCACAAGGATCAACCAACAAAGGTCTACAACCACCACAAAGCTCACCTCTCGAATCCATGGTGAGAGAAGGGTGTTGCTCAAACAACTAGAACACAAGCTCACCTCTCAACTTAAACGAAAGAGGGGTATTGCCCTTATCACTAGAGTTCAAGCTCACTTCTCTAGACCAAGGAGGGAGAGGGGTGTTGCTCAACAAGAAACCCTAGAACATGGTTCGGCCAACTGGATGCAACTAAGCAAGAAACTAAACTAGCAACATATATAACAGATTATGATCCTAAGAAACATACAAGAACATAAAAGGTAGTATAGTTAGGGTTAGGAGTTATGTAACCCGCCTTAAGCAAGCTACAAGCTCCAAGCACCAAGCTTCCAAGCTCCACCACAAGAACAAGAGCAAGGCACTTTAGGGTTCGGCCACCACTAGAGGAAGAAGGAGACTCCAAGATAAGGATCGGCCACCAAGCTTGTAAAGGAAGAGGGTGTCGTGCACCAAGGGAGAGGGGAAACAAAGGAACTAAAGGGATCCTTAGCAAGAGAAAGGGAACACATATATAGGAGAGGATGGAGATGAAACCAAGGTAAGACAAGGCAAGGTGTCGCCTACCTAGGGACACTTGTCCATGAGCAAAGCCACCACTCTAACATGCCCTAAACACATGTCCAAGGACATTGACACATGCAAGCATCAAGCGCCAAGTGTCCACTAGTGGTGACACAAACGAGGTCAAAGGGGGTCAAAGGGGTCCATGGGCGACACACCTCCACACCATGCCTGACACACAACCTAGGGCGACACACCACAGGCCGACACAAGACACTCTGCCCGACACAAGGTCCAACAAGGCAAAGGCAAGGCACAACAAGGCCCAACAAGGCTCATCCAAGCCCAAGGCAACACAAGCAACGAGCCCAACCTTTCCTCTCAACACCAGAGGAAGCAAGGAGAGGGAGGAACACCTCACAATATGACAAACTTGCCCACAAACCCTAGACTTGGGTTAATTGCAAGTAGCACCTCCAGCTCTCAACAAAGCACCAACAAACTCTAATCGCCACTAAAGGTGATTCACAAACAACTAAGCATCAGGGTTAAGCAAAGAAAACAGGATAAGCCCTAAACAGATGTCAGGGTCCTTACAAGGACCTTTGGGGAAGGCAATTAGGGGGTAGTGCGACACCCCGACCTTCAATGCCATCCTCTTATGTGTCATCTTTAACATGGCTTTGCTTCGCAGCCTCTGTCATCAAATTTCAATGGAACATCAAGTATGCCATCAATGTGGTATATTGGTACCAATGATGCTGGCACAAGTGGGAATAACAGAGGCCCATCACCATCATAAGTTAGACGATGGTTCATGATATTGATTGCTTTCCAATTTAGTATTGCAGACATTTGTTTTGCCATTATGTTATCCGTGTTTGGGAAGTTATCCGTGTTTGGGAACATGAATACAAGTTCAATTATTATTGTAATAATTATTCGACGGTTAGACTTTTTTTCTAGTTATATAATGTTGATGTACTTAATTATTTGTCACATGTTTCATATTATGTTCAGGGTGTTTTTCATTTAATTTTAGGGATCATGTCAAGGTCGTTATCATTTTCATTGTAGGTACCATGGCTACTACTAGCCATACAGAAACAACAGACCTCCTTACACAAATTTTAGATATTGTATCTGGGCCAACAAATCGCATTGCTAATGCAATAGCTGACTCATTAGCGGACTCCATCATGGACGATATTTGTAATGATGATGACATACCACCTCCAATACCTAGGTATGTTAGTATTACGAGTGGCCATCAAAAGGTGTTAGAAATCCTTACTGGTCATGAACTGAGGGCTTATGACCTCTACCGAATGCGACCTCAGACTATACTAGCCCTCGTAGACATGCTTGAGACTCGGGGGTTGTTACAGAGTAGTAGAGGTGTCTCGTCAGTTGAGGTTGTATGCTACCTCCTATAGATGGTTGGCCATGGGCATACAAACTGTGTTTTGGCAGAGGACTACATTCACTCTGGTGAAACCATTAGCAGAAAGTTCAACGAAGTATTGGATGGGGTGTGTAATTTGTGCCATGACTATGTTGTCATGCAAACAACGACCACAACAACTCATCGTCGAATATTGGACAACCCAAGGTTCTACCCTTACTTCAAGGTATTAGTTTTCCTACACAATTAATAAGAATTTTGCTTATACTTTGTATGTTTACACATGATTTTGGTGGTGTAGAATGCTATTGGGGCAATTGACGGGACACACATCCCAATCATGGTGAAACGCGACAAGCAAAATTGTTACTGAGACCAAAAAGGCAATGTCTCTCTAAATGTCATGGTTGTAGTAGACTTCTCAATGGAGTTTACATATGTCCTGACTAGGTGGGAGGGATCTGCTGCTGACCAAAGGGTCCTACAAGCAGCAAAGACAATTGCCGGTTTCAAAGTACCAGAAGGGAAGTATTACCTAGTAGATGCAGGGTACGCCAACACACGTCAGTTTCTTGCACCTTATTGCAACATAGCCTACCACATATCTGAGTACCGAGGAAACAGATAATCATACAACAACAAGAAGGATATGTTCAATCACCGCCACGCCCAATTATAGAATGTTGTAGAAAGAGCATTCGGCATTCTGAAGAGGCGGTTTGCCTACCTCCGAAAAGGGGCGACATATCCTATACACTCGCAGTGTCACCTCGTAATGGCTTGTTGTATCCTCCATAATTTCATACGTCGCCAGAATTATGGGGATAGAATGATGGAGGAAATCCATGATAACAATTCAACAACTGACGTCCCACCCAATGGGGTCGACCTGAGTTCTCTACAACAAACAACTTCGGCCGATGCAAGGGAGGGCGATGTTTTACGTGAACAAATTTCCAATTTTATTTGGGATACTCGTTGACATTATTTATAATTGTGATGAGTTGTGTAGCGTCTACCAATCCATCTACAACTTCACACGTGCTCTCAAATGTTTGTTTAATACAATGTTAGCATTTCACAACTCCTCTACGAGTTTAGATGTGTTCTTAAATGCTTTTTTAAAAATTGTTGGTATGGCTCCTAATAAAAAATGTCACATTATGTTTCATTAGGTAGTCAGTCTTGAAATGTAGAATGGAATGTCGGTGTGCACATGTGGGCTCCAATGTACATGGATGCCACAGATGCAGCAAATAGCCAGTTTGAAGACAACAACCCCCACATGACATATTTTACATGTGGTAGGGGTGTTGTTCCAAACAGATATCACATGATGTTGCCCGCGCAACGAGTACAACATATAGTTTCCACGCTAACTGCAGTTAGGGATGCGCTGGTAACACAACTTGCATATGCACACAATGAATGCAAGACATGGTCAAAACAATGCGACTTTGTTTGTTCTACTAGAGCAGACATCCACCGGCTAATAGCAAAAATTGAATTGCTACGGGAGAGGCGCCTATATCTACATGAACGACTACACCTACCGAGTGATAATGACTCTTTAACAGAGGAAGAGGGATACAATACATCATAGTTGTAATATATTTTGATCTAATGATGCATGGCTTCATTACATGTTACAACATTCAACTGCTCCTATCAAAATACTATCAAAACTAAGTTTCGTAGATATATATGTTTTAAAGATGAGTTTATGTTACTAATCATTAATCCTATTTTATATGTCGATGAATCTGTCAGAATTTCTGAGGTGCGATTGTGGTCTAGTTGCAGCATTGCAGGTAAACACAGAGGATGCGGGGTTATATGATTTTGGCATTCTGAGTGAAAGGCCGGGAGAAATGTATTACATATGTCCTTCTAGTCAGGTGCACTAGTAAAACAACAAATAATGAGTTGCACTTGATAAGTGCATCGTGTATTAGTTGTTATTAACTCGAATTTGGGAAAACATTTTAGGATAAAGATTGATGCAAATACTTTCATTGGGCAGTCGAGCTCCCCCCAACAACTGATTCGTTGAAGGCTGAGATTACATTACTAACTTGTGAGTGCAAGTTAGTGTAGGGCCAGACGATGAACATGAAGGACTTTGTTGAAATCCATCACGACTCTAAACATGTGTACACCTCCAAACACTATGAGTATGAAGTTTTACAAACCTCTGTTCAGAAGTTGGAGGAGAGTTGTAGTCTTCTTTTGGATACTCCTTCACCTCTGATGACTCCATAATGTTGTTGTTACACTTACATGACAAGCTCCATAGTTTTTTCATAAATTTGTTGGATGCTTAAGGATGTAACAGCTTTTATTTCCTATGTTATTTGCACACAAAATCGTAATATTAGAATTATATCCATTGTGAAACGAGCTCTTATACTATTTCAACATTTTACATACAAAATTTGTTCTATGGATGGTCGTCTAATATGGAGTGCAGAGCACAATCAAATCCTACTTGATGCAATGAGAAATCAGTATGACCGGGGGAGATGTGTCAATAGAGCATATACTAGAGAGGCTTGGAGGGAGGCATTGCTTGACTTTCATAACATAACAGGCATGCTTTGGATTGATATGTACAGGCTGAAAACTTGTTTGAAGAACTTAAGGAAACAATTTATCAGACAAAATCAATTCCTTTTGTATGATTGGATGTCTAGGAATGAATTAACCCTAGCAAATGTGAGTAATGTTGCAAACATCAACAATGTTGTTGCAGGAGAAGGTGTTGCAGGCAACGAATGAAAACCATCACCAACAATGTCCATGTTTACATTTAAATTAATCATCTTTATTATTGTTGTACTCAAACCCCTTATCTTGTTTGCTACTGCATGTATGCTCTTACTTCATCACAATGTTGTTTATTTATCACTTCACTACATAGGAGGCCCTTTCTTATATGCATATTAAATAATATATATTCCAATTATCATAGTAACTTCACATACAAAAATAAATCCTTACTATTGCAAAATATTACATACAGAAATTTGTATTATGGCTGCACAACAAACAACGGCGTATGTTATATGGTGTACAGAGCTTGATATGGTTCTCAGAGGTTTGATGAGAACCCAATACGACATGGGGAGATGTGCGAATGGAGTATATACTGCCCAGGCTTGGAGGGAGGTGTGACATGACTTTCGGAACATAACAGGGGGGCTTACATTTCTTTCAGTGAGGTGAAATTGTGCTGGCAACACCTCAGGAGAGAGTTCATAAGAGATCATCTTTTCATTTTGGGAGATTCATTGCATCCCCCGCCATTGGTCATACAACACGTCGTTCAATGAAACTTTGTGACTACTCGTCGTACCTATCCACCATGAGTTGTCGAATACCTTACCAATGATGAAAACAACAACACTCCTACACCCTTAGGCGGTTAAGCAAAGGAATGAAATTTTAACATAGTTGCTCCATGTTGTATTTATTTATGATTGCTCGGCAACATTTTGTTGTAAAACTTATGGCCATCATTACGTTGTTTTTACCATCCATTTGAATAAAGTTGTACTTATTCTATTTAGAAGACTTCCATCGCGTGCAAACTTGTACTTATCTAAGTTTGGTTATTTTTACCATCCATTTTGTTGTAAAACTTGTACTTACTTATTTTGTTTAGAAGAATCCATTTTGATTATTTGTTCTTGCTCATACTTATATTTATTTCAATAATTTAGATGTCGACCTCGCGTTCAAAGTCAAGACCTAATTTATAAAAGATATTGATGTCCCCATCAAAGTTACAAAAATATCTTGAAGAATACATTATCTGTAAGAACAAATGTTGCGAGCATGCACACCAGGGGCGAAATCTGAGAGCTAGGATGAAGGGAAGGATGGGGTCAATAAAAATGTTCCTCATATGCCAATGTTGTTTGATTGGCCAAAAGACGACATCAAACAACAACCTCAGTCATTGCAAGACGACTGTCCTGTATCATGGGACGAGTACGATGAGGCCCTAAATTAGGAACATCCTATGTTGGAGCAAGAACAATCATTCGGCTCACCCAACACTTGCCAGCACAGTGGCTGCTCACCATCTTAGCATGTGTGTATGCATGTGTGTATGGGTCTGCTTTTTTGTAGTAGTTCCTTTTTTTCCGCTATCCATTGTAAACTTTGCTATGGCTGATTTAGCCGGTTAAATTGACGGCGGGAGGTCCACCCAGGACTCACCGTCTTTCACAAACATTTTTGCTACTTGGGCGTGACTAATGTTTTATTATGTCAATTACAATTATCTTATCATTTACCAATTACCATAGTGAATATGCACAACTATATACATACATACAAAATTAACATGTCATGCAAGACAATTGTAAAGTTATATATCATTAATATAAACATATTAAATAAATGAGCAAACTCGCCGGATATTCCTTTCAATAAACAACACAACATAAGCCACATTATCTATGCAATCATTATTTTTGCAGTTAATTTTATTCTTGTATTGTACAACCATCACAGCTTCACATATTTTTACATTGTTAAAAACATTTCTGTAAGAACAGGATAGAAAAACAGATCATGGCTACGTTGCCAAACAAAATCAGACTGAATCCAGACTGGTAGCCAAATAGAATCAGACTGAAACCAGACTCAAACCAGACCATCTGACCAAAATCAGACTGGGTTACCAAACAGAATCAGACTGGATCCAGACTAACCCAGTCCAGATCTACTGACTAACCCCGACTAACCCAGTCCAGACTACAGAATCCCAGTCCCGAACCAAATAGGGGCTAAGGATTCTGAGTCTCGCTAGCACCAGTAAACTGGGCAAGGAAGACATCCCATCGTGAAACTAGTTTGACTATTCAGAGGCTAAAGTTTGAGTCTCCCTTTCGCTCTCCTTTTTATCATTTATAAAATTTCCTTTCTTAAGATAACAGTCATCATCAGAAAAGTAATTATGTATCTCACCTGTCAATTCCTTTTTATCCTATATATATATATATATATATATATATATATATATATATATATATATATATATATATAATATGATCTTCACTTTCCTATTATGCTCATTTAGACAAGATATAAAGCCAAATTAATACATTAGGTACTTAAAACTTGTTTTCCATAAAAAAACATTTAGTTCCTTAAATAATTACATATGTCGCAAAACAACTCAGAATCCTCTGATTCTTCTTCCACAGTCTCATTTTTCCTTTATTTTTTGATCAAAATTATTTTGACATTTATTATGTGCATGAACTACATAAATCCCAAAACTACATGCTAAGGGCCTTTTTGGAAATTAAATTGAATTCTAAAGAGCTTAAATTGGGTTAAAGGGGCCATGGATCAACTCTAGGCCCTCCAATGGATCTACCAACTTCATTACATTCTTAATTACTCAAAATGACATCTAAACGCCAAAGTCTCTCAGTCAAAGTCCAAGATTCAAATTAATTAGTTGAGAAATTACAATCCTAACTCTATTTTACCCAAAGATTGGGATGTGACAGTGGAGTCCCGAGCTCTCTGCTTGGGCATAGTATTTGGAGCTTGAGTTCTTTGTCTAATAGATATATGGACGATTGTTCCTATGATGATGCTTATGCTGGTGAGGTTGAGAAAGAAGATGACCATGATACTCTCTTTGTCAGCTTCGGGACAGGAAGAGGGGGGATGGGATCAATGAGGAGCTTGTTTAGGGGTATCTTTGGGTTTGAGGTTGGCTTGGCTAGTTTTCTATGATGTTTGAGTACGATGACAAGTTTTGTGCATCGTGATGTTGTATTCTGAGAAATTTAGGCTCTCCTTTTCGTTGGTGAGGGTGGTTTGATATAACCTTTCCTGATGATATCTTTGGCTTGCTTGAGTGCAGGATGAATGAGATTGACCTCAACTTCTCAAAAGAAAAAAGAACTTGTAACCTTTTCTTCTAATAGGACATATACACCCGTACTCACTTAACTACACGGGTAAGGTGATTAAAATAGTCGCAATCATACCATACCCTATCAATTTAAAGCCCTACCCATATATTGTTACCAATTGGTAAATCTTTATTGTTTACAACAAAGCTGTAATTTATATCTTATGGGGCATCTGGATGCTTACTTCAAAGATCCTCCTGTATTTAAGCCAAATTGTCATTGTTCTTATTTACCAACGTGGTTCTGCGTATAAAGTTATTGGAAAGGGTCCACGTGAAGGGTGTGAGAGAGGACTAACACAAACTCAGTGAAACAAACAATTAAAGTAATAAAACGTGCACCGGTCTAGGATTGCAGAACGATTTTTTCTTTTGAAAATCAGGATCGCAGAACGATGCCAGAGCTAAAACCATTGTTTAACGTTAAGTCCGTACCTGGTAACCAATATCAATTACCTCGTTTTCTACTACTGAACGAAGCTAAATATTTTAATATTTCATTCCTTCTAAATGGTTTTGTAGGAACGGTAGGTAAAACAACGGTAGACTACTAGCTGTACCTGGAGATCTTTCCTCCCCATCTATCTTAGACCTGATACAACGGCAACGCAGAAAAATGCATGTTCATACATGTTAGGGCTAATTTGGTTGGATGTAAAACCAACCCAAATCAGTACTTCCAAAACGGGAGATTAAAGGTTGATAGTTGTAAATACAATTCCTCTATTTGGTTTTTAATGGAAATGAAACATATCCACTTCCGTTGATTGCGTCTGGTGCAATGCAGTTCTGGACAGAAAAGTTTTGCCATTGACCTGCTGAACAGGTGCCCCACCATACAACCTGATGTTCAGGCTCTGGAGCCCGTCGATGTCTCGTGACGATAGATACTCATGTTTTTCTCTTAGAAATTAGTTTGCCAGTCATTAATGACCTGAAGAAACAGAACTGCTCCCAAAAGGAGCGCAGTCTGTTTTCCTCAGATTTCTACGAAAACTGGGGTTCATTTTCACATTGCAGGTTTCAACTGCACGCAACCAGACGCTATCAGTTGCAAAGCACTTGCATTTGAAGCTGCACGAGTTCATATTCTGCCCAACCAAACGGGCTTAGTGGATGTTACCAATGATGTTTTTCTATGCAATCCTGCGTATGCTGTGACCTGATACAACGCGTAAAATAAACATTCTGCAAGATGAACGCATGACGTCCAACCAACTAAATTTCATATCATGATTAACATGTTATCAGCATCAAATTAGAATGAATGAATGACGTCCACCCAACGTCATCCTCCAATACGATACGTAGTTAGAATTACAGAATTTGGCAGGACAAAATTCATATGCTAAAATGCTAACAATGATGTTTATAACAAAAAAAATATAAACTGAAAAAATATCAACAAAAAAGGTCACTCATGTTCACGAATCACCAAACATGAAGCAAATTAAATATAAGAGAAAAAATATCCAATAAATCGCTGCGTATAAACATGAGTAATAAATCATTACTGCACTCAAAATACTACATGATCAATCCCTACAACGGCAAGTGGCTCAGTTACATCGTAAGACGGTGAAACAGATTTATTTGAGTGAAGCATGAACGGTGTTAACCCGCCTAAAGGCCAGCGCCAAGTTTGGCACCCCTAATGAATCAGAATAGATGCATACTTGTCCAATTATACAAATAGGCGATCAAATTATCCTTCTGTATATGGCAGGTAATGAAAGGGCAAACACCCGTCGCATGCTTTTCTGCAGAGCTATTTGCCCCTCCCTTCCTATACTCCCGCTCCCATCTCCCATGTCAATACCAAATCTGTCAACCGTCATCTAAACAAAACACATGGAGCCAGAGCAAGCGAGCAACCAAAACAGAACATTCAACCAAAAACTGTGGAAAACATTCACAAAGGGAACGAGTGCAGAAGGCAGTGGCAGTGGTAAAAAGCTTACAACAAGCCTGAGACACTAATTTGATGGTTCAGATTAACTTTGATTAAAGATAAATTTTAAAGCATAGAAAAGTTACAAGAAACAAAGGACTACAAAATTGATACCCATTTATATGTAATCACTAAAAATGTCTTAGAAAACTCATGTGAAATTACATCAAATCCCCTAGTAGAAAAATCCTAAGACCTTGCCACCAACATTCTTCCGCCTAGCCTCTTCATGATCCATAATGCCCGCAGATGTGGTCAACACAAGATAGCCAAACTACACAATAACAAAGAAACATGAGCACAGCTACTAATATCATATAGATGTTTAATACAAGAGAAGATTACTTGATTAGTGTAGTCAGACAGATGTTTAACACAAGATAACATCACCTAATGGAGTCATATATATGTTGAATATTAGTAGACGGCGACCAAAAGGTGGTTCAGTGCATAAAAAAGAAGCTGACTTTGGAAAATTATGGTGCTGAGGTTTTGTGTCAATTCTGGGCACCAGTAACCAAATATTAGCATCAAGCTCGTTATCCTAAGCTCAATTCAAGACTCTTCATTTGCCACCAAAAAGTAGCATGCTGCAGTGTACTAGTGTTGATTTCTGATAGTTAAGGTACTAAATCATTTGCAAATACAAACTTGGGAGTACTTCAAACCAGTCCAAGCTGTTACTTTCACGGCAATCGCAATGGTTTTTTGGCAATAGTGAACACCAGAAGTCCAAATTTTAGTACCAAACTCATTTTACTATTCTAAGCCTAGTGAGACGCCTAAAAGAATTATATAGGATACTGCAAACAAGCTACAAATTTGATTTTGAGTGAGTGCAGAAAAGATACAATTTAGACTTAATTTTTGGGATTTTTTTTTTTGCAAAAAGAATCAGCTATACATTTTGTTGCATTAATAATTGACTCGTCGTATTCACACGAACCCTTAACTAAAGAGTTGCACAAGCTAAAGTTCACAGATTTAATATTTGTATCAAATGACTAACTTGAG
Organism: Alisma plantago-aquatica; assembly: GCA_963693085.1. NCBI lineage: Eukaryota > Viridiplantae > Streptophyta > Magnoliopsida > Alismatales > Alismataceae > Alisma > Alisma plantago-aquatica. The sequence continues at coordinate 1,110,648,383 of OY856410.1, forward strand.
ACGGATTTGATTGCATTAAAACGCATGGAGATTCTTTTTCAGATTACAAAGGTGATTGCTTAAAATATCAATCTTTAGAGCAGAAGACATAATGAGTTGAAAAATATAGATCATCCTGCAGCCTATCAATACAAAGTTAACCAGTAAAACAGATACACGAGGTTGGTTAATCAAATTTCTCATGCTTTTAGGAGCGGACACATTAGCTTGTGATCATACTTGCTGGATGCACAACCTATTGTTGCACTGCACCTTCAGTTATCTACTATTAGAACTATATTGGCTTCCATGGACCTATTTTTGTGTAGAGAGTATCTTTTTATGGGTAAGTTTTTGAAATTAACCATGTCACTGTTCTGTCTTGCATTGATTGCAACTTATATTTAACACATTAAAAACTGATTTCATGGTTGCACTAGTATATACACTGAATTTGGCGTCAAAATAAACTGTACAGTTATTATCAGAATGGCATACCAAATTGCGACATTAGTCTTTTTTATTAATATGTAATCCAAAAAATCTCATGTTTAAAAGCATTCTAGATCTCAAAGTGCTTGATTTAGATTTATAACATAGATAATCGGTGACGATTTCTGTATCAGGGTCTGGATCTTAGTACTTAAATTGTGTGGTTTTAGCACCACCTTGTGTTTCCAACTTAACAAGTATAATTACCAATGAGAGCAAAGATACTAACTCGGGTCTACCAACACATATCTTGTCCACGTCTACCAACAGGAATGAAATACAACAACAATATGGTAGCATCTACAAAATAGAGACCAACGAAATTGCATGATTAACAATATCCAATTTAACATGAATGGCAGAAAAACTGGAACTTACACAAAAGGCAAGTTTATATTTGGTATCCAGTGATAATATCTAATGATAATTTATATTTGTGAAGAAAAACATATATTAAAATTACCTGACGAGAAGGAAGGAGTCTGGCGGTCCAGGGTTCGATATCCATAACCCCAACATCAAAACGAGGACTGATTACACCGCACTTGTTCAATCTTCCATTAAGTTCAACAACAATCTTCCCAGCACGGTGATCATCCACATATTCAAATTCACCAATATACCCTGAATGGCAAACAGATTGAAAGGGGTGAAGAAGAGCTAAAAGAAATCGATTCAGACGAATGTAGGTAAATGAATGGAACAAACCATGCTTCTGCATGACAAGAAGGAACTTGATGATGACTTTAGAAGAAGGTCTGATCATTACTTGACGTTTCCCTCGTTTCTCAGCATTGTACATGCTCTTGAGAGCATCATTCACAACACTAACTCTCACCATCGTAGTCTGAAAGCAATCATAGAATAGCAACATGTCAGATTAGGCTATGTATAGTGGTTTTCCAATGCTGCAATAAGTGTTTCACTAGTACATCAGTACTTGACACACGAAGTTTAGGTACAAGCTAGGAAGCCAGGAAAGAAAGGAAAATAAACACAGGACAAGCATGAAACAACAAAGCTGCCTAGTAGGAAAAACGTGCAGGAAAAAATTAATATAGTTTTACATTAGAACTTAGGAGAGTATATCTGTGAGTCTAATTATGCAGAATTCAGCTCAAATTTACTATTAATTCCACTAAAACATTCCAAAAATATTGACCACAATGGAAACGGAGAGGAGCATGGATATTCAAGAAACAGTTTTTTGAAACATTTTCAAGAACAATTATCATACTGCTAATAGGGTAACGAGGAGTGAAACCTAGACTGTTGTAGATCGAACTCCATGTCCCTATTTCTACCATAGGCATAACAAGGCAAAAGGTAGTGATCTATATAGAAAAAGTTGAACTCGATGATCCTATTAATACCATTTGCATAATCAAGCGACGAGTAGTAATATATAATGAAACAAGGATTTAAGATCCTGAGGGTGGATGCACTATTGGAGTTTTGGGTGCATGTGATATTGTGACATAGGATGGCAAAAACAAATCTACAAGATCGGTACTTTACAGCAACAATAAAACTAACTGAAATCGCAAACCAAACTTGCGCTCATGATAACATCAAAGCGTGTAGAAATCGGATTTTGTTGCTCAGGATATCCAGTGGAAGAACCAAATTATATGCCGATTGACATTTCTAGCAACTATGATCTCTAACACAGGATATATGGACATGGATCATCAGTACATGCTATCAAAAGGATTACTGACGGAGGAGCAAATTCAGACTATGATATTTAGGTTAAGGAATCTGGCAGTTTGCGAGGATATTAAATTGCAGAAAGAATATGACATTGATAATCAGGGAGTACGGTGCACCGCAAGGGTATTGGTTATCACCAAAAGACATACGTGAAAAGCGACCTTCATGAAGGTTAAACAAAAAGATCAGCGTAGCAGAATGAAAGCAGCGATCGAAATATAGCATTATTCTCACTGGGCCGACTAAATAGTGAGACAGCAAATATACCACTCTAAACAGCAGAAACGAAGGGCATTGAGATGATATTTATAACGGGAAAAATGACACCAGATTCACAAATCCGAGGTCAATTGCAGATAATAAGATCTCTACCAGTTATATAGGACCTATGAAATGGAATAGAGCGTTTCAGCTTAGGGGAGATTCGACACTGCGATAACATCATTACTAGTCTCTAGTTTGGGGGAGCGGAGGAAAATACTGCACCTTAGATCTGCTCTGGTTCCTGGAGAAGTCGACGGCTAGACTTGGGCTCCTTTCCTGCTGGATCGGAAGCTCCCTCTTCCGACTGTATGTTTCGGCTGGAGGCGGCTGCTATCTCGCTGCCTAAACTAGGGTAAGCGTTCTCGTCCCTTTATATCGCTACTGCACCCGACTGCGCGGACTCCCCAAAACTTTGCCATTGGCCCATTAGCCCCTTGTAAATAGTATACACGAAAATGAATATAGAAATAGATATATAATGAACATAAGTTTGAAGTTCAAAAAAACTTACCCTATATTTGGGGCGGTGAATGAAGGGGAAGGGAGAGAAGGGGGGAGGGGTGTTTCGTTAGTATGAGGAGGGGAAGGGAAGGAAAGGAAAACATTAAAAAAAAAGGTAGATATAAAAAATATATAGTGATGTAGAATGTTGATGATACAAAATACTTTTACATAAAATAGTCAAATTTATATTTAGTAACAAACATCAATCTATAAAAATATTATTACATATGTGCATACAACAAATAAGGTTGTCATTTATTTCTGGATGAGAAAGTCTATAGATTAAACAAAATTATAAGATGTAATAAACACAACAAATGATTTTATTTGTTTTGTGTTAAAAGCCCTACACAAGATTTTTTTGTAAAAGTGATAATGAAAAATTATATTTGATATTAACGTTATATAATTAGTTTCCTTTTATTTTTGTATTCACAAAAACTTTCCCTCCATGTAGTTAAGTACTTCCCCCATAGACCAACACATTCTCTCTAATTATTATTTTTATTTTTTATATTTGTATAATAATCTCAAAATTCAAATTTTCTACCAAAATTATAAATTTTTAGGTTTCCTTCTATTTTATGCATAAATTTTATTTTAGTTTCCATTTATTTTATTTTTATTTTTTTCACACAAAAATTTTTCAAATTATATCCAATATTCCTCCATTATTTAACATTTCCAACCAAGTAACGTAACACATTAAAGACATTTTTTTATCCACACTAGTTGTGGGTTATATTAATTTGCCTCTGCCAAGTTATTTATTTGTTTCTCTCCAATTTATATTTTTTCTAACCTTTTTAATATATTTCCAACCAAATATTTCCCTTTCCCCTTGTCTCCCGTCTGATTCAGTGGGGAGAAAATAAAAGAGAAATAGCTAAAAATACTCTTATCTTAGAGGTCTGGTAGGTGCCTCAACCCTACTTAGTTAGGTAGACATAATTATCTTATATGTAAATCCTTTTTAATATAATTGTTAATGCCAAGTTTCTTTTGAATATAGCCTCATACTCTTGTTCTATTCATCTTATGATGAAATCTTAACCTTTACTTTCATGTCATTTCCTTATCTTTTGTGCTTATTTATTATTTGACACATACCTTGTATTTCTCTCTCTTACTGGGGGATTTCCCAACCACCCAGGTTTAGATTGAGGTGTTGAACATGACCAAGGAGAACATAGCTTCCAACATGGACCTAGCTCTTGGAGATGTTTCTTGGAGACAGATTTGAAGTAGTTTAGACTTCCCTCTACTTAGATCCTTATGTTGTATCATACATGTAAACCCTTATGGGAGATTATGATGTACTTTTGTAATCTTTTGTGAAAATTGAATATAGTCGTTTGTTAAATTCCGTTGCTACACTTTGGTCTCTTGCATACCATTATAATAAATTTGGAAAATTTATACCTTTGAGTGTGTTTGGAATGGATGTGTTAATTATTCAAATTTTCTTTAGTAAGGGGGTGATCCCGCCTCCTTACAGCATGGTATCAGAGTCCATAGTAGTCGAAATCTGACTATTTCAATTTTGTCTCCCTAGTTAGAATACTTGCCTTACCTTTAAGTGACATGTTTGCCCTATAGTTGATCAATATATGATGAAGGGTTGATTTAGGATCCTATAGTTTCACATTAGAAGAATGATGAATAGATCCCTAAAATACTTACAACTAAAAGATGCATAAGTAACCATAGTAACTTGAGGGTGTTTAGCTTGGCCTTTAGGCAGCTACTAGGACATGAAGTTGAAAGCAAAGGTGTCTAGAAAGGATCAAGGTTTGGAGGCTAACAAGATTTTCCTCTACATCACTAGCTTGGTTTACGAGGACTCTCGAATCTATATGATACCGGCCTGGCCTGAGCTGATATGAATTGTCCGAAATAGCATGCTTTTAGGCAATAGTAGCCTGAGACGTCTATATGATTTATATTTAGGGACCCTAATATGTTGAACTAGTCTCCCATGTATAATAACTTATTTGAGGATGGATACCCAATATAGTTCCCTTATGATCCATTGAACCACATGTTTGGATAGTTATCCCTAGAACCTAGACTTTGGAGTGTGTAGTGAAGCATGATGGATCTTGTATATGGTTTAGTTATACTCGACCTTTTACCTCTAGATTAGTTTGGCATGGTAGGTCAAACCTTTTAAGGGTTGGAAAGTAGTTAGTTTGATTATGTTTGGGTAGTTATATCTTAAGGATGAAATCCTTTCTAAGGGGATGGAGTCATGTAACATACTGAAATCTAGCTACTCTGACTTTAGAAACCCTAACTCCCTAATTAGGAAGTTAGTGTGGTTGAATCCTTAGTTTTGACCAAACAAGTTATAGTTGTAACCACATGTTTCTTGGTATCCAAAAGAACATATAACAATTATCTAATGAATAGTTCCTAATTTTGAACCCTAATGAACATCTAATGCACATAATAAGAGTAACTCACATTTTAATACTAATAGTGGATGAGCATGATGTTTCCCATGTCATAAATCAATAAACCCTAATGATATAATGGGCAAGATAATTGTAATCTAACCTCGGACTTAATGCATCCAAAGAAGGTATAGGTGAAGAATAATGGTCATGTTAACCTAAACCCTAAGTTGTAATCATATAACCTTAACCTATACATCCTTAATGACATTCATGATACATTAGTGTCACTAGGTGTCATAATCATATAGCATACTTTAATACACATAAGTCCTAGATTAATCAGGTCATCGATATGAAATGCATATCACCTTGTTCTCTAATACACACCTAATTAATCACCTAATGACTTAGAATGTGAATCAAATCATTAATATGTAATATGTCCCACCTTGATCATTAAAAAATATATATATATAATGATTTCAATATGGATAAGAAGTAATTGATTCACACAAATGTTCATAATCAATAATAAGAAGTGAATAAATATGAGAGAATGATTAATGATGACATTAATGTGAACAAGAATTGTGAAGTAACAATGTCTAATATACATATAAGTAACTAACATGACATTATTTGGATTAATTGTAAAAAATTGGATAAATTGTCCTATTTCATACAAAATAATCCAATACAATTAATAATGGAGTCTAAATCCAAATTATTAAAGATAATGGTCAGATATAATAATGTATATTAAGATAATTTAGTATAACTCTAGTTGTGCTAAAATTCCTAATGAGATAAATAAGAAATATATTGGGTTTGTGCATAATAATGAAATATAACTCTTTTGAAAACAAAGTAAATATGGCATGACACAATTAAAAGAATAATAATGATAATGTGATATCCTAATGAATACAGTTCTAATAATAAAAAAAATTAAAAAGAAATCATAAAAGTGGAACCTTTAGGTGATCCATGAGAACCTGACTATAACGTCCCAGGATTTGAGGCCTCGAATAAATGATCTTATAAGGAATGATTGGACTACCCATATCACCAAGGTGCATCGCCTTTTCCGGGAGCCCATCACTAAAGAACTCCATAGTTAAGTGTGCTCAGCTTGGAGTAGTATTAGGATGGGTGACCAATCGGGAAGTTGACCCCGGCTTGCGTGTGAGTGAGGATAAAGCACACAGTTAAGGCTAGTGGTGGTCTGTGGGGTCAATCGTCATTCCTAAAACTCTACTAGAGCCTTGGGTAGTGGGCCCAGGCGTTACAAATGGTATCAGAGCAACAAACCCCTCCAGTAACTGGTGCCCAGATGGGCATGGCATGTGAGTCTTGAGTTGTACGGTCCAGGCATATAGGAAAGGGTTGTCTATGGTGACGTAGCCACCCTTGCGCTAGTATTCTGTGATCGGGAGATGGGTGTCCATGAGCCATTCTGGGTATGTTCTGAAATGGGGAAAGATTATGAGGTGATATAATTAATCCTTGACGAGGACGTCAAGAGTCTAAGTGGGGGAGATTGTAACGTCCCAGGATGTGAGGTCTCGGATAAATGATCTTATAAGGAATGATTGGACTGCCCATATCACCAAGGTGCACCTCTTTTTCTGGGATCCCATCACTAAATAATTCCATAGTTAAGCGTGCTCAACTTGGAGTAGTACGAGGATGGGTGACTAGTCGGGAATTTGACCCGGGCTTACGCGTGAGTGAGGATAAAGTGCATTGTTAAGGCTAGTGGTGGTTTATGAGGCCAGTCATCATTCCTGAAACTCTACTAGAGCCTTGGGCAGTGGGCCCAAGCATTACACTGACCTATGTGGAGTTGCTTGATAAGATTCTGAACTCCCAAGTTAAGCAGTTGAAAAAATGAGTTTAAGCTAGTAAAAGTTTTGGTGGAAGTTTAATGGAAACAACCTGGGAGTTTAGTGGTGAGATGTTGCATACTCACCCTTCTCACTTTTCTTAAGATTTTGAGGATGAAATCCTCTTTAAGGGGTGGAGTGTTGTAACATACTGAAACTTAGACATATTCTCTTTTTAGCCCTTTCCCAATATTTTCCTATCATTTATATCATTTTTGGCCTTGATGCTTAAGTTGTGGAAATTATAGTGGTTTGGTGAATATTGGTTCAATAATTATACCAATGGAAGGTTTTATGCACAAATACCTCAGTGAAATCTTATTTAAGGATCGAAAATGTAAAATCACCGCTTAAGTGGAACAATGGTAAATAAATCCATGTTAGAAGTGTAAGGTTCCAAACCTTACTTAATGTATTGAAAAAGCTTAAGTACCATAATTAAGTACTCTAAACCTTGATATAACCTTGTGAGGTATTTTGAAATCATGAGACAAGATTAAGTTTAAATTCTGGTCTAATTTGGACGTTGTTTGTGAAAGTTGTGCAATTATATGCACATTCTGGACTTTTATGCAATTTACCCAATTGGGAGGTTTTCTTTGCAAATTATCACCTGAATTTTAATACTTAGATATTCCCTTACCATTATGAAGATTTTTAACCATGGGGCATCTAGTTGCACCTTAGTTTGAAGGTGTTACTTTCCAAGGGCATTATAGGGATTACCCTCTTTATAAATGAGCTTATCTTTAAAAGTTATCAACCAATGGGGTTATTTCTTTATTTGAAGGATGGTGGGAATGGCCTAAAAGTCTCCAGGGGCTTTTAGGACCGACCTTTGATATACAATAAGAGTCTATGAGATGTCCTCTTGCATGGCCATGAAGCCCTAGCCTAAGGACACATGGAAAGTCCCACAGACACCTCATGCTTGCCCCCTTCTTTATAAACCCATGCCTACCCCTTCCCACCTACCAATCCAATAAGCAATCCTCTCCTTCTCTTTTTCACAGCTTAGATCATCGTCCCTTCTATGTTTGGCCATGAAGTTGATGTCCCAAGGTAAAAGAGGGTTCCTACCTTGGTGAAGAAGGCTCCTAGGGTTCCAAATTTCTCTATTTAGGATTTCTTAAGCTCCTCCTTGGTGATTTTGACCAAAACTAGTAAGTATCCTCCTTTCCTTCCCTGTTTTCATGCTTTTAGTATTACTACCACCTTCTTCCAAGTTGGAACCATGACCTTCCATGGTAAAACTCCACCTAGAACCCTAAAATATCTCATCTCCGTGCTCTTTTGCTAGGGTTTGCACCTCTAAAGTGGAGAAGGTGATCTTTGCTCAAGAAAGGAGCTTGGCTTGGAGCAATCAGACCTTATAATCTTGGGATACTTGCTGTTTTAATCTTATTACCTACTTATAGGTAAGTTTTGTTGACCCCCTTCTCATATATTGCTTACTACATGCTTAAAACTCATGCTTCTATGTTTAAAATCGATGATCTCCATCTTTTTTTACCATGTTCTTCTAGGGTTTTGGTTTCTTGTTGTTTTACCTTCTATAGAAGCTCTAGTTTGGTTACCTATGTAACTTAAAACCTGATATTGGGTCAATGGTGTTTTCTCCTTCTCCCTCTCTCTTCAATTATCTCGATCGGTTTTATGATGTGGCAATTTCCTATTGGTCAATATTGAAAAATTCATATCTTCTAATCTGCTTATCCAAATTTGACAAATAAATATGTTTTGAAATTGAAAAATTAATCTATATCTAATAAAAATATTTTCAAGGTCTGATTTCATGGTTTGACGAAGGGTGATTTTTGTCAAATGAATTTAATGCATAAAATCCATAAAAATTACATCTTTATCATCATAACTCCAAAATTAACATAAAAATATGTTTTCTTGATCAAGAGAACTTAATAAGTTTATTGGTGATGTTTTAAGAGTCTAAATCTGAGATTTTCTAAAAAGGTCTAAAATTAGGGTTTCTATACATTAATGTGCACTATGTACTCTAATACATGTTAATACATTGAAAATAGGCAAAGTGGAACTTGGGCTCAATTAAAGTGGTGAAAATTAGTAATTGATATCAGTAAGAGAGGTATGTGAATTCCTTACACCCTATGTTGGGATAATTGTATTTAAACATTATATTTCCCTAATGAGGCTTAAATGAACCCTAAATCTTCTATTCTTGAATCCTAATGTTGTTCATGTCTCAAATCAGATTATAATTTCTTCTTGTTTGGGTCTTATACCCCACTGCCATGCTTATTGAATATTATGACTACTCTTGCCATGATTACTTTTCTAGCATGTACATTTATGTTCTATTTAATTAAAAATAGCGGTATTTATGTACAACCACCCACAGAGGGCATGTATTTAATCGTCCTGGGGAATGTTTTATTCTCCCCTATATAATTGTGTAAGTGACTAGGAATGTCTTATTCTCCTCTCACCTATAGGTTAGAGGTTCGGTAGGTGCCTCAACCCTACTTAGTTAGGTAGACATAATTATCTTACATGCAAATATTTTTTAATATAATTGTTAATGGCAAGTTTCTTTTGAATATAGCATCATACTCTTATTTTGTTCATCTTATGATGAAATCTTAACCTTTACTTTCATGTTATTTCCTTATCTTTTGTTCTTATTAATTATTTGACACATATCTTGTATTTCTCTCTCTTGCTGGGTGATTTCCCAACCACCCAGGTTTAGATCGAGGTGTTGAACATGACCAAGGAGAACATAGCTTACAACATGGACCTAGCTCTTAGAGATGTTGCTTGGAGACAAACTTGAAGTGGTTTAGACTTCCCTCTACATAGTTCCTTATGTTGTATCATACATGTAAACCCTTATGGGAGATTATGATATAATTTTGTAATCTTTTATGAAAAATGAATATAGTCATTTGTTAAATTCCGCTGCTACACTTTGGTCTTTTACATACCATTATAATAAATTTGGAAAATTTATACCTATTCAAACATACCTTTGAGTGTGTTTGGAATGGATGTGTTAATTATTCAAATTTTCTTTAGTAGGGGGGTGAATCTGCCTCTTTACAGCATGGTATTAGAGCCCATGGTAGTTGGAATCTGACTATTTCAATTTTTTCTCCCTGTTTAGAATACTTGCCTTACCTTTAAGTGACATGTTTGCCCTAGAGTTGATCAATATATGATGAAGGGTTGATTTAGGATCATATAGTTTCACATTAGAAGAATGATGAATAGATCCCTAAAATACTTACAACTAAAAGTTGCATAAGTAACCATAGTAAGTTGAGGGTGTTTAGCTTGGCCTTTAGGCAGCTACTAGGACATGAAGTTGAAAGCAAAGGTGTCTAGAAAGGATCAAGGTTCTGGGGATACAAGATTTTCCTCCGCACCACTAGCTTGGTTTACGAGGACTCCCAAATCCATATGATACTGGCCTAGCCTGAGCTGATATGAATTGTCTGAAATAGCATGCTTTTAGGCAATAGTAGCCTGAGACGTCTATATGATTTATATTTAGGGACTCTAATATGTTGAACTAGTCTCCCAGGTGTAATGACTTGTTTGAGGATGGATACCCAATATAGTTCCCTTATGACCCATATAACCACATGTTTGGATAGTTATCCCTAGAACCTAGACTTTGAAGTTTGGTGTTTAGTAAGCAATCAGAGTGCGTAGTGAAGCATGATGGATCTTGTATATGGTTTAGTTAGACTCACCTTTTACCTCTAGATTAGTTTGGCATGGTAGGTCAAACCTTTTAAGGGATGGAAAGTAGTTAGTTTGATGATGTTTGGGTAGCTAGATTTTGATGATGAAATCCTATAGAAGGGGATGGAGTCATGTTACATACTGAAATCTAGCTACTCTGACTTTAGAAACCCTAACTCCCTAATTAGGAAGTTAGTGTGCTTGAATCCTTAGTTTTTACCAAACAAGTTATAGTTGGTAACCACATGTTTCTTGGTATCCAAAAGAACATATAATGGTTATCTACTGAATAGTTCATATGTTTGAACCCTAATGAATATCTAATGCACATAATAAGAGTAACTCACATTTTAATACTAATAGTAGATGAGCAAGATGTTTCCCATGTCATAAACCAATAAACCCTAATGATATGATGGGCAAGATAATTGTAATCTAACCTTGGACTTAATGCATCCTAAGAAGGTATATGTGAAGAATTATGATCATGTTAACCTAAAACCTAAGTTGTAATCATGTAACCTTAACTTATACATCCTTAATGACATTCATGATACATTGGTGTCACTAGGTGTCATAATCAGATAACATACTTTAATACACATAAATCATAGATTAATTAGGTCATCAATATGAAATGCATATCACCTTGTTCTCTAATACACACCTAATTAATCATCTAATGACTTAGTATGTGAATCAAATCATTAATATGTAATATGTCCCACCTTGATCATTAAAAAATATATAATGATTTCAATATGGATTAGAAGTAATTGATTCACATAAATGTTCATAATCAATAATAAGAAGTGAATAAATATAAGAGAATGATTAATGATGACATTAATGTGAGAAAGAATGGTAAAGTAACAATGTCTAATATACATATAAGTAATTAATATGACATTATTTGGATTAATTGTAACAAATTGGATAAAGTGTCCTATTTCATACAAAATAATATGATACAATTGATAATGGAGTCTAAATCCAAATTATTATAGATAATGGTCAGATATAATAATGCATATTAAGATAATTTAGTATAACTCTAGTTGTGCTAAAATTTCTAATGAGATAAATAAGAAATATATTGGGTTTGTGCATAATAATGAAATATAACTCTTTTGGAAACAAAGTAAATATGACATGACACAATTAAAAGGATAATAATGATAATATGATATCCTAATGAATATAATTCGAATAATCCAACATTTTTAAAAAGAAATCATAAAAGTGGAACCTTTAGGTGATCCATGAGAACCTTACCTATGTGGAGTTGTTTGAGAAGATTCTGAACTCCCAAGTTAAGCAGTTGAAAAACAAGGAGTTTAAGCTAGTAAAAGTTTTGGTGGAAGTTTACTGGAAACAACCTGGGAGTTTAGTGGTGAGATGTTGCATACTCACCCTTCTCACTTTTATTTAGATTTTGAGGATGAAATCCTTTTTAAAGGGTGGAGTGTTGCAACATACCGAAACTTAGACATATTCTCTTTTTGGCCCGTTCCCAATATTTTCCTATCATTTATATCCTTTTTCGCCTTGATGCTTAAATTGTAGAATTTATAGTAGTTTGGTGAACATTTGTTCAATAATTATACCAATGGAAGGTTTTATGCACAATTACCTCGGTGAAATCTTATTTAAGGATCTAAAATGTAAAATCACTGCTTAAGTGGAACAATGGTAAATAAATCCATGTTAAAAGTGCAAGGCCCCAAACCTTACTTAATGTATTGAACAAGCTTAACTACCATAATTAAGTACTCTAAACCTTAATATAACCTTGTGAGGTGTTTTGAAATCATGAGACAATATTAAGTTTCAAGCTTGGTCCAATTTGGATGTTGTTTGTGCAAGTTATGCAATTATATGCACATTCTGGACTTTTATGCAATTTACCCAATTGGAAGGTTTTCTTTGCAAATTATCACCTAAATTTTAAGCCTTAGATATTCTTTTACCATTATAGAGCTTTTGAACCATGGGGCACCTAGTTGCACCTTAGTTTGAAGGTGTTACTTTCTAAGGGCATTATAGGGATTACCCTCTTTATAAATGAGCATATCTTTAAAAGCTATCAACCGATGGGGTTATTTCTTTGTTTGAAAGATGATGGGGATGGCCTAGAAGTCTCCACGGGCTTTTAGGACTGACCTTTGATATACAAGAAGAGTCTATGAGCTTTCCTCTTGCATGGCCATGAAGCCCTAGCCTAAGGACACATGGAAAGTCCCATAGACACCTCATGCTTGCCCCCTTCTTTATAAAGCCATGCCTACCTCTTCCCACCTCCCAATCCAAGAAGCAATCCTCTCCTTCTCTTTCTCACAACTTATAGCATCTTCCCTTATATGTTTGGCCACGAAGTTTCTGTCCCAAGATAAAAGAGGGTGCCTACCTTGGTGAAGAAGGCTCCTAGGGTTCCAAATTTCTCTATTTAGGATTTTTTAAGCTCCTCCTTTTTTATTTTGACCAAAACTAGTAAGTATCCTCCTTTCCTTCCCTATTTTCATGCTGTTAGTATTCCTACCACCTTTTTCCATGTGGGAACCATGACCTTCCATGTAAAACTCCACCTAGAACCCTAAAACATCTCATCTCCATGCTCTTTTGCTAGGGTTTGCACCTCTAAAGTGGAGAAGGTGATCTTTGCTCAAGAAAGGAGCTTGGCTTGGAGAAATCAAACCTTATAATCTCAGTATCCTTGCTGTTTTAACCTTATTACCTTCCTAGAGACAAGTTTTGTTAACCCCCTTCTCATATATTGCTTACTACATGTTTAAAACTCATGCTTCTATGTTTAAAATCGATGATCTCCATCTCTTTTTACCATGTTTTTCTAGGGTTTTGGTTTCTTGTTGTTTTACCTTCTCTAGAAGCTATAGTTTGGTTACCTATACAACTTAAAACCTGATATTGGGTCAAATGGTGTTTTCTCCCTCTCCCTCTCTCTTCAATTATCTCGATCGGTTTGATGATGTGGCAATTTCCTATTGGTCAATATTGAAAAATTCATATCTTCTAATCCGCTTATCCAAATTTGACAAATAAATATGTTTTGGAATTGGAAAATTAATATATATGTAATTAAAATATTTTAAAGGTCTGATTTCATGGTTTGACGAAGGGTGATTTTTGTAAAATGAATTTAATGCATAAAATCCATAAAAATTACATCTTTATCATCATAACTCCAAAATTAACATAAAAATATATTTTCTTGATCATGAGAACATAATTAGTTTATTGGTGATGTTTTAAGAGTCTAAATCTGAGTTTTTCTAAAAAGGTCTAAAATTAGGGTTTCTATACATTAATGTGCACTATGTACTCTAATACATGTTAATACATTGAAAATAGGCAAAGTGGAACTTGGACTCAATTAAAGTGGTGAAAGTTAGTAATTGATATCAGTAAGAGAGGTATGTGCATTCCTTACACCCTATGTTGGGATAATTGCATACAAACTCTATATTTCCCTAATGAGGCTTAAATGAACCCTAAATCTTATATTATTGAATCCTAATGTTGTTCATGTCTCAAATCAGATTATAAATTCTTCTTGTTTGGGTCTTATACCCCACTGGCATGCTTATTGAATATTATGACTACTCTTGCCATGATTACTTTTCTAGCATGTAGATTTATGTTCAATTTAATTAAAAGTAGTGGTACTTATGTACAACCACCCACAGAGGGCATGTATTTAATCGCCCTGGGGAATGCTTTTATTCTCCCCTATATAATTGTGTAGGTGACTGCAAATGTCTTATTCTTCCCTCGCCTATAGGTTAGATGTCCAGTAGGTGCCTCAACCCTACTTAGTTAGGTGCACATAATTATCTTACATGAAAATCCTTTTTAATATAATTGTTAATGGCAAGTTTCTTTTGAATATAGCCTTATACTCTTGTTCTATTCATCTTATGATGAAATCTTAACCTTTACTTTCATGTTATCCTTATGTTTTGTTCTTATTCATTATTTGACACATACCTTGTATTTCTCTCTCTTGCTGGGTGATTTCCCAACCACCCAGGTTTAGATCGAGGTGTTGAACATGACCAAGGAGAACATAGTTTCCAACATGGACCAAACTCACTACTACAGAAACCCCATTTGGCGTCAGTCTTTTAACCCCATTTGGCGTCGGTTTCCGACCGACGCCTATGTGGGCGCCGCTAAAGGTCGAACACTTCGGCGTCAGTTTTTTAACCGACGCCTATTTAACCTATAGGCGTCGGTCTTTTAGTAGATAACCGACGCCAAACAGGTTCGCGTCACAGAAAACAGCGTCATCTAGGGCACTTTCTGCGTCGGTGATTTACTAAAAGACCGACGCCTATATTCCATGTAGCGTCGGTCTTTTAGTTGATAACCGACGCATAAAGTGTCCTATATGATGCCGTTTTCTGTGGCGCGAACCCTTTTGGCGTCGGTGATATACCAAACGACCGACGCCTGGTTGTTTAAATAGGCGTCGGTTCGATACGAATATCCGACGCCATTTCCAGGACTGCTTTGGCCACATCAGGCGTCGGTTATCTATAAATAACCGACGCTGTATGTCTTTGCTGACGGTTTTCCTTAAATAACCGACGCCTATTTATATTATTTTTTTCATATCAGTTTGCAGGCCTGCTGTGGCTGGTCAGCAGGATGAGAACCTGCAGTTCAGTTTTCTGAACTGCAGGTTTACGACATCCATTGATATCAGCCTACAAACAGGCCGCAAACCTGCAAAAGTCACAAGCAAAATTCTACACAAGTACATACATTCAGACATCAATTCAATTCTCACATTCACACATATAGAAACATTCAAATACATGTATTAACATTCAGAAATATTTATTTACAAAGTATCATTCATTATCGCTATCAACATCCCAACTATATCTTACAGTTGCCACTGCTTGTATGGCTTTTGCCCATTCTTCTCTTACTTCATTTAATGCTTCCATCGTATATGGAGCATGTATATTTTTTAAGCGTTTACCTGTAGTGTTGTCAGTTTTAAACACCTGCAAAGAGAATGATGTATATATATAAGTAATAATATAAAAATAAGATAAGATTGATATATTTCATACTAACTAATGAGACTATATATAACACCTCATGTATGGTATCGATGTCCAATGCGGCATATTTGATAATCATCTGCATAAATCGCATCACATAGTATGCGCATGCCCAGCCATTGTCTTGTGTAGCACACTATAAATTGAAACATACAAAATAATACAACTAAGCACAATTCACATCAATAATATATATATTCGAATCGGGAACTTACTTGTACGTTCTGCCAATTTATTGGCTGGTTCTTTTTCCTTGGGACCGTTCCTCCAGCCTTTTTGAATGCATTTAAACCCCTACATGTTAATATAACACAATAAATTGCATAAGTAAATAGTAATGTAATAAAAGATGTTAACGGATATAAAAATGAAATATTTCTCACCAGAATAATGGCATTCTCATTACGTGTCCAATTTTAGTGTTCAATGTACTCCCCGCAGGATCTAGATAATAAACAGTGAATGTCCCGGGTGCATCTAAAGAAATAATTATAGGGCAATGTACATTATGTGCCCGTAGCCAACATGCCATTCCCCTAAAAGCAGGACCTAACGGGTATGTTAGGTCAGTTGGAACCCAATCGGGTAATGCGGGAAGTGGAAGTGGAGGCCTAGGTGCTCCTGGTGTCTTCTTTTTAACCTGTACATATAATTTCAGATCAGTTGACATCATATATACACATTAACAGTCTAAATCAATGTAAATTTATCTTACAATTTCAGTCGTGTAAACGACATCTGCTTTGGGCCACAATATCACCCCGCCTTCTACATCAGCAAGTCTATCAATATCCGGGTGGGGATATGGCAATGTAGCTTCTCTCCAATCGAGTAACACACGTATCGAGCTCACACAAACGTAGCCCTGTGGCATTGGAGTCCCGTGAAACATTGCCCCAGGAAGGGACGGGTAAGCCTGCGCCTCTACAACAACGTAGTCTTGCATTCTTAAGCGGCATGGCTTCAATGCCTACAAATTTACGTAAAGAATATTATACATATATACATATCATCTTGAAAACATAACAACTTGAAAAGAGTAACTACAATGCCATAAACAATACTTACAGCAGACGTGCTAGGCGATGGGTCTCCAGGATTACTCGCAGTCTGTGCATCAGGAGAAGAGTGGGTCGCCATAGGCGTATTGGAAGCCTGAGATGCCTGCCATCGCAGCAATTCTTCCTTGACCTTCTCAGCAACTACATCGTTGATCTTCTTAGCAACTAAATCCTCAACTCTCTTATTCTCCTATACATGGATAAAAGAAACATTAGCTTCTTATTAATGAATTTCCTTTTGCAGTAACATTCTAAAAAAAGAATAGGTTACCTCTTCTTGAGAAAGTCCCGCTCTGGGTTTGCGCTGGGATGGCCCAAAGAATGCTTTGATGCCAACACCAGCGCCGGCACCTCTAACACGTCCAGGATGCTCTGGGTTACCCAGAGCAACTGTCAATTCATCCCTTGTGCCCTAAGGGATGAACGTGCCTTGTTTCCTCTGCTCGTGCAGCTCCCGCTAATCACCATAAACAGAAATTGGTAAGTTAACACCACAAATAATCAATATTCAAACGATTTCTCTAAGAGTGTTATTTTACCATTTTTGCAGCCGCCTCAGCAGTTACAGGCTTCTTTATTTCACCCTTCTTGTTTTGCCTTCCAGCTATCCAAATATCATGGCGAGGCATGGGTGTGGCAGACTCCTGAGTAGGAGCAGACTCCTGAGTAGCCGCAGACTCCGCCTGTAGTCTTTGGCGAACGCTTGCATAGCCTTTTGGACCCATAGTGTGGTCATGCACATTCAGTGCACGCCTTGCTTTTTGTGCGTCACTGAGGGCCTAGTTAGTATGCACATTAATGATTTGGTTAGTAGCACTAAATGCTAATCTTGAATAGGTGAATACAATGTATATTAATTAAATTGGGAGTGACGCCTAATACCTTGAATTCTTCAAATTTTCTTGAAGCAACAAAATTGTCCCAATCTTCTTTGTCCAAGAAGTTCCATTGTTCAAGGGCTGACTTCTTCTTCTTATCACCCTCTTTTATGTATTCTCTGTTCAGATTTGTCCTATAATTCCTAAGCATCTTTCCAGCGCGTTGCATCACATTTTTACGATGCAACTTCTCATCCAATGCAAACAGATTCTGTAAAATAGAAATGTTATTAACTAGTATCCAAAATAGAATTGCAAATAATAGATTTTTTAATCTACAAAATAGAATTGCAAATAATAATAACTCACGCATAAATCCTTCCATATCAAGTCTTTTTTCCCTTGAGGAACTTTATGCCAATTGTCATACTTAACACCACAATGGCTCCGAGTGGTACACCCAAGATAGTTCACAAAATTATTGCGGTTCACTCCAATTGGATTTCCTCCATTATCAAACTCCACCACCAATTTGGATCCACTACCACTTAGCGCTAATAACTTCTTCAACAGAGTGATGCCCCTTTTCTTGTTAAGTGTTTGGTGTTGCGCATCAAGTTGCTCCAGTGCTTCAGTGGGTACAGGTGCATCAACCTAAAATTTGACAAAAATAAAACACACTAAATTAGCCCAATATAGAAATATAGGATATATGACATAACTAGAAGATAATGAATTTTATAGAAATACAGGATATGTTTTTAGAACTTACATTAGTATCCTCGCCATGCTCGTCATGGACAACATGCTCATCATGGACTTCATGCTCATCATGGACATCATGCTCATCATGGTCAGCCATCTGAAAATGTCATTAAAAAGGCAAACATTTAGCATTTCTATTAACTAGAAAAAGGCAAACATTTAGCATTTGTATTAACTAGAAAAAGGCAAACATTTAGCATTTGTATTAACTAGAAAAAGGCAAACATTTAGCATTTGTATAAACATACATGTCTCTAAAATTGTGATCTTTTATCAATTAACAATCCTTCATTGTGATCTCCGCGCACATATAAGTCATCATTAGCTTCAATATTTTGTGGAGTTGGCAACCCAACTGAGAATGGACTGGAGTCATCATACTTATCATAGTACTCTTCTTCATCTATAGGATCTTCAATGAACTGTCTTTTACCATGAAGAACAACCGACCATTTATCATTTGCAGGATCATCGATATAGAATATTTGTTTCGCCTGTGATGCCAATATGAATGGTTCACCCTTCTCGCCAATCTTTTCAAAGTTCACCAAAGTGAAACCCAATTCATCCACTATAACTCCTTTGGTGTTATCAACCCAATTACATTTAAAGAGCGGAATTTTGAAATCTATGTAGTCAAACTCCCAAATGTCCTCAATGACACCGTAATATGACATTTTACCTTCACGCGGACTCTTATCCTTTGCACTTGCAAAGTACATAGTCGACGCTTGAAGAGTGACTCCACTATTTTGGACGACACTCTTATCATCTTGGCGCTTTGTGTAATATGTGAATCCATTAATGTCAAACCCTTCATAAGACATAACATTCAGTTTTGGTTTAAAGGCGAGGCATTTGATAGTTTCTGTAATATCATTTGGTGTTTGAGATAGTTGATGTAAGACTTTATCTTCAAACCACTTAGTAAAAGTCTTATTATGCTCTCTAGCAAGCCACATTGAACTTGCTCGAGGATGTTGTCTCTTTATGAAATTGGTATGTTCCTCGATATAAACACTCACTTCGTCCATATTGTGTAAAATATACAAGTGAGCTTGTTCCAACTGCTCACGGCTGATTACTTTCACCCGTGATCCCAAAATTCCTTTGCCCTCCTCAATATTCTTGTCATTATCAGGAGTGTCATTACCACTGAAAAAGTCATTGCAAAAATCCATAACCTCTCTCGCCACATAACCTTCAATAATACTCCCTTCAGGCCGATAACGGTTTCGAACATCACCTTTAAAAACACTCATGTATCGTTCAAAGGGATACATCCAATGCAAGAAAACTGGTCCCAACATTTTCACTTCCCTAGTCAAGTGGACAACAAGATGTACCATGATATCAAAGAATGAAGGAGGGAAATACATCTCAAGCTGACATAGGGTAACAAACAGTACATAATTTAGTGATTGTTCATTCTAATTAGGGCAGAAGGAAGAAATAAATCTTCTTTAGGATACAATAGACCCTTATGGATGTATTTAGGGTCATAGGTACCATCATAGAACAAAAGGGGTACACTCTAGGATTTAAGATCACACTACATCATGAATTTTATACAAAATTACATGTATGTGTATATAAAAAGGGGAAGGAAGAACGCTAAATAGGGTGTTTCCTTGCCGATATTGACGACTCAAATTAGTGAGTGACGACTGGTTGTAGATGGATTGGATGTGTGGGTTACCGACCCACATGGAAATAAAAGGCTACTATATAACGACGTGCAATTTTGATGGAGTCAAAATTGCTGTAATATATTTCAGTCAAAGATTCTGTCAACTAACTATATGCTGATTTTTAGGGTGCCCATATAAAGGCAATGTAATTAGTGCCTTTTATGATAACATGTCGTTACTTAGAGTGGAAAATTTTAAGACTTTAGGGGGGCCATGGCCCCAGCCGCCCCCCTGTTCTTCCGCCATTGGCGAGGCTGGAACAGGGAGGCAAGGTTTCGGGGTAGAAATAGAAAGGAGAGAGGAAGGGAGAGGAAGAGAAGAGGAGGAAAGAAAGGAGGCAACGCAACAAATTACGGTTCCATCAAGGGAGGTCTCGAGTGGTAGGGGACCGTGTTTCCTTGTAACGCATGCATTATATAGCAGGGTCACGACTCTCCTAACCCTTGCAACTGTTTTTTGGTACCTACTTGAGCTTAGCTGTTATTCATCCCGCACTCAAGGCCGGACCAATCATTTATGTTGATGTTGACAGCAATGTCTAGCCATTGAGGCTTTATTACATCGAATTGAAATGCATGAAGCAAAGAGAGGGAGTGTTTAGCCAATGCATCCGAAACATTGTTCAGGGCACAGGGAATGAGCTCCCCTGTAATATATTTATAAGGAACTTCTATACATATCTAATCAACAAATCAGTAATTAACTAAGTATTCATCAATACTTACTATTAATCAGTATCTCTAATCATTAAAATCGGCAAGCAGATCAGTTATTGTAAATAACAAACTATGAATTGTTGAATTAAATTAATCACTAAAGAAATACTAACCAGTAGTATCAATCATTAATCATTGAAAGCAGCAAGGAAATCAGTAAAACTAACCAGTGCTGTAGAAACAGGACGCCGGGCGTCAGCAGGAAGAAAGGAAGGAGCTAGGGCAGGCAGGTGGGCAAGCAGGAGGGCACCAGGCGTGGCGGCGGTGCCGGTTCTCAGGCGTGGCGGCGGCGCAGTGGATGGAGCAGCAGGGCGGGCAGCAGGTGGCTGGAGCAGTAGGGCGGCAACGTAGGCGGTTAGAGCAGCAGGCGGCGGAGGTGGAGAAGAAACGCGTCGGAGAAGAAGGGCGCCGGAGAAGGGACGCCGGAGATGGAGCGCCGGAGAGAAGCGCCGAAGAAACTAGCAGCAGCAGCACAAAATCGCCGGAGAAATCGCCGCAGCAGAGAAATAGGGAAATCGCAATGAAACAGAAGAAAGGGGAAGAGTCGGGCGATCGCGGGCTATAAGTTCTCAAATGGCGTCGGTTGTTTACAACAACCGACGCCTAAACATCTTTAGCGTCGGTTGTTTGAAAAAACCGACGTCCAATTGGACGATATTTTCATGAAATTATTTGGCGGGAACCACTTTCCGCGTCGGTTATACAAGGATAACCGACGCTGAAAGTGACACTTTTCGCGCAAATTTTCATCGCACATAGGCGTCGGTTTCTACGTATATAACCGACGCTGAAAATGACACTATTTTTTTTGATCGAAATATGGATTTCGCGGGCGACTTTACGCGTCGTTTTGTTATAAACAACCGACGCTTAATACAAAGCGGTACCCGTGTCTGGCTGGTCTTCGAATATAGACGTCGGTTTGCTTAAACAACCGACGCCTTATATGTTAGGCGTCGGTTTTCCTTAATAACCGACGCCCAGAAAAGTGACACTGAATGCTATTTCTGTAGTAGTGACTCTTGGAGATGTTGCTTGAAGACAGACTTGAAGTAGTTTAGACTTCCCTCTATATAGATCCTTATGTTGTATCATACATGTAAACCCTTATGGGAGATTATGATATACTTTTGTAATCTTTTATGAAAATTGAATATAGTCATTTGTTAAATTCTGCTGCTACACTTTAGTCTTTTGCATACCATTATAATAAATTTGAAAAAAATTGGTCAGAATAAATTTGAAAATTTTATACCTATTCAAACATACCTTTGAGTGTGTTTGGAATGGATGTGTTAATTATTCAAATTTTCTTTAGTAAGGGGGTGATCCCGCCTCCTTACATCATGGTATCAGAGCCCATGGTAGTCAGAATCTGACTATTTCAATTTTGTCTCTCTAGTTAGAATACGTGCCTTACCTTTAAGTGACATGTTTGCCCTAGAGTTGATCAATAGTTGATGAAGGGTTGATTTATGATCCTATAGTTTCACATTAGAAGAAAGATGAATAGATCCCTAAAATACTTACAACTAAAATATACATAAGTAACCATAGTAACTTGAGGTTGTTTAGCTTGGCCTTTAGGCAGCTAGTGGGACATGGAGTTGAAAGCAAAGGTGTCTAGAAAGGATCAAGGTTCGGGGGCTGACAAGATTTTTCTCTGCACCACTAGCTTGGTTTATGAGGACTCCCGAATCCATATGATATTGGCCTGGCCTGAGCTGATATGAATTGTCCGAAATAGCATGCTTTTAGGCAATAGTAGCTTGAGACGTCTATATGATTTATATTTAGGGACCCTAATATGTTGAACTAGTCTCCCAGGTGTAATGACTTATTTGAGGATGGATACCCAATATAGTTCCCTTATGACCCATAGAACCACATGTTTGGATCCCTAGAACCTAGACTTTGAAGTTTGGTGTTTAGTAAGCAATCAGAGCGCGTAGTGAAGAATGATGGATCTTATATATGGTTTAGTTAGACTCACCCTTTTACCCCTAGATTAGTTTGGCATGGTAGGTCAAACCTTTTAAGGGGTGGAAAGTAGTTAGTTTGATGATGTTTGGGTATTTAGATTTTGAGGATGAAATCCTTTCCAAGGGGATGGAGTCATGTAACATACTGAAATCTAGCTACCCTGACTTTAAAAACCCTAACTCCCTAATTAGGAAGTTAGTGTGCTTGAATCCTTAGTTTTAACCAAACAAGTTATAGTTGTAACCACATGTTTCTTAGTATCCAAAAGAACATATAACGATTATCTAATGAATAGTTCATATGTTTGAACCCTAATGAACATCTAATGCACATAATAAGAGTAACTCACATTTTAATACTACTGGTGGATGAGCATGATGTTTCCCATTTCATAAACCAATAAACCCTAACTATATGATGGGCAAGATAATGGTAATCTAACCTTGGACTTAATGCATCCTAAGAAGGTATAGGTGAAGAATAATGATCACGTTAACCTAAACCCTAAGTTATATTCATCTAACCTTAACCTATACATCCTTAATGACATTCATGATACATTGGTGTCACTAGGTGTCATAATCAGATAACATACTTTAATATACATAAATCATAGATTAATCAGGTCATCAATATGAAATTCATATCACCTTGTCCTCTAATACACACCTAATTAATCACCTAATGACTTAGTATGCGAATCAAATCATTAATATGTGATATGTCCCACCTTGATCATTAAAATACATATATAATGACTTCAATATGGATAAGAAGTAATTGATTCACACAAATTGTGACGACCCGATTACAAATCAAGCCATCATCAGTAAAAATCATGGAATAACCATAAACAACAAAATTAACAAAAATCACTAAGTATTAAAACCATTTTGCACATAGATCCTTTTCTAGGAAACTCTTACAAAAGAACCAAAGCTTTATATATTGTACATACAGTGTACCGTCTCTTCTCGAGGGTAACAAGTACCAGTTGCTTTACTCTAATTTATACAACAACAACATAAACTTCAAGATAAGAAAACCAAAATCTCAAGTCGTTCGTAAAAACTACTAAGAACTATCTCCCAAGGACCTGAGAGTACAAATACGACACATAGACTTCTATCTATAAGACCCCGACAGATAGCGTACTCAACCTGAGATACTACTGTTGTCCCTACTGATACGATCCTTCTTCTATAGTCTGGTTCCCAGTCCCTCGTCCACATCCACCTAAAAATTGTGGATCCCACAGGGTGAGACTATTTTCCCAGTGAGAGATATAACTCTCTGCCAACAATATTATTATCACAGGAAATAATAAAGACTGAACAAATGATATTTATGCGACTAGCAGAGATATTTACAGTGCAAAGCATAAATATTGATAATAGATCTTTAAGTCATCTATTTGCTTAAAAAGGAATATGAAGAACATGTATAACATCTATCTACTAAGATGTATAAAATTAATGAAGCATCAACCAATGTTTTCCGTATTCAAATTCTTAAACAAATACGCTACACGACTGATTACATGTTTACATTCACACTTATGCCCATAGGAGATGAGATATACCACTCATACTCCAACCGACCACTAGTAAGTCTAAATTGGTACCATACAAGGTCAATGGCAGAGCCGGCTGTCAAGACCTCATCTTGTCTCGGTTAGTACAAGACCACTTAGATTTAGCATGACATCTTGTGTCTGCTATTTATTAGTTATGTCAGAGTATAACAGCATCTTCGCTATAGAGATACAGCTGTAACGTGTACTCTCTTTGGGAGAAGACCACTTATCTTTCCTGGATTATCAAGATGATCACTGAGCGATCTTGGTTTTATTTCATCAGGAAGTCCATTGAGCAACCTGGTGTATTTAGGGAGTCCACTGAGCACCCTTATATAATTATCACATATTCAAAAATATGCATTCCGAGTAAAACTCATTTCACCATTCAGCAAATACTGACACTGAATGGATCTATGGTTGGGGCAACTACATGATAACATCTATCTTGCTTAATTAAATGCATTACTGTATCTTTTAGCATCAATCAAGTTACAAATAAGAATTATATCAAATGCTACAAAGAAAAGCATAAATGTATTTATCAGGTACTTTCATGTTCTCTGAAACACACAGTTTATGTACAATCTCAATCTCTTATCATCATCATACTTGGGTATTCAAATCCTTAATTCATCATTGAGTATCGTCACCACTTATCAAGAAACAATTACCTCTAGGTCATCAGACCAGGGTATTTATCCACATAGTTCACATAGCTCATTGAATCTGTATCATATAACATCATAGCTTTTTACTTAGCCATGCTCATTGCCTTATGATACCTGCATGGTTAGTATATCATGCTATCAACAATTTCAAACACATGTCTTAACCATGAAATACTAAAGAACACATTCTCCCTAATGAATTAGGATTATAATCAATCGATTTGGGTTTCAATATTTCATTAACAAGGATTAAGCCCTCATATCGGGTAACATATCGGTTTACACCATATCCCGTAGTCATAATGGGTTAGCTATTACTTTAACTTTTATCATTTTTAATCAACCTCATATCGTGTATAGGTTACACTTTTGTCCTCATATCGGGTATAGAGGAATATTGGATTCTCATATCATGTATAAGAGTACACCATATCGGGCATATCATTATGGCTTTACCATATATTGTTCAAGTAATATAAGATAATATTATATTAGTTTCCTACCTTAGATTGTCATATCAATTTTCCATCTCAACTTCCATATCAGTTTTCTATATTGGATTCCCATATAATTTTCCATCTTGGGTTTACGATATCAGTTTCCTTCTTGGATATCATCTCGAGTTACATCTTGGGTAACATATCAGTTTACATCTTGGGTAACATATTGGGTTACCTATAATAGATAAACCTTTGAACTCATAACCTTTTTATATTTTCAAGGTTCAGTTATTTCACTATAGTTACACGACAAGATGGATACTTAATTGCTCTTCAACTTATCATAAAGTAATAGGGTATATCGAGTTTCAAGGACAATTGGTTTTCAAAGCATATCAGGTTTCTATTTCTTCACTCTAGGGTTTTACCCATATCATGCAAAGGTATTGCTTTACCCTTATATCATGTATAAGACATAACTATGTATCTTCCATATCGTCCATAGGACATGTCTTATATAATATATAAATTATTACCTACCTTCATATCGGGTGAACCTCTATATCAGATTCCATATCGGATTTCAAGAGTCTTCAACCCATATCGGGTTGTTCCATGATGATGTCATCATCATCAACCTTAAGACCTTTGTCTTGCTATTCAAAGCCATGGATAACAGTCCTAACTACTTATTGGAACTCATAAATATATCAATTAATCAAAGGAAATCTGAATTTGCAAATAATCAACAAGTTGAACAATATTGAAGAATAGATAATAATATAGATTGGTTCAAGTTATATAACCCACCTCTAAAGCAACTTCTAAGATTCAAGCTTCAATCCTCACGTACCAAAGTTGAAGATGAACCTATTCAATATCCAAGACTTGAACTCCTAACTTTTGCATGATATCTCCAATCCCAATGGGTGATATCACCTTACTTGGTTGCTATGACCTTTTTGGCCGATATCCTTTATCCTTGGCCGATATCAAGCTCTATCACTTAACTCTACTCACTATGCACAATACAAGAGGGTATGCACGATACAAGAGGGAAGGTTGCTAACAAGATATCGAAAATTCTACTAACAAGTGAAGGGTAGGGTATTTATACTTGAGGTTTATGGAAAAGAGTGTAAGAGGTGTCATTAACTTAGGCTACTAAGTGCCACATAGCCATGCATGATCGACACATACATTTGCATGCACTCCATCATTATATTGTCATGCAAAAACAAAAATTCAAGGATAATGTAGAGGATAAGGTTCGGCTCTTGGGTTATCTTCTAGGGCAAGTCTTCTTCCACTCACTATATTATAATATTCATCTCAATCCTTTTCTAAGACAAGTTGCAATTCAATACATATCACTTCTTTGAAGTGCCTTGCTCGACATGAGAAAATTCCAAAACTCCACAAACTGATAGGAGACTCCCTTATGGCTCTATGGTCGATAGGGACCTCCATTTTTAAGTCCACAACTCAATATAGCTCATATGTATAGCTTCCAACTTATATATTTTCTTGGTCTCTTCATTATTAAGAGTGCCAACACTTTAAGATGATTCAAACATATTGTCTCCTTCTTTATCTCTCCTCTAAATGATACTACAAAGTCGTAAAGACAATCTAGAGGTGATAATTTACACATCAACCATACATTATATATATATATATATATATATATATATATATATATTGCAATTTGTACTATAATTGATGCACCAAGCACTTAACATTTTTCAAACAAGTTCTCACTTAGATTTAGGCTTTTCACAAGCCATCACTTAGCATCATTCTCTCTCTTAAGATGTTAAAACACTTAGAACACATTCAACATGTAACATTTCCAATATAACCCCTCATCTTGGGTAAATTGCACTTTTCACTTAGATTATCATATAATGCACACATAGTTTCCATATAAGCTTAAATTTGAAAATAAACTTCACAAAGGCCTTAATTATTTTCAAAAGATAAGAACAAGTTTGTAAATAACTTACTTAAGCAAAACATCTAGGGTTAGGCCATAACCCAGGTCAGGGGTGTTATAATTATCAACCCCTAAAAAAAGATTTCATCCCCAAAATCTCAAGAGAAAATAGAAGGGTATTTCCTCATCATCTCTTCCTCTAACTCCCATGTGGCTTCTTCAATGCCACGATGATGCCAGAGAACTTTCACAAGAACTATATCTTTCTTCTTCAACTTCTTGACTCTTTTGTCAAGAATCATCATAGGACCTTCCACATGGGATATATCTTCATTCAATTCAACCTCTATAGGTTGCAACACCATCTTTGTCTCGAGATGACATTTCTCAACATAGACACATGAAACAATGGATGTAGTCAATGTAGCTCATGTGGCAACTCCAACCTATAAGCTACCTTTCTAATCCGTGCTATCACTGGGTAGGGTCCCATAAATCTAGGATCTAACTTACCCTTCTTCCCAAATTTGAGAACACCTTTCCAAGGAGAGACCTTGAGATACACTCTGTCTCCAATTTGGAATTCTAGAGGTCTACGACGTTTATCAACATAAGACTTCTGTCTATCCTGTGCAGCCTTCAACTGTCATTGTATAACTTTAATCTTTTCAGTTGTTTGTTGCACTAACTCAGGACCCAGAAGTTGATATTCTCTGGTTTCAAACAAGCATAACGGAGATCTATAACGTCTATTGTATAATGCTTCAGATGGTGCCATATCAATACTAGCTTGGTAACTATTGTTATAGGCAAACTCAATCAAGATCAAGTGTAAGTCCCAACTTCCTACAAACTAAAGGACACAAGCTCTAAGCAAGTCCTCCAAAGTCTATATAGTTCTTTCGTACTGCCCATCTGTCTGAGGATGGAAAGTTGTACTAAATTTCAACTGCGTACCCAGAGCTTTATGTAATCATTCTAAAAAATGACTTGTAAAATGGGGACCTCTATCAGATACAATCGTAGCTGGAACTCTGTGTAACCGCACTATCTCATCTATATAGATCTGTGAAAACTTCTCAGCAGTATAGGTTGTTTTGACAGGAAGAAAATGTGATGTCTTAGTCAACCTATCCACTATCACCCAAATGGAATCGTGACTTTTGGTTGTCCTAGATAGACCAACCACAAAGTCCTTTTTCACATGATCCCATTTCCACTGAGGTATAGGTAGGGGTTGTAACGTTCATGCATGCTTCTGGTATTCTGCTTTAACCTGCTGACACACCAGACACTACATAACGAACTCAGCTACATCTTTCTTTAAATCGGGCCACCAATACATATCTTTTAAGTTATGATACATTTTGGTACTCCCTGGATGCATTGCATACATGTATGAGTGAGCTTCCTCCATAACTAACTTTCTTAAGTTTTTAGCATCGGGAACTGCCATCCTACCATGGTAAAAAACTATCATGTCTTCTGATTCATGGAAACCGTCTCATTTCTCACTGCCCAATTCTGACCTAATCTGTCGAATCACATTATCAGCCTGTTGTGCCTCTTTAATCTGTTCTTTCAGAGTAGGTTTCACATGCATCTCAGCTAATAACCCTACTAACAAAGATACTTCTAACCGTATATTCATCTGTCTCAAAGAGATAAGCATTTCCCGCTTACGGCATACTAAAGAATTCAATTGTGCATTATCTGAGGGTGAAGACGAGGATTTTCTACTGAGTTCATCAACCACTACACTGGCTTTTCCTGGATGATAATCAATTGTACAATCGTAGTCCTTGATTAATTCCATCCAGTGATGTTGTCTCATATTCATCTCATGCTGAGAGAAAATGTATTTTAAGTTTATATGAACTGTAAAGATCTAACATGTCTCTCCATATAGATAATTCCTCCAGATTTTCAACGCATGAAACACTGTATCTAACTCTAGATCATGTGTCAGATAACTCTCTTCATGTTTCTTAAGCTGTTGAGAAGTAAAAGAAACTACACGATCACTCTGCATCAACACAGAGCCTAGACCATTCTTAGAAGCATCACAGAAAACAACATATCCCTTTCCCTGCTCAGATAGAACTAAAACAGGTGCACTAGTCAACTTTTCTTTCAAAAATTGGAAAGAATGCTAACACGTGTCATTCCAGACAAAAGGAACTTCTTTCCTTGTCAACCTGGTTAGAGGTAATGCTACATAACTAAAATCTTTGATAAACCTTCTGTAGTATCCTACCAAACCTAAAAAACTATGAATCTCCGTCAGTGTCGTAGGTTGTTCCCACTCCACAACAGATTCTACTTTCTTAGGATCAACACTAATACCTGAAGCAATTATAACGTGTCCAAGAAAAGATACTTCTGATAACTAGAACTCACACTTGCTAAATTTAGCATATAACTTGTGATGTCTCAACAAAGTCAAAGCTTGACGAAGGTGTTGTTCATGTTGTTGACTATCTTTACTGTATATCAAGATGTCGTCTATGAAAACCACTACAAATTGATCAAGGAAGGGACGAAAGATTCTATTCATCAACTCCATGAATGCATCTGGTGCATTAGTTAGTCCAAATGACATAACTACAAACTCATAACGACCATACCTTGTCCTAAAGGTTGACTTAGGTATGTCACTCTCCTTGATGCATAACTGATGATATCCTAATCTTAGATCTATTTTAGAGAACACCGTTACACTACACAACTGGTCGAATAGATCATCGATCCTTGGTAAAGGACATTTGTTCTTAATAGTCACCTTGTGAAGTTGTCTATAATCTATGCATAGTCTCGTAGACCCGTCTTTCCCTTTAACAAAAAGAACTGGAGCACCCCATGGCAAAGTACTTGGTTGTATGAAACCTTTCTCAAATAAATCCTGCAACTGTTTCTTAAGTTCTGCCATCTCAGCTGGCGCCATCCTATAAGGTGTTTGGGCTATGGGTTGCGTACCCTGAATAAGATTAATATTAAAATCAATCTCTCAGGGTGGTGGAATACCTGGAAGTTCCTCGGGAAACACATCCTCGTATTCCCTAACAATAGGAACTTTAGAAAGACTATGACTCTTTATTCTACTATCTACCACATATGCCAAGAATGTGAAGCATCCTTGTCTCATCAACTTTTCTACTACCATAGCTGACACTAGACAAGTTGGAAGAATCTTTCTACCCCCTGAAAGACCCATGTCTTATCACCTTATATGAACATAGCCTACTTGGAACCACAATCCATGACAACTTTATACTTCTCTATGGTATCCATCCCGAGAATTACATCGAATCCATGCATTTAAAGTGGTATAAGATCCACCTGAATGCTATGTTCTGAGAAAGAAAGAACACAAGGAGAGCATACCTCCCTCAACATCACAGATCCAACTAATAGAGTTTCTAATAACAGATTATCCATTCTAGGATTGACAATCATATTAAGTCATGAATCACTTCTTGAGTGATAAAAGAATTCGTAGCACCCAGATCAATCAAAACAAATACGAAACATGATGAAGACATATCAGAATGAAATAATTCCATCTGACCTGTCATAACTTGTGGATTAACCACTGCCTCTGACTGATTCATATCATAGAATCTTGTTGTTTCCTGCTCCCGACCACATCCTCTATTGGCCGTGAAAATGATCTTGCCTGAGATGCTTGTCCTCGTCCTCGAGTGCCACTACTTAACTGTTATCACTGAGAGCCATGTTGACTATACCTTGGTGGTTGGGTTACTCCCACATCCCTATCTAGATAATCATTTATCACATGATCTGTCTGCCTACACCTGTAGAAGACTCTGTCATCCCATTGCGACATAGGCGGTCGTGTCATTGACATCTATGTTGAGCTCTGGGCTATACTTGATGGAAAACTACGACCTCTACCTCGGCTAGACGTCCACTGTGTCTGAGTATTGAACCTCTGTGGTTCTACGGGTGCAGTAAACCTTGGTTTCTTAAAATTGCCAAACCTATGATTCTGAAACTGTGCAGGTACTTTCCTACTGTTTGCCTCTCGTTTCTCAGTTACGAACCTTTGTATCCGCTTAACTGATTTCACAAAGTTGGCAAACCTCTCTCTATTCTCAAAAGAAGATACAAGTGTGGTTAATTCAACGTTCATACCTTTCTTAAAATGCCGAATTCTCTCCTCATCTGTGGTGGCCATGTGCAGAAAAAACTGCAGAAGCTCCATAAACTTAGCTTCATACTCGTTAACCTTTATTGGTCTCTATCTAATCCGCTCAAACTGCAAATCTTCTCATCAAGATAAGTCTTAGGGAAGTATCTATTGACAAATTCTTATTGTAATTCCTGCCATCTGATCTCAACACCCGGTCTTTTCTCTTCTTCGATGGCCCACCAATGGCCAGCGCTTCCCTTCAGAAGGTATAAAACATGCTTAACCTTGTCAACTTCTGGAATATAAAGGATCCTAAAGGCTTTCTCTATCTTAGTAAGCCATGAATCTGCATCTGCTGGGTCAGCTATGCCAACATATTCAGTGGCTCTCACTCGGCGCAACCATTCAAAGGTCTTACCAGATCCATGTCCCTCACTAGACCCTGATGTCCTAGGGACTAGTGCTGGTATCCGGTCAGCCATATGCGTCATTGTATTCATAATTTTCCCGAAAAGAGCATGAAAAGATGGGTTCTCTAACAGAGTTTGGTCAACCTGGGGATTCTCACTCACTGGTTCTTCTCTAGCCTAATCCCTTGCACCATCTCCTAGTGCAGCGACACTGCTTTCAGCAGCATGTTCTTCGTGTGCTCCAGCCATCTTTTAATCTTACTTCTTCTCCTGTATGAGGAGAATTTACTATAAGATACACTGGAGGACACTAGAACATACTCAACAAACTTAATCCTCTGTCTCTATAGACTCAGCAAACCTTAGGCTCTGATGCCAAAAATTTGTGACGACCCGATTACAAATCAAGTCATCACCAGTAAAAATCATAGAATAACCATAAACAACAGAATTAACAAAAATCACTAAGTATTAAAACCATTTTGCACATAGATACTTTTCCAGGACACTCTTATAAAAAGAACCAAAGCTTTATTTATTGTACATACAGTGTACCATCTCTTCTCGAGGGTAACAAGTACCAGTTGCTTTACTCTAATTTATAAAACAACAACATAAACTTTGAGATAAGAAAACCAAAATCTCAATTCATTCGTAAAAACTACTAAGAACTATCTCCCAAGGTATGAGCTCTAGTAAGTAGTTAGGACTGTTATCCATGGCTTTGAATAGCAAGATAAAGGTCTTAAGGTTGATGATGATGACATCATCATGGAACAACCCGATATGGGTTGAAGACTCTTGAAATCTGATATGGAATCTGATATAGAGGTTCACCCAATACGAAGGTAGGTAATGCTTTATATATTATATAAGACATGTCCTATGGACGTCAAGTTTTTGGTGCCGTTCCCGGGGATACGGCGAATTATTGGCACTTTGAGTGCTAAGAGCGGCCACTCTAGGCCACATTTTTTTTATTATTTTGAAACAATTTTAAATATTCTTAAATTTCTCTATAATTGTGTTTACTCGTTCAAAGCATAGTACTGAACCCCGATCTTCTTATTTCAGGTACTTTGCATGGTGCATACACGTAGCACAGACTACGCGAATCACACACCTGAGGTTCCATCTCCGGGACCAGAGGACGAGGACTACTATGAGAAAGATTACCAAAGCGACATAGATTCTGAATCTGAGCAAGAGCAAGCAGAAGAAATGGCCGAACCACAGACGATATGGGAGAAGATCAAAGCGTCTTCTTCATCAGCTTCAAAGGGGCCTATAAAGAAACAAGGGCTCAACATTCCAACCTACAAGATCGATCCAGCATTGATTAACTTGGTTAAATCAAACGCATTTCACGGGCTGAAGAATGAGGATCCAGTGGCACACATTAGTCAGTTTGTTGAAAATTGTGATATGGTGAAGATAGATAGGTTCCCACAGGATGTTCTGTACCTCAAGTTATTCCCAAGTTCCCTGGCAGGAATAGCTAGAGAGTGGCTACATAACCTCGACGATGAGTTTGTTGAATCATGGGATCATATGGTAGATGTTTTCTTCGAGAGGTTTTTCCCTCCTGAGAAGACCAATGACATGATTAGGAAGATTCACAATTTCACCCAACAGGCGGGTGAAACATATTCTGAGACTTGGGAGCGATTCCAGGTCATGTTGAGGAGATGTCCACATCATGGACTGGACAAGGAGACACAGGTGAAGATCTTCTATTTTGCTCTCTCCGAGCATGATAGAAGCAACTTAGACTCAGCCGGCTCAGGATTTTTCTTGAACAACACTGATACGAGATGCTGGGAAATACTGAAGAATATGGCACGGAAGAAATCTTGGGGAGAAAGAGAGAGAGGCCCAGTTGAGCAAGCAAGAGTTGCCAGTGAGTCAAAGGCAATGAGAGAGTTAAATGAGAAGATGGATCTTCTCGCAAAGAAGATACTGCAGAAGGAAGACAATGAGTCTGAGGAGGAGGCTCAAGTCAAGTACATGAGGCAACAGCAAGGGTACAGGAACAATGACTATTCATGGCGAAAGGACAAGAAATTTTCATGGAAGGATCCAAATAATTTTCTGCAGGATCCGGACGCCAAGCCTGCACCAGCCACAGAGGACAAGAGCACGGAGTTGCTCAATCAGGTCATCAAACAAAACCAGGAGTTAATAAACACATTTGGGCAACAAATCAAGCAACAGGGTGAATTCATGAACCAATTTGGGCAGACTTTGCAGAGTCATGGGGCTCAAATGAGAACTATAGAGACTTCCATGGCGCAGATGGCAGCTGAAATTGCAAGCTTGAAGAAGCCAGCACATCCGGGTTTTCCGGGGAACACCAATGTTCCCGGGGGAAACCAGCAGGCCAAGGCCATCCTATTGAGGAGCGGTAAGAAAGTGTTGAATCCAAGGGCGGATGACACAAGCACACCGCAAGACAAAGTTGAAGATGCAATCATCAAGGAGCAGCCCACACCTGTCACAGGGAAAGCTGAAGATATAGCTGAGAATGGTAATGAAGAACAAGCTGCTGAGGAGGAACCGCAGAAATTGACACCCTATGTGCCACCTCATCAAAGGGCACATATTGTTCCGGTCCCCTATCCCAATAGTGCAAAGGCAAGGAAGGTGGATGCACAATTTAAGAAATTTTTGGACAGCTTTAGGAAGTTATCGGTAAATATTTCGTTGTTGGAGGCGATTGAGAAAATCCCGTCTTATGGGAAGTTTCTTAAAGATGTCATCACTAAGAAGAGGAAAATACCCGACACTGAGGTCGTGGTGCTGAAGGAGCAAGTGAGTGCTTTCATTATGGGCACTTTGCCGCCGAAGAGGCAGGATCCCGGTTGTTTCAATATTTCTTGCTTTATTGGGAAGTTCAAATTTGGAGAGGCACTTTGTGATTCTGGGGCAAGCATCAATTTGATGCCCCTTTCTACATTTAAGAAGCTTGGATTAAAGGAATCAAGGCCAAGCAACATGACTATCCAATTGGCCGATAATTCTGTGGTGAAACCGTATGGAATCTGTGAAGATGTCTTGGTAAAGGTAGACCGCTTTGTTTTTCCGCCTGATTTCGTGGTTATGGAAATGCAGGACGAGCATGGCAATGAGTTGCTACTTGGACGCCCATTCCAAGCAACATCCGATATGATCTTGGAGATGGGGAGAGGTCGCTTGACCTTGGGCATTGCGGATGATCGCTTTGAGATGGTCATGCCCACTAGCAATGCATCCACTAAAGCAAAAGCACAGTGTAACATGGTGAAACATGTGGAGCACAATATCTCACTTTGTCTTGGGAAGCCATTCTTGGATATGGCTCATGTGATGAGCAAGATGGATAGAGGGACCTTAGCTGTGGACATTATAGAGCAAACAAAAGTGGTCTCTTTACGTAAGGCTGTTGGATTTCCAAATGATGAAAATGAGGACATTTCACCTTCTTGGGAGGATGAGGCGATCATTACTTCAGTTTTTGATGCATATCCAGAATTGCCGTTGGAGGCGTGTTTGCTAAATGTCACTTATGATTGGATGCGGAGTACTTCACTCAAGGAGTGCGCCAAAATGCTTCAGATGCTTCCATGTTTCTACACGAGGCACTATGAAGATTTAGGTACACTTCCCCCACCGCTGCAATCATCTCTTATTTGTCCGCCGGAGTTGGAGTTGAAGCCACTGCCCCCACATCTTAAGTACGTCTTTCTAGCTGAGAAGGACAAGTTACCAGTGATTGTATCTGCATACTTGAGTGCGGATGAGGAGGAGCAACTACTGATAGTGCTCAAGAACCACCGTGGAGCCTTTGGGTGGTCAGTCGCGGACATCAAGGGGATCTCTCCTACACTTTGCCAGCACAAGATTCGGCTCGAGGAGGGAGCCAAACCAGTCATTCAGCCTCAAAGACGTATGAATCCGAGCATGATGGAGGTCGTGAAGAAGGAAGTCATAAAACTTCTTGCTGCAGGGATCATATATGCTATATCAGATTCGACGTGGGTGAGCCCCACACAGGTAGTCCCCAAAAAGGGGGGAATCACTGTCACTAAAAATCTTTTGAATGAACCTGTCACCACTCGATTGGTAACCGGGTGGCGTGTTTGCATTGACTACCGCCGATTGAATGCCGCAACTCTTAAAGATCATTTTCCATTGCCATTTATCGATCAGATTTTGGAACGTCTTGCCGGTCGGTCGCATTTTTGTTTTCTAGATGGATACTCGGGGTATAACCAGATTTATATTGATCCTTTGGATCAAGAGAAGTCTACGTTCACTTGTCCCTACGGGACTTTTGCTTACCGACGGATGCCGTTTGGATTATGTAATGCGCCGACGACTTTTCAACGCTGCATGCTCGCCATATTTTCTGACATGGTGGAGCATTGTCTTGAAGTTTTCATGGACGACTTCTCGGTATATGGAGCGTCTTTTGATGAGTGTCTTTATAACTTGGACAAGGTACTGCAGCGGTGCGAGGACACACACTTGGTCCTCAATTGGGAGAAATGTCACATGATGGTGACAGAAGGAATTGTGCTAGGACACAAGGTGTCTAGCAAGGGTCTTGAGGTAGACCCCGTGAAAATTGAGGTGATTTCTAAGCTACCCCCACCAAACTCAGTAAAAGGGGTGAGAAGCTTTTTAGTACACGCCGGGTTTTATCGGCGATTCATCAAGGATTTTTCTAAAATCGCAAAACCTTTATCGGAATTGTTGGAAAAAGATGCAGTTTTTGATTTCAATGAGAAATGTCTTCACGCATTCGAGGTTTTGAAAGAAAAGTTGATTTCGGCTCCGGTTGTTCAAATGCCGGATTGGACAAAGCCATTCGAATTGATGTGTGATGCTTCTGATTATGCAGTGGGAGCTATTTTGGGTCAAAGGGTAGATAATAAGCCCGTTGTGATTTTCTACGCCTCCAAAACACTTAATGATGCTCAATTGAACTATACAACTACAGAAAAAGAGTTACTTGCCATCGTGTTTGCTTTTGAAAAATTTCGGCAGTACTTAGTGGGCTCTAAAGTAGTTGTGTGGACCGATCACGCTGCGATAAAATATTTGATGGAGAAGAAGGATGCAAAGCCTAGACTCATTAGGTGGATTTTGCTTTTACAAGAGTTTGATATTGAAATCAAGGACAAATCGAGAATTGAAAATGTGGTGGCTGACCACTTGTCTAGGATAGAAAGGGTAGATGAACAAGGTTTACACATACCCATAACTGAGACGTTCCCCGATGAACAACTTTTGAAAACTAATTCTAAGGAACCATGGTTTGCTAATATTGTTAACTATTTGGCTTGCGGGATCATCCCGGAAGATTGGTCGTATCAAGAGAAAAAGAAATTCTTTCATTCTTTGAGATATTATTTTTGGGATGACCCAATTCTTTTGAGGCAGTGCAGGGATGGCATTCTTCGTAGGTGTGTGCCGGAGGTGGAGTACGAGAGTGTTCTCCACCATTGTCATGCGTCGCCTACGGGAGGACACCATGCTAGTTCACGTACAGCAGCCAAAGTGTTGGAGAGCGGCCTCTATTGGCCCACTTTGTTCCGGGATGCCTATGATTTTGTGAGGCAATGTGACCCATGCCAGCGCGCAGGTAACATTTCAAGGAGACAAGAGATGCCCCTGAAAGTATTTCAGGAAGTTGAGGTATTTGACTTATGGGGCATAGACTTCATGGGACCCTTTGTGTCCTCAAATTCAAATTTGTATATCTTGCTTGCTGTTGATTATGTGTCGAAGTGGGTGGAGGCAATCCCCACAAGGACTAATGATTCGAACGTAGTGTGTAGGTTTGTCAAAGAAAACATATTCTGCAGGTTCGGGATACCCCGAATGATCATAAGTGATGGGGGCACACACTTCCGGAACCAAAAATTTTCGACACTTTTGAAGAAATATGGGGTCAAGCACAACATCGGTACCCCATATCATCCACAGACGCAAGGATAAGTGGAGGTTTCAAATCGAGAAATCAAGAAGATTCTAGAAAGGACAGTGGCATCCACAAGGAAAAATTGGAGTGCCCTACTACCGGACACACTTTGGGCGTATAGAACGGCGTACAAAACACCTATAGGCACCACGCCTTTTAGGTTGGCGTATGGCCGGGCTTGCCACCTTCCGGTGGAGCTGGAGCATAAGGCCCATTGGGCGCTAAGAAGGCTGAACTTGAGCTATGATGAAGCCGGGCGAAAGAGGATGTTCGAATTGAACGAATTAGATGAGTTACGCATGACGGCATATGAAAATGCCCGCATCTACAAGGAGCGCACAAAGCTGATCCACGATCGACATATCGAGACGCGCACGTTCAAGAAGGGAGACAATGTTCTATTGTTTAACTCCCGTCTCAAGATGCATCCCGGGAAGCTGAAGTCCCAGTGGAGTGGACCCTTTGTAGTGGAAGAGGTGAGACCGCACGGTGCGATTCTTGTGCATGATGGAGATGCCACATTCTTGGTGAACGGGCAGCGCTTAAAGTTGTATTTTGGTGAAAACTACAAGAGAAAAGTGAATGAGGTCAAACTCATTACACTTGTGGATGAATGAAATGATGGGAAGACGTCTAGCCTAAGACGCTAAAGAAGGGTGCTTGTTGGGAGGCAACCCAACCATTGGTACATTAGGATCGTTTAGTTGTAGTTATAGATTGCTTTTATTTCGTTTAAATTTTAGTTTAAAGAAGATACCTTGATCCGTTTGTTCAATGTGCAGGCACAGGCAGGGTCGATACCATCGACACACTGGTCGATGGTATCGACATGGGTTCAGGTTGACAGCTGCAAAAATCGCACTGAGTCGATACTATCGACGCCCCCGTCGATGGTATCGACATACCTACAGGCAGGTTGCAACAAAATGTCGATGGTATCGACATGCCAGTCGATACCATTGAGATCTCTGGAGAAGTTCAGACAAATTTTGCTCAGTCAACTCGATACCATCGACGGCCTCGTCGATGGTATCGACATGATCACAGGTTGAATGCAAAAAAATGGCGGTGTCGCAATAAAAGCAGTCGATACCATCGACCCAAGTCGATGGTATCGACATCCATGTCACCGATCCGCGCCAAGGCATCGACGACGATTGCGAGTCAACGTCAGCGATCCGGGTGCTGCGTCGATACTATCGACTTCCGTCGATGGTATCGACACGTCAGCAATCCGGGTTTCTCGATCCAGCAAACGTCAGCCGTCGATACTCGCGAGGGAGGCGGATACCAGCGAGACGCGTCGATACCATCGACCCGCGTCGATGGTATCGACGGGTCAACAGTAGCGTCGGCCAAGTCTATTTAAGGAGAATTGCAACGTCATTTGACGTCACACCTTCAGAGCAAACGTCCTCCTTTGCGCCGAGCACTCCCCCGAGCCCTCCAAGACTGAAGAGCAGCGACAACGAGCAGGGATCTTCACCGAGCGGAGAATCACTTCTCCATCTTCCCCGAGCTCTCTTTTTC
The DNA here is from genome assembly GCA_963693085.1 of Alisma plantago-aquatica. NCBI lineage: Eukaryota > Viridiplantae > Streptophyta > Magnoliopsida > Alismatales > Alismataceae > Alisma > Alisma plantago-aquatica. The sequence continues at coordinate 1,110,688,154 of OY856410.1, forward strand.
TAATCCCATCTTCTCACAACCATGGTGCATGCCGCCAGAGCTCCTTCATCACGCGCAAATCCCATGGAGATCGAGGAGTTTGTTCCTCCCCCGACCGCTTCCGTTCCTCGCCCACGCCTGATTCACCCTTCCATGGAGGCGAGGAAGGTTTACGAGGAGATTATGAAGCGGAAGATTGAGCCGACTCGGTATGTGAACTGGGGCATGCTTCAGGAGCTTGGTTTCGAGGCCAACTTGGCCTATGTGCTTCACGGACAAGCACGCCACACCAGCATAAGGCCAGGCGAGCTGGAGTGCCATGCGGATGAACATCCGTTTTTCGACGAATGGGTCACCTACAAGGAATTGGTGGCGGATTTTATGGCGTCCCTCGACGTCTGCGTCGTGCCCAACGACGTGGTGGCGTCAGATCGTGAGTGGATCAGGGGCCGGGTGTCCTTCCGGCTGTTCAACAACAACTACAACATCACGCTGGTCCAGTTCAACAACATCTTTAACTGGAACCACTCCCAACATGATCACCGACGCCCAGATTCCCGCACCAACTACGACAAGATCTTCGCCGAGCTAGTTATAGTGCCGGCAGGAAAGACTGTGAGCTACCATAATGCAGCGGTAGCAGATTTTGAGCACCCGTTCGTCCGGGTCCTTCATCGGATGTTGAGCTTGACGTTCTTCGCTCGGAGTGATTTGGCGTTGAGCAAGTTTCAGGAGAGCGATCTCTTCTTCCTCTACGCACTCCTGAAGCGACAACCATGCAACTGGGGGGCGTTCTGGCTACAGCGCGTCCTGGCGGTGAAGAGGAGTACAAGGAAGGCTCCGATCCATTTTGGTGGGCTCATCACCAAGTTGGCGTCCTACTTGGGGCTGAATTTTCAGTCCATGACTCCGATTTCCACAAGAAGTAAGGTGAACATGCAACACTTGCACCGTTCAAACCTTATCCTTCTCTGGGATGGGTTGGCGTACGCACATTGCCACGTCAACCAAGCTTATCAGGAGCGCTCACTGCCTGACGACGTCTTCAACATCGAGGGTGCGCAACATTTCCGGTGGCCAATCATAGCCATCGAGTCCTCCGAAGAAGAAGGCGGCAGCGACGAGCAAGGAGGCAAGGCTGAGGAGGAAGAGGAGGCTTTCACACCTCTTTGTGCACGAGTAGCACCACGGAAGCGTCCTAGGATGCATCCGGGTGCATCTTCATCATCACAGCCCCCGCCGCCATCACCACAGCCCTCGCAGCCAGCCGAGGATCCCTACTCCATGCAGGGAATGTACACGATGCTGCAGGATATACAGCAAACTCAGCAGCAGCACATGTCTATGTATACCAGTATTCATGATACTACGAGCCGGGTACTTGATAATCAACGGGCTATGTTCGAGAATGAACGTCTCATCCTCACCAACCAAGAACAGATACACAACCGGTTGCAAAGGATGGAGATGCAGCAGGAGCCCTTTTATGACCATTACTGGAGTCAGGACTACTTTGGAGGCTATCCACAACCTCCGCCGAGGACCCAATATGATCCAAGCTTCCAGGGGGAGTATCCGTCTTGGGATCCTACGGCCCCGCAGTACCCGCCTCCGCCTCCACAGGATTGATCAGGGTATCTCTGTTCCACCCTTAGGTTTGATTTTGACTATGAGGCCATAGTCGGAATCAAGCTTAGGGGGGTAGTTGGAACAGCTCTATCTTTTCTTTTGTTGTTTTTAGTTTTTGCTTTGTTATTTGTTTCTTGCATTTTTAGGTTGTGTTTAGGATCCACATCTATCTAGTGTAACCGTGGATGTCGTAAAAATTGTCATCTCACTGTTTTCATGGGAAATTTAAGGGAATTTTAAAATTTTTGTGTCTTTTGGATAGCTTGACTTGGTTGTCCTTGGGGAACTTATCCTATGAAAATGATTGATTATGTCAACTTTAAAACAATATGTCACACTTATAATCCCATTGACTCATGAAAAGTGGATAGCAACGGTTGTTTGAGCCTAATCTAATCAAATGGTAATGAGATCTTAATCGGATGTAAGAGAGAGAACCCTCTAAACTACTACACATGTCAGTAAGGAGGGACACATAATACTCTTCTAAGGTTCAGTCATCTAATCTTGTGATCATTCCACTTCATTTTTCCATAATCCACTTAAGAATTGGAAGTAAAGTACAATTTTAATTCCTTTTTGTGTACATAGCATTTAGATAGGAGTTGCATTGATATTTTCCATACCTTTGCATAAAAAAAATATATAGGGATTCATGCACATTACCTTTAGGTGCATGCCATGTAGTTGCACTCATGAATCTCATGATTTCCATGCATAAAGTACACCATGTATCTCAATTTCTCTTAAAAAGTGATCTAAACTGTTCCATACCCTCGAAATAGTACAAAGAGTTCCAATCATGAAGAAAATAGCCCAATACATGTATCGCTAAGCAATTATGGATATGTGGGCTACAACAAAAAAAAAGAGAAGGAAATTTTTTTTCTGAAAATCTGAAAAAAATTGAGAAAAAAAAAGAGAATTTAGAAGGAAATGGAATAAGAGGGAGAAAGGAACATGATATCACTCGCATTACAGGAAAATTGAGTACATGATGTGGCTTAATTGGATTTCCATCTCATTTTGAGGTGGAAGGTTAGTGCATGCATCATTTCACCCAATTTTAGGCATTAGGGCATTTCTAATGTGCATTTGCATCATTTAGGACATTTTGTTTTATGCATATTGAAACTGTGCAATACTTCCAAGTTCTTCCATGAACCACCCATTCCATCCACTCGTTGCTCGGATTGGTAGGACACCATGAATTTCTCCTCACTAATGATTATCAGGAGAACTGCTTCCATGTAGATGGTAGTTAGGACGAGCAACGTAGTGTAGGCGATCACAAGATGCACCAATGCTGAATCAGCGAATTTTATTATGTTAACTGCCTTATGTGATAGTGTTCATCGGTTTTAAGGATAATTTCTCTTATTGATGATTATTGTCGCCTTTAGGGTAATTACTGTTCTGTGGTTAGAGAAGGCCGGTTTGAGAACGCTCAGTGGGAGTCACATGGGATGTGGGTTGGTGTGTTGTTGTTTTTTTTTAGTTGACATCTGCAATTCTATTCTAGGGATTAGTTGCTCGAGGGCGAGCAATGTTTAAGCTTAGGGGAGTTTGATGCGATGATTTTGAGTCGCATTTATAGACCTTTTTCATATGTACTTTGTGCTCCAATTACTCATTTTTATGGATAATATTACATAATTCACTCATTTCGGTCTTTGCCTTCATATTATGTCAATTCCCCTTTGTTTTACTATTTTGAGCATTATTTATCATAATATTATTATATGTGTGGATTTACTTGGTCTTGTTGTGAAATTTCATGAAAAACAAGTATTTGCTTCCGTCGATACCATCGACGGAAGTCGATACCATCGACCAAGCCACAGATTGCCAGACGAGAGGAGCAGCACAGAGTCGATACCATCGACACCCAAGTCGATGGTATCGAGATCCCTTCAGATTGCTGGCGAGGAAACTGTCGATACCATCGACCCAAGTCGATGCCATCGACACATGGAGAGCTACAGCGTCGCTAAACAACAACAACCGACGCTAAAGAGAGTCGATACCATCGACCCAAGTCGATGGTATCGAGATGACCACAGGCGCTCAGACTAAAAGAAAGGAAAGCTGCCGCTAATCCGCTGGGTCGATACCATCGACCCGCGTCGATGGTATCGACGCCGGCAGATATGCGTTGGATTCGTTTTGATCTCGATCAGACGGCTGGAGTTATTTGACGACCTAATTAGGGACTTATACCTAATGACGGCCGTCAAATAACTCCAGCCGTCTGATCGAGATCAAAATGAATCCAACGCATATCTGCCGGCGTCGATACCATCGACGCGGGTCGATGGTATCGACCCAGCGGATTAGCGGCAGCTTTCCTTTCTTTTAGTCTGAGCGCCTGTGGTCATCTCGATACCATCGACTTGGGTCGATGGTATCGACTCTCTTTAGCGTCGGTTGTTGTCGTTTAGCGACGCTGTAGCTCTCCATGTGTCAATGGCATCGACTTGGGTCGATGGTATCGACAGTTTCCTCGCCAACAATCTAAAGGGATCTCGATACCATCGACTTGGGTGTCGATGGTATCGACTCTGTGCTGCTCCTCTCGTCTGGCAATCTGTGGCTTGGTCGATGGTATCGACTTCCGTCGATGGTATCGACGGAAGCAAATACTTGTTTTTCCTGAAATTTCACAACAAGACCAAGTAAATCCACACATATAATAATATTATGATAAATAATGCTCAAAATAGTAAAACAAAGGGGAATTGACATAATATGAAGGCAAAGACCGAAATGAGTGAATTATGAAATATTATTCATAAAAATGAGTAATTGGAGCACAAAACACATATGAAAAAGGTCTATAAATGTGACTCAAAATCATCGCATCAAGGTTCACCCAATACGAAGGTAGGTAATGCTTTATATATTATATAAGACATGTCCTATGGACGATATGGAAGATACCTATTTATGACTTATATACGATACAAAGGTAAAGCAATACCTTTGCATGATATGGGCAAAAACCTAGAGTGAAGAAATAGAAACCTGATATGCTTTGAAAACCAATTATCCTTGAAACCCGATATACCCTATTACTTTTTGATAAGTTGAAGAGAAATTAAGTATCCATCTTGTCGTGTAACTATAGTGAAAGAACTGAACCTTGAAAATATAAAAAGGTTATGAGTTCAAAGGTTTATCTATTATAGGTAACCCGATATGTTACCCAAGATGTAAACTGATATGTTACCCAAGATGTAACCCGAGATGATATCCAAGAAGGAAACCGATATGGTAAACCCAAGATGGAAAATAATATGGGAATCCAAGATAGAAATCCGATATGGAAGTTGAAATGGAAAACCGATATGACAATCTAAGGTAGGAAACCAATATAATATTATTGAATATTACTTGAACGATATATGGTAAAGCCATAATGATATGCCTAATATGGTGTACTCTTATACACAATATGAGAATCCAATATTCCTCTATACCTGATATTAGGACAAAAGTCTAACCTATACATGATATGAGGTGACTAAAGATGATAAAAGTTAAAGTAATAGCTAACCCATTATGACTACATGATATGGTGTTAAAGGATATGCCCTAAACCTGATATGATGATGTGGTTTCACCACATGATTAATATGGATACTTGTTATGATAATATATGCATTTTCAAGTAAGATAGTATAACATTATCCACCATGCTACCTGATATGGTAGACATGCACTAATTCATTAGGCTTGTTTAAGTGATGTATATGATTAATGCAATATTGAGACACAATGAGTCTAATTGAATTTGATAATGATAAGCTAGTAGACCTTAAAGAGGTGAATTAAGTAATCTACATCCTAGTGGGGATGAGAGAGAAACTAAGATTGGAAAAATAATTATGTGATTAACATATAATAATACTCCTGAGATGAGTGGAGTACGCGTTAGGGCTTAATCCTTGTTAATGAAATCTTGAAACCCTAATCGGTTGATTATAATCCTAATTCATTAGGGAGAATGTGTTCTTTAGTATTTCATGGTTAAGACATGTGTTTGAAATTGTTGATAGCATGATATACTAACCATGCAGGTATCATAAGGCGAGAGTATAGAGATGACACATAGACTTCTATCTACAAGACCCTGACAGACAACGTACTCAACCTGAGCTACTACTGTTGTCCCTACTGATACGATCCTTCTTCTGCAGTCCGGTTCCTAGCCCCTCATCCGCGTCCACCTCAAAATTATGGATCCCACGGGGTGAGACTTTGTCCCGGAGAGAGATATAACTCTCTGCCAACAATATTATTATCATAAAAAATAATAAAGACTGAACAAAAAATATTTATGCAACTAGCAGAGATATTTACAATGCAAAGCATAAATATTTATAATAGATCTTTAAGTCATCTATTTGCTTTAAAAGGAATATGAAAAACATGTATAACATCTATCTACTAAGATGTATAAAAGTAATGAAGCATCAACCAATGTTTTCCGTATTCAATTCCTTAAACAAATATGCTACACGACTGATTACATGTTTACATTCACACTAATGCCCATAGGAGATGAGATATACCGCTCATACTCCAACTGACCACTAGTAAGTCAAAATTGGTACCATACAAGGTCAATGACAAAGCCGACTGTCAAGACCTCACCTTGTCTCGGTCAGTATGAGACCACTTAGATTTAGCATGGCATCTTGTGTCTGCTATTTATTAGCTATGTCGGGGTATAGTGACATCTTCTTTATAGAGTTACAGCCGTAGCGTGTACTTTCTTCTGGAGAAGACCGCTTAGCTTTCTCTGATTATCAGGATGATCACTGAGCGATCCTGGTTTAATTTCATCAGGAAGTCCACTGAGCAACCTGGTGTATTTGGGGAGTCCACTGAGCACCCTTATTTAGTTTGGGAGTCCACTAAGCATCCTTATATAATTATCACATATTAAAAAATATGCATTCCGAGTAAAACTCGTTTCACCATTAAGAAAATACTGACATTGAATGGATCTATGGTCTAGGCAACTACATGATAACATTTATCTTGCTTAATTAAATGCATTACTATATCTTTTAGCATCAATCAAGTTACAAACAATAATTAAATCAAATGCTACAAAGAAAAGCATAAATGTATTTATCAGGTACTTTCATGTTCTCTGAAACACATAGTTCACTTAGAATCTCAATCTCTTATTATCATCATACTTGGGTATTCAAACCCTTAATTCATCATTGAGTATGGTCACCACATAGCAAGAAACAATTACCTCTAGGTCATCAGACCAGGGTATTTATCCACATAGTTCACATAGCTCATTGAATCTGTATCATATAACATCATAGCTTTTTACTTATCCAAGCTCATCTTAATTAATCAAAGGAAATACAAATGTTCAAATAATCAACAAGTTGAACAATATTGAAGAATAGATAATAATATATATGGGTTCAAGTCATACAACCCACCTCTAAAGCAACTTCTAAGCTTCAAGCTTCAACTCCTCACGTCCCAAAGTTGAAGATGAACCTCTTCAAGATCCAAGATTTGAGCTCCTAGCTTTTACATGATATCTCAAATCCCAATGAGCGATATCACCTTACTTGGTTGCTATGACCTTTTTGGCCGATATCCTTTATCCTTGGCCGATATCAAGCTCTATCATTTAACTCTCCTCACTATGCACAATACAAGAGGGTATGCATGATACAAGAGGGAAGGTTGCTAACAAGATATTGAAAATTCTACCAACAAGTGAAGGGTAGGGTATTTATACTTGAGGTTTATGGAAAAGAGTGTAAGAGGTGTCATTAACTTAGGCTACTAAGTGCCACATATCCATGCATGGTCGACACATACATTTGCAGGCACTCCATCATTATCTTGTCATGCAAAAACAAAAATTCAAGGATAGTGTAGAGGATAAGGGTCAGTTCTTGAGTATCTTCTAGGGCAAGTCTTCTTCCACTCACTATATTATAACACATACATTTGCAGGCACTCCATCATTATCTTGTCATGAAAAAACAAAAATTCAAGGATAGTGTAGAGGATAAGGGTTGGTTCTTGAGTTATCTTCTAGGGAAAGTCTTCTTCCACTCAGTATATTATAATATTCATCTCAATCCTTTCCTAAGACAAGTTGCAATTTGATACATATCACTTCTTTGAAGTGCCTTGCTTGACATGAGAAAATTCCAAAACTCCAAAAACCGATATGAGACTCCCTCATGGCTCTATGGCCGATATGGACTTCCATTTTTAAGGCCACAACTCGATATAGCTTATATGTATAACTTCCAACTTATATATTTTCTCGGTCTCTTAATTATTAAGAGTGCTAACATTTTAAGATGATTCAAACATGTTGTATCCTTCTTTATCTCTCCTCTAAATGATACTAGGAAGGAGTAAAGACAATCTAGAGGTGGTAATTTACACATCAACCCTACATTTTATATATATATTGCAATTTGTACTAAAATTGATGCACCAAACACTTAACATTTTTCAAACAAGTTCTCACTTCGATTTAGGCTTTCCACAAGCCATCATTTAGCATCATTCTCTCTCTTAATATTTTAAAACACTTAGAACACATTCAACATGTAACATTTGCAATATAACCCCTCATCTTGGGTAAATTGTACTTTTCACTAAGATTATCATATAATGCACACATAGTTGCATATAATCTTAGATTTGAAAATAAACTTCACAAAGGCCTTAATTACTTTTCAAAAGATAAGAACAAGTTTGTAAATAACTTACTTAAGAAAAACATCTAGGGTTAGGCCATAACCCAGGTCAGGGGTGTTGCACAAATGTTCATAATCAATAATAAGAAGTGAATAAATATGAGAGAATGATTAATGATGACATTAATGTGAGAAAGAATGGTAAAGTAACAATTTATAATATACATATAAGTTATTAATATGACATTATTTGGATTAATTGTGACAAATAAGATAAAATGTCCTATTTCATACAAAATAATCTGATATAATTGATAATGGCGTCTAAATCCAAATTATTAAAGATAATGATCAGATATAATAATGCATATTAAGATAATTTAGTATAATTCTAGTCGTGCTAAAATTCCTAATGAGATAAATAAGAAATATTGGGTTTGTGCATAATAATGAAATATAACTCTTTTGGAAACAAAGTAAATATGACATGACACAATTAAAATAATAATAATGATAATGTGATATCCTAATGAATATAATTCTAATAAGCCAAAATTTTTAAAAAGAAATCATAAAAGTGTAACCTTTAGGTGATCCATGAGAACCTGACATATGTGGGGTTTCTTGAGAAGATTATGAACTCCCAAGTTAAGTAGTTGAAAAACAAGGAGTTTAAGCTAGTAAACGTTTTGGTGGACGTTTAATGGAAACAACCTGGGAGTTTAGTGGTGAGATGTTGCATACTCACCCTTCTCACTTTTCTTGAGATTTTGAGGATGAAATCCTCTTTAAGGGGTGGAGTGTTGTAACATACTGAAACTTAGACATATTCTCTTTTTGGCCCTTTCCCAATATTTTCCTATCATTTATATCCTTTTTGGCCTTGATGCTTAAATTTTGGAATTTATAGTGGTTTGGTGAACATTTATTCAATTATTATACCAATGGAATGGTTTATTCACAAAAACCTTGGTGAAATTGTATTTAAGGATCTAAAATGTAAAATCACTGCTTATGTGGAACAATGGTAAATAAATCCATGTTAGAGATGTAAGGCCCCAAACCTTACTTAATGTATTGAACAAGCTTAACTACCATAATTAAGTACTCTAAACCTTAATATAACCTTTTGAGGTATTTTGAAATCATGAGACAAAATTAAGTTTCAAGTTTGGTCCAATTTGGATGTTGTTTGTGCAAGTTATGCAATTATATGCACATTCTGGACTTTTATGCAATTTACCCAATTGGGAGGTTTTCTTTGCAAATTATCACTTGAAGTTTAATCCTTTGATATTCCCTTACCATTTTAGAGATTTTAAACCATGGGCCACCTAGTTGCACCTTGGTTTGAAGGTGTTACTTTCCAAGGGCATTATAGGGATTACCCTCTTTATAAATGAGCTTCTCTTTAAAAGCTATCAACCAATGGGGTTATTTCTTTGTTTGAAGGACGGTGGGGATGGCCTAGAAGTCTCAAGGGGCTTTTAGGACTGACCTTTGATATACAAGAAGAGTCAATGAGCTGACCTCTTGCATGGCCATGAAGCACTAGCCTAAGGACACATGGAAAGTCCCATAGACACCTCATGCTTGTCACCTTCTTCATAAAGCCATGCCTACCCCTTCCCACATCCCAATCCAAGAAGCAATCCTATCCTTCTCTTTACCACAGCTTAGAGCATCATACCTTATATGTTTGGCCATGAAGTTGCTGTCCCAAGGTAAAAGAGGGTACCTACCTTGGTGAATAAGGCTCCTAGGGTTCCAAATTTCTCTATTTAGGATTTCTTAAGCTCCTCCTTGGTGATTTTGACCAAAACTAGTAAGTATCCTCCTTTCCTTCCCTATTTTCATGCTTTTAGTATTCCAATTACCTTCTTCCATGTCGTAACCATGACCTTCCATGGTAAAACTCTACCTAGAACCCTAAAACATCTCATCTCCATGCTCTTTTGCTAGGGTTTGCACCTCTAAAGTGGAGAAGGTGATCTTTGCTCAAGAAAGGAGCTTGGCTTGGAGCAATCAGACCTTATAATCTCAGGATCCTTGCTGTTTTGACCTTATTACCTTCCTAGAGGCAAGTTTTGTTAACCCACTTCTCATATATTACTCACTACATGCTTAAACTCATGCTTCTATGTTTAAAATCGATGATCTCCATCTCTTTTTACCATGTTCTTCTAGGGTTTTGGTTTCTTGCTGTTTTACCTTCTCTAGAAGCTCTAGTTTGGTTACCTATGCAAATTTAAACTAGATCTTGGGTCAAATGGTGTTTTCTCCCTCTCCCACTCTCTTTAGTTATCTTGATCGGTTTGATGATGTGGCAATTTCCTATTTGGTCAGTATTGAAAAATTCATATCTTCTAATCCGCTTATCCAAATTTGACAAATAAATATGTTTTGGAATTAGAAAATTAATATATATATAATAAAAATATTTTCAAGGTCTGATTTCATGGTTTGACGAAGGGTGATTTTTGTAAAATGAATTTAATGCATAAAATCCATAAAAATTACATCTTAATCATCATAACCCCAAGATTAACATAAAAATATGTTTTCTTGATTAGGAGAACTTAATAAGTTTATTGGTGATGTTTTAAGAGTATAAATCTGAGTTTTTCTAAAAAGGTCTAAAATTAGGGTTTCTATACATTAATGTGCACTATGTACTCTAATACATGTTAATACATTGAAAATAGGCAAAGTGGAACTTGGACTCAATTAAAGTGGTGAAAGTTAGCAATTGATATCAGTAAGAGAGGTATGTGCATTCCTTACACCCTATGTTGGGATAATTGCAGCCAAACCCTATATTTCCCTAATGAGGCTTAAATGAACCTAAATCTTTTATTCTTGAATCCTAATGTTGTTCATGTCTCAAATTAGATTATAATTTCTTTGTGTTTGGGTCTTATACCCCACTGCCATGCTTATTGAATATTATGACTACTCTTGCCATGATTACTTTTCTAGCATGTAGATTTATGTTCTATTTAATTAAAAGTAGTGGTACTTATGTAAAACCACCCACAGAGGGCATGTATTTAATCGCCCTGGGGAATGCTTTTATTCTCCCCTATATAATTGTGTAAGTGACTGGGAATGTCTTATTCTCCCCTCACCTATAGGTTAGAGGTCCGGTAGGTGCCTCAACCCTACTTAGTTAGGTAGATATAATTATCTTACATGCACATCCTTTTTAATATAATTGTTAATGGCAAGTTTCTTTTGAATATAGCCTCATACTCTTGTTCTGTTCATCTTATGATGAAATCTTAGTCTTTACTTTCATGTTATTTACTTATCTTTTGTTTGTATTCATTATTTGACACATACCTTGTATTTCTCTCTCTTGCTGGGTGATTTCCCAACCACCCAGGTTTAGATCGAGGTGTTGAACATGACCAAGGAGATCATAGCTGCCAACATGGACCTAGCTCTTGGAGATGTTGCTTGGAGATAGATTTGAAGCAGTTTAGACTTCCCTCTACTTAGATCCTTATGTTGTATCATATATGTAATTGTTGACCTAGAGGTTATACATTGTCCAAATTTTGATAATAACTTAACCATTCCATTTATATGTATCTAATATGTGTATTCAAGATTGATTTTAGGTGTTAGGTACATGAAAAGGATCAAAATTGTCAAGCCCTAATTTGCTACAGTTCAATCCAAAAGCTATACAAGTGTGTAATTTGGGAAATCCATGTAAACGACCTTAGAATATTTTTGTAATCACTTGTATTGATGTATTGGCTTGTAACTAAGATGAGAAAATTGATTGGGACACTTAACACCAAGTTTTAATCACTTTTGATGCACTTTAGAAAATTGATCACAGGCAATCAATAGGTCAAATTTCAATCTCGACCGATCTACTAGGATCAATTCTCTGAAGAGTGCATCGGTCAAGTGGTGCATTCACAGAACTCGACCGATGGGGTTACTGACCAAATACAACTTTCATTGGTCGATGGAGTTTTCCCAGGACAAACTCGACCGATGGTTTGAAATTTGGGTTTGTCTTTTACCCTATCGGCCGAGTTACCTTTATTGAAACTCGATCGATTGCACTGTTCAGAAATTGCAGAAAAGTAATTGTGACCGTTGGTGAGTTATTTGGGCGAAAATAGATCCGTTGCCTTGGGAAAAAATGTCTATTTTTTGACCCTAAGTGTACCCCAACTCAAAGGGGCACCCTCAGCTATAAATGGGACCACTTGGATTTCATTCCAAGGTTGCTCATTCCATATATGCTTGGTTCTTGCTTAGTTGCACTATGAAAACTACAAAAAAAAATTGTAGCAAAAACCTCAAAATTTGTAGCTAAAAGCTTTGGCTATATTTATCCTTACATTTAGAATATGAAGCTAATACCCGTGTAGCTAATTGTTTAGGCTACATTTTTCAAAGTTGTAGTTAGTTATTCCTCTGGATATAAATTCATATGTAACCCTAGTTGTAGGTAAGAGATGTCCTTACATATAAAAATGTAGTTTCCATTGTAGCTAAATATATGATTACAATTCAATTTGTAGCTATGATATGTAGGGAGAGATGACATTGGTTGCAATTTGTATATGTAGTTCATGTATAGCAAAAATTAGCACTTACTACACTTTCAATTATAGCTAGTGTGTAGTGAAAGACATCATGTACTACACATACATATGTAGTGAGAGACATTATGTATCCAGTCAGTCGCTTACCAATATAGAAGGGTTTTTAAAAAAGAAGAAAAAATGAATAGTGGTCAAGATCAAGTTGTGCTTATAATGTCAACAATGATACTTTTATTTATATTTGAACAATGAGTACACATAGGGATGACATTAACCGGACCCCTATATAACAATATGTATGGAAAAATGATACATATATAAAATATATTCTTGACTGCCTCTATCCACTGTAGACTGATCATGTACATCTTCTTCTATCTTGATTTTTTGTTTTTATTAATTCTACCACTTGTATCATCAACAAATATGATAACGTTGATAAACTCATAAGAAGTGAAAGACTGCTAAGGTATTGCTCTTCTTGATTGAAAATAGAGAACTTCTATGTGCTCTGCTTCTAATTGGCCATAGGAAGCTCATGTAGTTGATATTGATATTCATGGAGATTCTTGAAAGACAAATCATTCTCCTCAACAACTGAAAGTTCCACCCGGTCCCCAAGTTTGATGTTTCCATATATCTCAGCACATATTTTGTGAACCTGAGACTATATATTGGATAATTCCTTTGTCCTCTCTTCCTTTTACTGTGGCAGCTGTTCCTGTACAAGAGATATGGCAGCCAGCTACAACTTAACATGTAGTAACATAATTTGTGTTATGCAGGTGAAAGTAAGAGAGTATGGCACTAATTTTGACAAATGACGTGTACTGGAACAAACTAATGAAATTATTGCATAGTTTACCTTTCACATGTACATGAAAACCAGCTTATGGTACTCCAATCAAGGTTATGCAATGGGTCATTTTGTCTAGGATGAAGATGGGATACAAAGGTCTTCTCTACAATCATTCTTGGCATCAAATAACCTGACCTACAAAAAAGGTCATAGCGAATGATCAAGTTGCCTTGCTAAAAGTTTTACATATTAGATTTTATACAAAACATAGCAATATATGAGTTATAATGGCATCATTGTTTACCAACAACTGTTGTGGCAATGTGGTAGTCAGATTAGAACAAAACTTTGTAGCATCTGAAACAATAGCTGACCTGCATGCCAGGAAAAGTAGTACATAAACACACGATTACTAGTTCAATACGATATCTCTTAGCATACGAAATATTAATAAGTCCCAAGAATAGAAGTGAACCAGATGCCAACTCAAGAGTATGCAAAAATCAAGCCGGCATCAAAGAAAGAAATATGAAAGATCCAAGCTCAACATACGAGATCTGAAGAATCAACACCTTTACATCATAACTAAAACAAATTTGAAGTCAACCACACATATAATAACAAACAAAAGCCCCTATGCCAAGTCTAGAAAAGTGAGCCAACCTAATGGCGATCCATACTTCTTCTAATAGCAGCAATAAGTAACCCACTTTCACACTTCAAAGGTATGCATCCATCCAATGCTTCACCAACAACAGTGAAGTCAGTTTCTAAAGCCTTCCATCCACCTAAGCTCAGTTCTTACAGGATCGCCCTGTAAAGTTGAGTAAACATGTAATATATTAATGATGGATGTTGATTAGTAGCTTTCAGACTTTGACGAGTAACCAAGCAACAATTTCCATGTAACCTTTGGTTAGCAACTTTATCTAAGATAATGCAACTTGTTATGGAAGCTGATATGGAGCAAGTCAGTCCATGGTAGAATCAGATGTTGACCCTAGATGTTGTTCTACGTTCAACTACTTATGACCCTTCAAAATGATTTTTTTTTCCTGGGTAGTTACAATGAAACAAACATACTTCTAGTCCTACAATAATAAAGGTACAAAATGGTGAGGTCAAAACAACTTACTAATTTGTGTCTTATAGTCTTATAGTCCATGAAGCCTCTGTCAGGGCCTGCTGGACTTGTAAGGGTACCTAATTGGTAGTCCCACCCTACCTTTATCTTTAAATCCATGTAGTTTTTAGTCATACACTCAATAATGAATTTCATGGAGTACATGACTAATAATGCATGATAATCAAATATGAGAGAAGCATGATATGCATTTTCCTATATAACACATACCAAAAAAATAAGTGAATGAAAGAGGGATGCATGTATGCTTGCATTAGAAAGTGATGGAGGAGTTGCTCATACAGATTTGTTCTAGCCTTTCTGCTCTGTAATCACTGCCCATGGGACCGGACCTACACAAATTTTGCTTCTCAATAAATGTTCATCCCATGGGGACCTATACCAGTTCAACACCCTCCTTGACATCCATCTGCCATGGCTCAAAAGTTCAGTAGGGAGTGACTAAAATATATTTTGTTCTCGCACCAACTACATTGAGACAGGAAGAAGAGAGAAAATGTCACTTTAGTTATATAAGAGGTAAAGAGTAGATGAAGACTGAAATAGAAACAAATGGTTCATTACATGTAACCAGATATAAATATTAGAGTTTCCATTAGGCTATTTTCAAAAACCTATCTGTCTCAAACATGTTTGTGTTTCCTTTAGGTCGTTTCTGTTAATAGACCTGTAGCAATCCAAATATTCAACTTGAAAAGTGATCATTAAACTTTTGTAAATAATCATAATAATATTCTTCCAAATCATTAGCATGTCTGGTATCTTTTCATCATATTTGGCATCACACCTAGGTCTTCATATAGTTCAGAAAATTAGATATACAAAGCATGTGAACATCTACCCTTTAAGGTGTTGTATAGAACTTCATCCTTACATATAATAACAATAATGAGAGGGTTAATTCACTTCAATCATAATACATTAACATATCTCTTTGAATTTGGACAGGAAGAAGAGAGAAAATGTCACTTCACAGGAACATGTGTTGCATTAATTCTATTTTTGAACATTCACAGCAATGACAAATGTACACTATCGAAATGTGACATCTTCTGACCTCGTCATCAGTAGGTGCACTGCTGTAACTTTTTTCCAGAATATGATATACTTCACTCAAATCAAGCTACTACATCCAACATTACTGAGCTGAATACAAAGCTAATGGTCTTTCTAATCAACATTACTGAGCTGAATACAAAGCTACCAGTCTTTCTAATCAAGCTAGTTAGGAAATTAAAGACAATCAATCTCAGGTAGTTCACAACTTCGTTATATTTCATTTAGATGTTGATTATCATCAACATATAAAGGTCTTTTATTCATATTTCGTGCACATAGTTCATATGAGAGATTGCCTAAACAAGTAGTTCACTTAGTATCAAAATCAGGTGTGCCCAACTCACACAGTAAACTAAGCTACAGAAATATCCTACTCCCCAAGATACTGATATCATATTGACATACAAAATTATAAGTTCGGTATCAAGAAAAAGATAGAATTATAAAACATCAATATAATTACATGCATCAAGGGAAAATAGAAGAAGAACTCTAGAGAGGATTTTCTCCTCTGTAGGATAGCATAGTTGTGCCCATGTCAGACTAACATCATATGCTTGCAACCTATTATTCAAGAATGCAAATATGAAGTAGATGAAGTGTACAAAAAATAGTTCTATTTCAGATTGCAAACCTGAAGCAGAATAAAGTGTAAATAGTCAGTGAGGAACAATTCAAACTGGTAATACAAATAGTTCATCTACAAACTTGTTATAGAATACTGAATTTCGCACCTGTGGAGTCAAACAAAAGCAGGACATCTGAACTTCATACTAATGTAACCAAAAGAAATATAAGAAACATTTTGAGTTATGTTCTATCAGTAAAAGATCATTACAACAAGTTACATGTCATTAATAACTTTGTAATCACAATATACGAAACCAGTTCAGTAGAAGTGTTTTCTTTTTGCAACTGGCGATTTTAACACTCTCATCATCAAATTATGGTCTTAAAATAGAGTTATTGGCTAATATGTTTGATATTCTATGCTACATTCAATAAATAGACTGTCAAGTCTAGGATTTTGGTTTTAAATAATGCTACCGGAATGAGCACTATTTTTGCACATCGGTAACAATTTAGTTTACTGTTAACTGTGCCGTTCTTAATTTAAAAAAAATAAAAAAAAATCTTTCTACTAATTTCATTTTACTTCTTGTGGATGTTCTTAATAACAATATAAAACAATCATTCTACTGATTTCATTTTACTTCTTATGGATGTGATTTACAAGTTATATATACTGTAAGTCTATGCAAGTATATTTATTTACCAACATTCTTTGTCTAGTGATAAGTAATTTGGTGGTGCTATTCAAGTATTATGTTCATTAAAGGCGCAAATGTTTTTCATGTAATTTGGTAAATTTTATTATTTTCCATGCTATAATTAGTTTCCATAAAGAACTAGAAATGTTTGTGGCAGTCTGTTCACTTGCACTATTTTCCATGACCCTAGTATGGTTAGCTAAGAATAGATGTCAAACCACAAACCTTAATGGAATTAGTCTTATAAGAATAAAGATCTAGTTGACGTTACATATAGATGTTTGATTTCAGTATGTGGCATATTATTGATCTAATTATGGATACTTGAGCTCGTTCAAATCAATTTTCAAATAAATCACGTGTAATCATGTCGCTGCTATTGTTTTTAGTTGAATAGTTGTATCTAATAAAAAACTATTTTACATTTATAAAAAATGATTGTAATGGAAGGAAATTAGTTAAGCCTCATGTATTTGATATCTACAAATGCTGGGAGCATTCCTAGTGTCTAAGGCTGCAGACACTGCTCACCACCTACTATGGTGAGTTCAAAGTTTCCTTATGGGTCTGTACTGTTGCTGAGCAATAATGGGTTTTCATTGCCACATTAAAATTATGCATTTATCAAACGACAAAAGATCTCTGTCAAGGGATCGTTTAGCTACTTTAAGTGCAAACACTAGTGTCCTATTCAATTTTGAATATATGGCTTTTAGAAAGTACTGAGTTTTAGTTTGTATTTGGCATAGTAAAATAGGTTTGCTTGTCATGTGAAATCTAGGAAAATAACGTCTGATTACATCTGTTATGGTACACAATATTATCAGCCAAATTATACATATGAATGCATTTATTAAACTGATTTACTTAATGACAGTGGGACTTAGGAATCAATCTGTGCACAGAATTATTGTGCGAACACTTATCAACATGATAAAACATAGAATATGCAAAAAAGTTGTAATCAATTTAGGAGGCCTAAAACAGAGTGCATAGTTGGGAAACAACTTCTACAAAATTGTTTTACGTAGATACATTCACTACAGTTACTTACCCAAGAACGTAGTGAAATTCAAAAAGAAAAATTAAAGTAAAACCAACATCCCAAATTGAAACAAAGCAAACGAGTAGAGATGTTGTTTTAATTGAACGTACAATAGTTTCCTTCATTTGTAAAAAAGGTATACCTTGGTCCTTGCATGATCATTGTGAAGTAGGAAGACGATTCCAGAACATACGGATGTAATTATACCAGCAATTACACACCCCCAATGTTCATTCTCACAAGCTCTAGCCAAGCAAGAGTATTTCCAACAGTTAAGTGGGTTGTGACAAAAAGTACCAAGTTCAAATTTGTACTACCATATGTAGTAGACAAGAAATGTTAGAATTGAAAACAAGAAGTATATTTATGTTGAAGTCTGCTACGTGCAGAGAGGTAACTGAAGTTACAATACATCTCGTGTGTTTATGTGGGAGTTGTACACTTCCATCCTGACCACATGCAGAATTATCACTCAATCTCAAATTTCCTTTCAAAGGCTCCACTCAATCAGGCTATCTTGAACTGGTCTAATGTCTAACACGTGGCTTAATTTAGTCAAAACAACACACTTAGAAGGGGTGAGATTTTCAGTTGCGTAACATGAAAATCAAGACAAATACTTAATAGGGCAAGTTCCAAGTATGCTCTCACAGATCATAATGCAGACACTATGATTAGGAAATTCCAAATAAGATTTAAGAGCTATATTTTTTTTCAAGAAATAGAACTTAAAGGTTGACAGGTGGGTGAGCATTCCTTGGAAGCATTTAAGCTTTTTAAGAAGTTAAAAAAACGTAGAAGCAGATGAATAGTGAGGCTGATAAAATTCTGTAATTAAGATGGGGAGTCACTAAAATTAACAATCAAGTTAGATTTAAGCATCGTGAATATTGTACTTATTGTCCTTTCCCGATATATCTTCTAAAGTACAATTGTACCAGGAATTCCCCAAAACAGAAGAATCACCATGTGTTTATAATCATGGGACACAATAACGTGCTATAGGAGGTTAAAAAGATGTAAGAAACCAAAAGTATAAGATAACCACAGAGTTGTGTAAAATGTCCCTCTCAAGGCAGGGAAACAAGATCACATATGAAACTGACCCATAGGACTTGCCTTTATGGTATCACAAATAGTTCCATGTGACCAACAGTCTGGGTGGGACTAAAAGATGATAGCTAAAAATTATTGACCAGAAGATTGAATTGTATATGAGGTTATACGGTGAATTACATAAAAGATAAGAATCAAAATCCTTGGGAAAACCAATTTTAAGAATTATATGGAAGCTGCAAAACATGCATATTTAAAGATTCTAAAACGTGTAAGTGGTTATAAAGATGACTTGATTGATTCGTGGAAGAAGCTCATTGTTATGCTATTCGTGCCCAACAAGTACTCAATTGAAGTAGGATTCACAAAAGATAATCTTATCTTATATATTAGAATATGAATGTCATAAAAATGAAACTAATGTAGTTTCTCCAACAAGAGCCTGATCATGTTCTTGGACTAGCTATTGAAAGGGAAATTTGTTGGGAAGATTCAACGTACCAAATTGAAGATATGAAAAAAGAATCATCCGATCCTTAGTGGTGTTGCTTCCATTGTTGAATCCAGAATTTTTTTTGATGTACCTGAGGATCAATGCTCACATTCAGACATTTTTGTAGGAGCTTTGTAAGATTCCAGACACGGTAGATTTGTCTCTTCAAATGGCATAAGTCAAACAACATGAGACATCTACAAATCTTAAGAGAAGATGAAGAAACTCAAAGAGGAATATGAAGCTAGCAGTGAGAAAGCAATATAAAGTAGTTGTAGATTTCATTATTTACATGAGTCATGCCTTATGAAGATAAAGAAAACATCTATATATATCTCACATCGGTTTATATGCACTTTGGAAGTGTTCTAGATGTATCCAGGACTAAGTATCGGTGCAAATGCATAGCAAGTACATACACATAAATTATTTTGTATATTTTTGTGCTACATAAGATCCTATAAGGTTTAAGGGATGGTGAGTGGTCAACACTGGTCATATACACCTTAAAACCCAATACCCTATGCATCCCATCTCACAAAATAGATATCTATTCTTATGTTTAGGAGAGAAAGTTGTCAAAGCAATGTTAGTCCTAGATACGTACATCTTACAGTAACAATCCACAATAATATACTTAATAGTTTATTGCCAGTGAATGTGGTTTAGGAATCCCACAACTGTCATAGATTCTTAATCAATGTGAATAATATTAGACATAGACCTTCAATATTCTAGGCCAGATTACTAGATGAGTAGTGAAAAAGTTTTATTAGCAACAAAATATGGCCATTAGCAAGCCTTTAATAGTCTGCAAATCTCCTCTAATTTATATATGAACAATGATCATGATAGCAGGACAGATAAACTTTATTGACTGGTATGTTTTCAAGATTATCGCATTTGTCTCTTTGAGTTATTAGGCTAATTAATTTTAACTAAAGCCATAAGCAAGTTGTTTCCCAACTGAGAAATGTTATAGTTATTTATGGTTCAGATATTTTAGTAGCAGAAGTTCGTACACCTTTTGGTAAAGTCACAGTAATAGATGCAAAATTGATACAAGCGTAGAGAAGAAATGGTACATGTTTATATCTCAGTCTAGAAAACATAATCTAGGCAAATGTAAGAGTTGATACTTACCCAAAACAGAAAGGAGAAGAGTGACGTAATGGTGTTTTCAAATCCATCATTTGCATTAGCATGTTAGCAGACCATGTTGCCGTATAAATAAGTTCTAGAACTGTTAATTGAACTCCAATCCTAGATCTGCTAATGTAAGATCTAGAATGATAAAAAGAAAAGAGAAGACAGTCGACTGATTATCCCATGCAGACAACGGATGGAAATATCTCCAGGAAGAGAAATACATGACAATGTTCCAGAAGGAAGAAATCATGAGGATGTCTCTGAGGGGAAAAAATCATTTATAGTGCTGAAAAGTGCAGTGCTACATGGTTTGTAGGAGGCAACGATAGGGATTGTGGGCAATGACCACCGAGGCCTTGGAGGGCTACTTCCTAGATTCTGGTAATTCCCGATCGGGAGTGGGAGACGGAGGAAACATTTTCTTTTTATTTTGAGTTTGGAAGAGATTACTTGTAATCCAACTATAATTATCTTATTAGCTACAAACATTTTCATTACATTATTAAACATTTTAAATAAAACTAATTATTAACTACATATATGATATATGTAATTAGAAGAATTGTAGCTAAAGGATCTTTTTTTGTAGTGTTGAGAGTGCTACACACCTTTGAGCCCCTTTCTCTCATTACCTTCAAGTCAAATCTGTGAGTATGAGTGAGATAGGATCTGTTGTAAGAGATCTACCTCTTGTGTCCATGTAAAGCTCTCCACCTCCATCTTCCTACCCCCTTTTCTTTTGAAGAAAAGGCTGAAGATCTTCTCTGAGTGAAGGAGGAGTTGTTGTTCTTCAAGGTTGAAGAAAGCAAGGTGTTTCAGATCTTCAAGTGAAGGAGATAGGCAAGGCGAACATTCAAGAAGGATAGGTAATTCTTTGAAGGCCAAAGACTTGAAGAAGGAGTGGGTAAGTCTTTGTTGAAGGTTGAAGACTCTATGGCTCAAGTGGGTAAGTTCCTTCTGTAGGTTGAAGATCCTTGTTTGAGGTTGAAGTCCTTGGATGAATGTGGTTGTTGTCTTGTAATCTTATGAATGAGTATAAGAGCATCAAGATTGCAAAGTCCTAGAGCCAAACCACCTCTAGGTAGTGGACTGACACACTTCTAGTTTGAAGTGTGGAACCACTCTAAAACACTTTGTCCAAGTGTATGTTCTTCCTTGTCTCTCACCCTTTCTATGCATGCTAGTTAGGATCTCAAATTAGCTGTTTGTTTAAGATTCTACAATTAATATAATTTGGTGGTTTAATTCATTTTGTGATATTTGTGAAGCTCTATTCAACCCACTAGAGCCCTTTGATCCAACAAGTGGTATCAGAGCGGGTCTTCTCCAAGCTACTTCTACAAGTAGGAGAAGATGGGCGATTTAGCACTTGGATCTCTCAACTTGGAGGGAAGCTTTTCCATGCGACCTTCGGTCTTCGACGACACCAACTTCCTCTATTGGAAGAGAAGAATGTAGTTCTATCTCCAAAGAGTAAGCTATGAGATGTGGAAGGTGGTGCATCTAAAGTATGAAGATCCAAAGGGGGAAATCTCCACCTACTTATGATATGTTTTTGGCACATGTAATGGATACCAAGGTAAGGAATCCTAGTATCCAAGAACTTTCAATGGTATAAGAAAATAAGAACATGACTCCTGATAATATGAATCATGTTTGGTTACCTAGAAGGACCATCTTTGAGATAACTATAGTATGGATTGTTGGGTTTTAGAAAAGACAGAGAAGGCAGCAAAAACAAAAAATTTCTTCTCCCAAACCCAGTATAAAGGAATCGCGTCAACGTCTATACAATAGGAAAGATGGTTTGTAGAGGCATACCTTGTCCCGAGGCTTGCTCGGCGACGTTACCTCACGGCTTGCGCGGTCTTCACCTCCAGTCTTGGACGATGTCTGTGCAGCTCCTGGTCTCACCGGGACTGTCGAGATTGACAGCTGTCCTCCGAGCGACAGAAGTCTCCCACCTCTCAGTCATCTACACAGACTGCCTGAAACTCTGATCGCCTTGTCGCACAAGGCACCGAAAGGAGTCGTACCCTCCTGTCGGCGTACTAGTCACCGACACACTCTCCTGCCACCAATCACTTTTCTACAGTTGTCTTTCCCTTGCTGTGCCTCCCTTATCGGGTAGTACTTGTTCGGGCTATCTTGGTTACCACAACTAGAGAGAACGACAACTTTGCAGAGCAACTGGTGTTCTGAGTTATACTTTGAGAAGCCCCCAATACCCCTATATATAGGAGGGTCATGGGATAGGGTTCTCTACCCTGGGCAATGCGGGATTAAAGTAGGACTAGAAGAGTTCGTGATTTTCCACAAAACAACCAACTACTCCAGCTGAACCGATCGTTTCAAGCATGAACCGATCGGTTGGGGACCTGAGCCGATCGGTTCACACCTGAACCGATCGGTTGGGGTACCTGAGCCGATCGGTTCACTTCTGAAACGATCAGTTCATTGCCTTGGTCAGTTCTCAATTGACTTTTCCTCTTTTGTTTCGAATTGATCCAAATATCAATCCTTGTTCCAATCAAATTGGACAAGTGAAAGGAAAAGAAATTTCTCACCAATCTGACTTTCCCAACTCGCTCAGTTGGACCAGTTAAGACGATCGGTTCAACCCTTGAACCGGTCGGTTCAGCCTGTCCTGAGCCGATCGGTTCATCACATGAGCCGATCGGTTGGGAGTGCAGACTATACAAAATTAGTCAATTGTAGTTTCAATCAATCTGGTACTCTAATCAATCGGTCCAACACCATGAACACTATGATATTGAGCTATCAATTGATTGATTGTTTAATTGAACTACTAAACTCCTTTAGTAATCAATCTTAACATCATTTGTGAATAAACTCCTCTTCCAGGTTAAATCCTTTGTGTGTGACCCTACAGGTCTATTTCACGTTGGCAGTGAAAGTCCATAACACTTATGACTTCACAAGCAAAGAGTGGTGCCTAGTCGCACATCAGTGCTACCCAAGTGAAATAGAAAGTTGGAGAACAACTTTCAATCCTACAATCTGTGAATGGTGTTATAGTGAATGTATAATTCCTTTGTCACTAATGTCCCGAATGAACTCAAGGCATGGTATAGTCATCCTTTCAACATTCATCCATTTCCTTGATCTCAGAGCAGACTGAGTGAGATGTGTGTGACATCAATATCACATATTGATTCACACATGCATGCGCATGCCTTTCTCAATCCTACTCATCAATTGGCCATGGACATCAAACTCCCTTAGGAGGGATAAATCCCATATCTATCACTCAACCCTCAAAAGCCCCATGTGTCAAAGCCACCCAATCATCACCTTTATAACAACTCATGTTTCAGGACTGCGTTTGATGATGTCAAAGTGTAACCAACGACATGTGTTGAGTGTAGTGATTTCAGGTCAAAGAATCACACTCACCACCATCACTGTGAGAGCTGACTATGACTACCAAATCATGGTTCCATGTGTCACTCTCACGGTGGGTCTGTCCGGTACACTTGTTCTCTAACAAGTACTTATGTGCTTGGTTTGATATCACTATATCATTACTAATGAGATTCTGTCATCAACCAACACACAATCTAGTCTTTAGTGTCATTGATGTCTATGATTATTTCCACAATAACAACCGAATAGGGACTAAACAAGAATGTATACCCTTAACATCCGTATGATCTCATCATTTAGGTCCTTAACCTAAAAGCATAAGTCATTGAGTAAAACAATTCTTTAGACATCTATCATGTTACACTATCATCTCAGAAACAGTTAAAACATATAGATCGAAAATTGCCTTTATTATTATTCAAATCATTTTCAAAGTATCCCATTACAATCATCACATGACTTGATCTATGGGCATACATACCAACAAACTCCCACTTGCACTTAGAGCCAATCACCTAGGAACCTCAGTCCTTGTGACCTAGCATGACCATCATGCTTTTGCTGAGAAAGGGCCTTAGTTAGTGGATCAGCTATGTTGTCTTCAGTTGGTACTTTGCAAATCTTCACATCTCCTCGATGTACAATCTCTCGTATGAGATGGAAGCGCCGCAGTAAGTGCTTGGACCGCTGATGTGATATGGGCTCCTTAGCTTGAGTAATAGCTCCATTATTGTCACAATAAAGCTCAATTGCATCACAGCTACTGGGAACTACACCAAGTTCAATGATGAACTTCCTGATCCACACAACCTCCTTTGCTGCATGTGAAGCAACAATATACTCGACCTCTGTAGTAGAATCAACAACTATATGTTGCTTGGAACTTTTCCAGATCACAACTCTATTGTTTAGGCAAAATACAAATCCTGATTGCGATCTGTAATCATCTTTGTCAGTTTGAAAGCTTGCATCGGTGTAACCCTTTACTACCAGTTCTTCCTCGCCTCCGTATACAAGGAACTGATCCTTAGTCCTTCGCAAGTACTTGAGGATGTTCTTTATGGCTGTCTAATGAGCATCCCCAGGATCTGACTGGTACCTGCTCGTCATGTTGAGAGCATACGAGACATTTGGGCGTGTGCACAACATAGCGTACATGATGGATCCGATGGATGATGCATATGGGATCCCATTCATACGCTCCATCTCTTCACAAGATTGGGGACATTGAGCTCTAGAGATGGTGACTCCATGTAGCATGGGGATGTTGCCTCTCTTTGAGTTCTCTGTGCTGAACCGCTACAACACTTTATCAATGTACGTGCTTTGACTTAGTCCGAGAAGCCTTTTAGATCTATCTCTATAGATCTTAATGCCTAGAATGTAGGATGCTTCTCCTAAGTCCTTCATTGAGAAAGTATTCCCAAGCCAAGTCTTTACCTTCTCTAAGGCTGAGACATCATTCCCCATTAACAGTATGTCATCCATATATAATATGAGGAATGTGGTCATGCTCCCACTAACCTTCTTGTATACACAAGGTTCATCTTCATTTTGAACAAAGCCAAACACTTTGACTTCCTCATCAAATTGAAGATTCCAACTCCGAGACGCTTGCTTCAATCTATAGATTGACCTTTATAGATTACAGACTTTATTGGCATTCTTTGGATCTACAAAACCTTCACGTTGTGTCATGTACACATCCTCATTTATATTCCCATTAAGGAATGTAGTTTTAACATCCATTTGCCAAATCTCATAGTCATAGTAAGCCGCAATAGCAAGCATGATCGTGATGGACTTAATCATGGCAACTGGAGAAAAAGTTTCGTCATAGTCAACACCTTGAACTTGTCGGAAACCCTTCACAACCAATCTGCCTTTATAAGTTTGCACATTGCCATCCATGTCGGTCTTCTTCTTGAAGACCTACTTGCACCCTATGGGTTTTACCCCTTTGGGTGGTTCCACCAAAGTCCATACTTTGTTGGAGTACATGGATTCCATCTCGGATCTCATGTCCTCAAGTCATT
Source organism: Alisma plantago-aquatica (assembly GCA_963693085.1). Taxonomy (NCBI): domain Eukaryota; kingdom Viridiplantae; phylum Streptophyta; class Magnoliopsida; order Alismatales; family Alismataceae; genus Alisma; species Alisma plantago-aquatica. Next base: position 1,110,714,473 of record OY856410.1, read on the forward strand.
TCTCAAAATATGGTCCCTCCATAGCCTCTAGATAGGTAGTTGGATCATCATCTATGATCAAATCATCGCCTTCCTGAGTCACAAGGTATCCAAACCTCTCAGGTTCAAGGCGTGTCCTACTAGATCTACGAGGTCCTTGTATTACTTGAGGAGAATGAGATTCCACAACACCTTGTGAATCTCCATGTTCCTCTTGTACATCTACCAGTTCAATGTTTTCTTGTTGGGCTTGAACCTCTTCAAGCTCTATTTTCATCCTACTGTTTCCTCTGGAAATAAATTCCTTTTCTAGTAACACAACTGTCCTACCAACAAACGCTTTGTTGTCAGTAGGGTGGTATAAATAATATCCCCTCGTTTCCTTGGGATATCCAACAAAATAACATTTATCGGACTTGGGTCCAAGATTATCAGGAAACATTTTCCTGACGTAAGCCTCACAACCCCAAATCTTAATAAAAGACAAATCGGGACGCTTCCCATGCCATATCTCATATGGTGTTTTTTGAATCGATTTAGATGGTACTCAAGTGTAAACGCGGCGGTTTCAAGAGCATGATCCCAGAAGGAAATCAGAAGATCAGCAAAACTCATCATTGATCGCACCATATCTAGCAAACCGTGATTCCTTCTTTCAGACACACCATTATGTTGTGGTGTTCCAGGCGGAGTCCATTGTGATACGATACCATAGGCTCGCAGAAGGTCCTCAAACTCTTGGCTTAAGTATTCTCCACCTTGATCAGATCGAAGTGCTTTAATACTTTTACCAAGTTGGTTCTGTACTTCATTCATGAAATCCTTGAACCTTTCAAGGCTTTCTGACTTATGTTTCATCAGGTACACATAGCCATACCTACTGAAGTCATCAGTGAAGGTAATGAAGTACTGATACCCATTTCTGGCATTAGTTTTAAAAGGCCCACATACATCAGTATGTATGAGTCCTAATAGATCACTAGCTCTCTCACCTTTACCTGAAAAGGGAGTCTTGGTCATCTTGCGCAACAAACAAGATTCACTTGTCTCTATTGATTCATAATCAAAAGATTCTAGATAACCATCTTTATGGAGTCTATAGATGCACTTCTCATTTATGTGCCCTAGACAACAATGCCAAAGATATGTTTTGTTTGAGTTGTTGAGTTTCTGCCTTTTGGTGTTTACGTTGTATACATTTGTCTCTAGATCTATCAAGTATAGACTATAAGACATTGGGGCAATGCCATAAAAGATCCCATCTTTTGAAATAGAACATTTTCCATTTTTAATGAGAAATTGAAAACCGTCCTTGTCCAAATAAGAGACGGAAATGATATTCCTATTTATGGCAGGTACATAATAGCAGTTCTTCAACTCTATTATTAGCCCACTAGGTAGAGTTAACTCACTGGTTCCTACGGCACTGGCGGCCACTCTTACCCCATTGGCAACACGTAGTTCAACCTCGCCTTTCCCCAAAGGCCTACTTCTCTTAAAATCCTTCACATTTGAACAAATGTGAGATCCACATCCGGTATCAAGTACCCATGACAAAGAAGTAGTAAAGTTAATCTCTATCACATATACACCAGAAGTAGAGATCTCTATCTCTCACTTCTTCTTCCATCGTTCCTTCCATCCTCTCCATGTTTTGAGCGTAGAAGATTCTGACATTGGTTTGGCGAGAGAACCCTTCTCTCCCTCACCTTTGTCATTAGACTTTGTTCCATTGATCTCCATCAATGAACTATCCTTCTTCTTAAGTGTACATAGAGTGAATTCAAAGGCTACCAGTATATCTGGATTGTACAGAACACTTTTCACAATCTCCAACCAGTTATGGAATTTATTCTCAATTAATTTGCCCATTATAAAAGATGATTCTTTTTCCATTCTACAAGAGAAAAATGCATTTGTCAAAACTCCTTTTGATTTGATTTGATTTGAATAAAATTTGACAGTAGTTAATTAGGCCTTTAATTAATTACCGCTCCCACTATTTTGATTCAGATTGATAGCCCTCACCATCAATTCGGAAGATTGCAACGTACAATTTTCTAGTGGGTCAAGATCCGTATTTCATCAAGTCATGGGTAAGCTTTGACTGATTTCCCACAACTTGAATATTTAGGTAGGCCATCATGCCAGTTGCATCATATGCAACTCTTAATGAATGAACACGTGCAACACCTTACCATGAAGATTTCGTGCCTCTGGGCTTAGACGCTCTAAGAATCACCAGTCAAGTCTAACCCAAAAGCTGACATGGTAAACATGCACCCTGCTTTGGAAGAACCTACATGTTTACCCTTCACACTTCCGCGAGATAGACGACGCACCACGCTTTGGCATAACCTACACTTGGTCGATCAGGTTTTTCATGTGTGTCGCTAATGGAAGGCGTGAAAGACTTAATATTTAGATGAGTGATTTGGTTTTTATAGGTACATATATATATCCAATCACCATGATATAGTAAGTATCATATACATGCTATATCCCACAGAAAACATGCAAAGTGATAAAAGCGATGATTATAGCCATCCTAATGTGATTCCTTGAGCCAAGAGGAATCACGGTCATATAGGTCTACATCACATGCAACCTATCCATGATGAAGTGCTATAGTCATCCAAGTTGATCAACTCATCACATGAATGACCTGCTCGCCCTGGCTGGTCGTTTGGGTGCCACCAGCCGATCGGTTGGCTCCTCCAACCAATCGCTTCGCCTGGTCATCGTGCATCTCCTCAGGTTGCCACCCGCTTGTCTCGCTCCTCGGGCCGATTTTCTAGATTGCCAACCGACCGGTTCACACCTTGAAGCGATCATCTCAGTCATCGTCAGATGTCCTCCGTTCTTTGACATAATAGGAAATAAAAATCTATCCTATTTTACATTTGAAAAAGGAAACCCCGAGTTACATTTGGGGGGAGCAAAGGTAGGAAAGAAATCTCGAGTTATCTTGAGTTACATCATGAATAGGAGATAGGGAATCAGTGCACAGACCGAGATGCAAACAACCACATTCAACCAAGCACACATACATAGGGTTTATTGGCCATAACCATGCTATACATCCACCACAAAACTTGTTTAAGGGCGACGCGCATCGAGTGCATTTATATTACATATCATATATGTATATTGGGATTTATGGATTTAGGATTGGACATGCATAAAGCCAATTTTATTCGCATTGTATGCAATAAATAAAGGCGACAAACCAAAATCAATCGCACCAATAATCCTAAAATATAGAGCATTTGATGTGGCTCTGATACCACTGTTGGGTTTAGAGGAGACAGAGAAGGCAGCGGAAATAAAAATTTTCTTCTCTCAAACTTAGTATAAAGGAATCGCGTCAACGTCTATACAATAGGAAGGATGGTTTGCAGAGACATACCTTGTCCCGAGGTTTGCTCAGAGACGTTACCTCACGGCTTGCGCTGTCTTCACCTTCGGTCTTGGACGGTGTCTGTGCAGCTCCTGGTCTCACCGGGACTGTCGGGAATGACAGTTGTCCTCCGTGCGGCAGAAGTCTCCCGCCTCTGCAGTCGTCCACACGATCTGCCTAAAACTCTGATCGCCTTGTTACACAAGGCACTGGAAGGAGTCGTACCCTCCTGTTGGCGTACTAGTCACCGATACACTCTCCTGCCACCAGTCACTTTTCTACAATTGTCTTTCCCTTGCTATGTCTTCATTATTGGGTAGCACTTGCTCGGGCTCTCCTGGTTACCACAACTAGAGAGAACGACAACTTTGCAGAGCAATTGGTGTTCTGAGTTGTACATTGAGAAGCCCCCAATACCCCTATATATAGGAGGGTTATGGGACAAGGTTCTCTACCCCAGGCAATGCAGGATTAAAGCAGGAGTAGAAGGGTTTGAGATTTTCCACAAAACAACCAACTGCGTCAGCTGAATCGATCGTTTAAAGCATGAACTGATCGGTTGGGGACCTGAGCCGACCGGTTCACACCTAAACTGACCGGTTGGGGCACTTGAGCCGATCGGTTCAATTCTAAAATGATTGGTTCACTGCCCTGGTCAGTTCCCAATATACTTTTCCTCTTTTGTTTTGAATTGATCCAAATACCAATCCTTGTTCCAATCCAATTAGACAAGTGAAATGAAAAGAAATTTCTCACCAATCTGACTTTCCCAACTCGCTCAGTTGGACCAATTGAGCCGATCGATTCAACCCTTGAACTGGTCGGTTCAGCCTATCCTGAGCCGATTGGTTCATCACATGTGTCGATCGGTTGGGAGTGTAGACTGTGCAAAATCAGTCAATTGTAGTTTCAATCAATCTGATACTCTAATAAATCAGTCCAACACCTTGAACACTGTGATATTGAACTATCAATTGATTGAATGTTTAATTGAACTACTAAACTCCTTTAGTAATCAATCTAAACATCATTTGTGAATAAACTCCTCTTCCAGGTTAAATCCTTTGTGTGTGACCCTATAGGTCCATTTCACTTTGGCAGTGAAAGTCCATAACACTTATGACTTCACAAGCAAAGAGCGGTGCCTAGTCACACATCAGTGCTACCCAAGTGAAATAGAAAGTTGGAGAACAACTTTCAATCCTACAATCTATGAATGGTGTTATAGTGAATGTATAATTCCTTTTTCACTAATGTCCTGAATGAACTCAAGGCATGGTATAGTCATCCTTTCAACGTTCATACATTTCTTTGATCTCAGAGAAGACTGGGTGAGATGTGTGTGACATCAATATCACATATTGATTCATACATGCATGCACATGCCTTTCTCAATCCTACTCATCAAGTGGCCATGGACATAAAACTCCCTTAGGAGGGAAAAATCCCATATCTATCACTCACCCCTCAAAAGCGCCATGTGTCAAAGCCACCTAATCATCACCTTTATAACAACACATGTTTCAAGATTGTGTTTGATGATGTCAAAGTGTACCCAATGACATGTGTTGAGTGTAGTGATTTCAGGTCGAAGAATCACACTCACCACCATCACTATGAGAGATGACTGTGACTACCAAATCATGGTTCCATGTGTCACTCTCATGGTGGGTCTTTCCGGTACACTTGTTCTCTAACAAGTACTTATGTGCTTGGTTTGATATCACTATATCATGACTAATGAGATTTTGTCATCAACCAACACACAATCTAGTCTTTAGTGTTATTGATGTCTATGATTATTTCCACAATAACAACTGACTAGGGACTAAACAAGAATGTATACCCTTAACATCTGTATGATCTCATCATTTAGGTCCTTAACCTAAAAGCATACGTCTTTGAGTAAAACAATTCTCTAGACATCTATCATGTTACACTATCATCTCAGAAACAATTAAAACATATAGATCAGAAATTGCCTTTATTATTATTCAAATCATTTACAAAGTATCCCATTACAATCATCACATGACTTGCTCTATGGGCATACATAAAAATAGACTCCCACTTGCACTTAGAGCCAGTCACCTAGGAACCTTAGTCGTTGTGACCTATCATGACCATCATACTTCTATTGAGAAAGGGCCTTAGTCAGTGGATCAACTATGTTGTCTTCAGTTGGTACTTTACAAATCTTCACATCTCCTCACTGTACGATCTCTCCTATGAGATGGAAGCACCGCAATATGTGCTTGGACCGCTAATGTGACATGGGCTCCTTCGCTTGAGCAATAGCTCCATTATTGTTACAATAAAGCTCAATTGCATCACAACTACTGGGAACTACACCAAGTTCAGTGATGAACTTCCTGATCCACACAACCTCTTTTGCTGCATGTGAAGCAGCAATATACTCGAACTTTGTAGTAGAATCGACAACTATTTCTTACTTGGAACTTTTCCAGCTCACAACTCCATTGTTTAGGCAAAATACAAATCCTGATTGCGATATGTAATCATCTTTGTCGGTTTGGAAGCTTGCATCGGTGTAACCCTTTACTACCAGTTCTTCCTCACTGCCGTATATAAAGAACTGATCCTTAGTCCTTTGCAACTACTTGAGGATGTTCTTTACGGCTGTCCAGTGCACATCCCCGAGATCTGACTGGTACCTGCTCATCATGCTGAGAGCATACGAGACATCTGGGCATGTGCACAACATAGAGTAAATGATGGATCTGATGGCTGATGCATATGGGATCCCATTCATACACTTCCTCTCTTTACAAGATTGGGGACATTGAGCTCTAGAGATGGTGACTCCATGTAGCATGGGGATGTTGCCTCTCTTTGAGTTCTCCATGCTGAACCACTGCAACACTTTATCAATGTACGTGCTTTGACTTAGTTCGAGAAGCCTTTTAGATTTATCTCTATAGATCTTAATGCCTATAATGTAGGATGCTTCTCCTAAGTCCTTCATTGAGAAAGTATTCCCAAGCCAAGTCTTTACCTTCTATAAGGCTGAGACATCATTCCCCATCAATAGTATGTCATCCATATACAATATGAGGAATGTGGTCATGCTCCCACTAACCTTCTTGTATACACAAGGTTCATCTTCATTTTGAACAAAGTCAAACACTTTGACTTCCTCATCAAATTGAAAATTCCAACTCCGATACGCTTCCTTCAATCCATAGATTGACCTTTGTAGCTTACAGACTTTATTGGCATTCTTTGGATCTACAAAACCTTTAGGTTGTGTCATGTACACATCCTCATTTATATTCCCATTAAGGAATGTGGTTTTAACATCCATTTGCCAAATCTCATAGTCATAGTAAGCCGCAATAGCAATCATGATCCTGATGGACTTAATCATGGCAACTGGAGAAAAAGTTTCGTCATTGTCAACACCTTGAACTTGTCAGAAACCCTTCACAACCAATATAACTTTATAAGTTTGCACATTGCCATCTTTATCGGTCTTCTTCTTGAAGACCCACTTGCACCCTATGGGTTTTACCCCTTAGGGTGGTTCCACCAAAGTCCATACCTTTTTGGAGTACATGGATTCCATCTCGGATCTCATGGCCTCAAGCCATTTCTCAGAATCTGGTCCCTCCATAGCCTCTAGATAGGTAGTTGGATCATCATCTATGATCAACTCATCACCTTCCTGAGTCACAAGGTATCCAAACCTCTCAGGTTCAAGGCGTGTCCTACTAGATCTATGAGGTCCTTATATTACTTGAGGAGAATGAGATTCTTCAACACCTTGTGAATCTTTATATTCCTCTTATACATCTACCGGTTCAATATTTTTCTTGTTGGGCTTGAACCTCTTCAAGCTCTATTTTCCTCCCAGTGTTTCCTCTGGAAATAAATTCCTTTTCTAGGAACACAGCTGTCCTAGCAACAGACACTTTGTTGTCAGTAGGGTGGTATAAATAATATCCCCTCGATTCCTTGGGATATCCAACAAAATAACATTTATCGGACTTGGGTCCAAGCTTATCAGGAAACATTTTCCTGACATAAGCCTCACAACCCCAAATCTTAATAAAAGACAAATCGGGACGCTTCCCGTGCCATATCTCATATGGTGTCTTTTGAACCGATTTAGATGATACTCGGTTAAGTGTAAACGCAGAGGTTTCAAGAGCATGACCCCAAAAGGAAATCGGAAGATCAACAAAACTCATCATTGATCGCACCATATCCAGTAAAGTGTGATTCCTTCTTTCAGACACACCATTATGATGTGGTGTTCCAGGCGGAGTCCATTGTGATACGATACCACGGGCTCGCAGAAGGTCCTCAAACTCTTGGCTTAAGTATTCTCCACCTCGATCGGATCGAAGTTCTTTAATACTTTTACCAAGTTGGTTATGTACTTCATTAATGAAATACTTGAACCTTTTAAGGGTTTCTAACTTATGTTTCATCAGGTACACATAGCCATACCTACTGAAGTCATCAGTGAAGGTAATGAAGTATTGATACCCATTTCTGGCATTAGTTCTAAAAGGCCCACATACATCAGTATGTATGAGTCCTAATAGACCACTAGCTCTCTCACCTTTACCTGAAAAGGGAGTCTTGGTCATCTTGCCCAAAAAACAAGATTCACATGTCTCTATTGATTCATAATCAAAAGAGTCTAGATAACCATCTTTATGGAGTCTAGAGATGCGCTTCTCATTTATGTGCCTAGATGACAATGCCAAAGATATGTTTTGTTTGAGTTGTTGAGTTTCTACCTTTTGGTGTTTACATTGTATACATTTGTCTCCAGATCTATCAAGTATAGACTACAAGACATTGGGACACTGCCATAAAAGATCCCATCTTTTGAAATAGAACATTTTCCGTTTTTAATGAGAAATTCAAAATCGTCCTTGTCCAAATAAGAGATGGAAATGATATTCCTATTTATGGTAGGTACATAATAGCAATTCTTCAACTCTATTATTAGCCAACTAGGTAGAGTTAACTCATAGGTTCCTATGGCACTGGTGGCAACTCTTGCCCCATTGGCAACACGTAGTTCAACCTCGCCTTTCCCCAAATGCCTACTTCTCTTAAGATCCTTCACATTTGAACAAATGTGAGATCCACATCCGGTATCAAGTACCCATGACAAAGAAGTAGTAAAGTTAATCTCTATCACGTATACACCAGAAGTAGAGATCTCTATCTCTCACTTCTTCTTCCATCGTACCTTCCATCCTCTCCATGTTTTGAGTGCAGAAGATTCTGACATTGGTTTGGTGAGAGAACCCTTCTATCCCTCACCATTGTCATTAGACTTTGTTCCATTGATCTCCACAATGAACTATCCTTCTTCTTAAGCATACATAGAGTGGATTCAAAGGCTACCAATATATCTGGATTGTGCAGAACACTTTTCACAATCTCCAACCAGTTATGGAATTTATTCTCAATTAATTTGCCCATTATAAAAGATGATTCTCTTGCCATTCTACAAGAGGAAATTGTATTTGTCAAAACTCCTTTTAATTTGATTTGAATAAAATTTGACAGTAGTTAATTAGGCTTTTAATTAATTACCACTCCCACTATTTTGATTCAAATTGATAGCCCTCACCATCAATTCGGAAGATTACAGTGTACAATCTTCTAGTGGGTCAAGATCTTTATTTCATCAAGTCATGAGTCAACTTTGGCTGATCGCCCATAACTGGACTATTTAGGTAGGCCATCATGCCAATTGCATCATATGCAACTCTTGATGAATGAATATGCACAACACCTTACCATGAACATTCCATGCATCTGGGCTTAGAGGCTCTAAAAATCACCAGTTAAGTCTAACCCAAAAGTTGACACGGTAAACATGCAGCCTGCTTTGGCAGAACCTACATGTTTATCCTTCATACTTCCGCGAGATAGACAGCGCACCACACTTTGGCGTAACCTACGCTTAGTCGATTAGGTTTTTCATGTATGTCTCTAATGGAAGGCGTGAAAGACTTAATATTTAGATGAGGGATTTGGTTTTTATAGGTACATATACATATCCAATCATCACGATATAGTAAGTATCATATACATGCTATATCCCACAGAAAACATGCAAAGTGATAAAAGCGATGATTATGGCCATCCTAATGTGATTCCTCGAGCCAAGAGGAATCACGGTCATCTAGGTCTACATCACATGCAACCTGTCCATGATGAAGTGCTATAGCCGTCTGAGTTGTTCAACTCATCACATGAATGACCTGCTCGCCCTAGCCGGTCTTCTGGGTGCCACCAGCCGATCGATTGGCTCCTCCAACCGATCGGTTTGTATTATCATCGTGCATCTCCTCAGGTTGCCACCCGCTCATCTCGCTCCTTGAGTCGATCATCTGGATCACCAACTGATCGGTTTATACCTTGAACCGATCATATCAGTCGTCATCAGATGTCCTCCGTTCTTTGACATAACACGAAATAAAAATCTATACTATTTTACATTTGAAAAAGGAAACCCTGAGTTACATTTGGTGGGAGCAAAGGTAGGAAAGAAATCTCGAGTTATCTCGAATTACATCAGGAATAGGAGATAGGGAATCGGTGCGCAGATCGAGATGCAAGCAACCACATTCAACCAAGCACACATACATATGGTTTATTGGCCATAACCACGCTATACATCCACTACAAAACTCATTTAAGGGCGACGCGCATCGAGTGCATTTATATTACATATCATATATGTATATTGGGATTTGTGGATTTAGGATTGGACATGCATAAAGCCAATTTTATTCGCATCATATGCAATAAATAAAGGCGACAAACCAAAATCGATCACGTCGATAATCCTAAAGTATAGAGCATTTGACGTGGCTCTGATACCACAGTTGGGTTTTAGAGGAGACAGAGAAGGCAGCGGAAACAAAAATTTTCTTCTCCCGAACCTAGTATAAAGGAATCGCGTCAACGTCTATACAATAGGAAGGATGGTTTATACAGGCATACCTTGTCCCGAGGCTTGCTCGATGATGTTACCTCGCAGCATGTACGGTCTTCACCTCTGGTCTTAGACGGTGTCTGTGCAACTCCTGATCTCACTGGGATTGTCGGGATTGACAGCTGTCCTCCGAGCGGCAGAAGTCTCCCGCCTCTACAATCATCCACACGGACTGCCTGAAACTCCGATTGCCTTATCGCACAAGGTACCAGAAGGAGTCATACCCTCCTATCAGCTTACTAGTCACTGATACACTCTCTTTCCACCAGTGGATTTTTTGTAGTTGTCTTTCCCTTGTTGTGCCTCCCTTATCGGGTAGCACTTGCTCGGGCTCTCCTGGTTACCACAACCAGAGAGAACAATAACTTTGCAGAGTAACTGGTATTCTAAGTTGTACTTTGAGAAGCCCCCAATACCCCTATATATAGGAGGGTCATGGGATAGGGTTCTCTACCCCGGGCAATGCGGGATTAAAGCAGGAGTAGAAGGGTTCGAGATTTTCCACAAAACAACCAACTGCGCTAGCTGAACCGATCGTTTCAAGCATGAACCGATCGGTTGGGGACCTGAGCCGATCGGTTCACACCCGAACGGATTGGTTGGGGCACCTGAGCCAATCAGTTCACTTCTGAAATGATCGGTTCACTGCCCTTGTCAGTTCCCGATTGACTTTTCCTCTTTTGTTTCTAATTGATCTAAATACCAATCCTTATTCAAATCAAATTGGACAAGTGAAACGAAAAGAAATTTCTCACCAATCTAAATTTCCCAACTCACTCAGTTGGACCAGTTGAGGTGATCGGTTCAACCCTTGAACCGGTCAGTTCAGCCTGTCCTGAGCCGATCGGTTCATCACATGAGCCGATCAGTTGGGAGTGCAGACCGTGCAAAATCAGTCAATTGTAGTTTCTATCAATCCGATACTTTAATCAATCGGTACCACACCTTGAACACTGTGATATTGAGCTATCAATTGATTGAGTGTGTAATTGAACTACTAAAATCCTTTAGTAATCAATATAAACATCATTTGTGAATAAACTCCTCTTCCAGGTTAAATCCTTTGTGTGTGACCCTGTAGGTCCATTTCACATTGGCAGTGAAAGTCCATAACACTTATGACTTCACAAGCAAAGAGCGGTGCCTAGTCGCACATCGGTGCTACCCAAGTGAAATAGAAAGTTGGAGAACAACTTTCAATCTTACAATTCGTGAATGGTGTTACAGTGAATGTATAATTCCGTTGTCACTAATGTCTTGAATGAACTCAAGGCATAGTATAGTCATCCTTTCAACGTTCATCCATTTCCTTGATCTCAGAGCAAACTGGGTGAGATGTGTGTGACATCAATATCACATATTGATTCACACATGCATGCGCATGCCTTTCTCAATCCTACTCATCAAGTGGCCATGGACATCAAACTCCCTTAGGAGGGACAAATCCCATATCTATCACTCACCCCTCAAAAGTCCCATGTGTCAAAGCCACCCAATCATCACCTTTATAACAACCCATGTTTCAGGATTGCGTTTGATGATGTCTAAGTGTACCCAACGACATGTGTTGAGTGTAGTGATTTTAGGTCAAAGAATCACACTCACCACCATCACTGTGAGAGCTGACTGTGACTACCAAATCATGGTTCCACGTGTCACTCTCACGGTGGGTCTGTCTAGTACACTTGTTCTCTAACAAGTACCTATGTGCTTGGTTTGATATCACTATATCATGACTAATGAGATTCTATCATCAACCAACACACAATCTAGTCTTTAGTGTTATTGATGTCTATGATTATTTCCACAATAACAACCGACTAGGGACTAAACAAGAATGTATACCCTTAACATCTGTATGATCTCATCATATAGGTCCTTAACCTAAAAGCATACGTCATTGAGTAAAACAATTCTTTAGACATCTATCATGTTAACTATCATCTTAGAAACAGTTAAAACATATAGATCGGAAATTTCCTTTATTATTATTCAAATCATTTACAAAGAATCCCATTACAATCATCACATGACTTGCTCTATGGGAATACATACCAACATGGATATCATATGTTAGGGGTTTATGCTCTGCATAAAAATAAACATCATTAAGAATCTATCAATTAAAGGAACAATTGTAGAATTGTTTTGGAATAATTCCTTAGAATACCCCTACCTAGATCTGTTGAGGCAATTTATACATGACATCTGGAGATGCCCCTGAGATAAGTTCTTTTTCGATAAGTAGCCTCTCCTTATGACAAGGAAATACCCACTAATTTATAGTTGGTATAAGTCATAAGGAAGTTTAATATTGTGTCAGAAGATTAGAAATGGCACAACAGAAGTATGATAAGATTGGTAGTCCCAAACAAGTGACAGAATGAAATTCTAGACTTCCCTTAGAGAAGAAATGTTAAACTAAGTGAGGAGTAAGGAAGACTCCGAAGGTCAAGAATCTTATTACACAAAGGATTTAAGTTGAGAAGGTGATAAGTCAATAAGATTTTACACCTAAATTATTCAAAGTATGAATAGTACTTCTCTGACTTGGAAGGTGTTACCTAACACAGGATTGACACTATAGTCCTTAAATGAAAAGGACAGTTGAATGTGTGTCCTGTATGACAGATTCTATAATAAACCCAAGTGGAAGGACTTTGTATTGGTCAAAGTTCTATGGAATTGCAAGAATATCAAGATGTTATAAGGAGATGTGATGATATAATACATGTACAACAATTGTCTTCCTTCATCCGAGATTTTGGGGACGAAATCCTTGTTAGGGGTTTATAATTGTAACATCCCTGACCTGGGTTATGGCTTAACTCTAGAAGTTTTGCTTAAGTAAGTTAATTATAAACTTTTTCTAATCCTTTGAAAAGTAATTAATGCTCTTTGTGAATTTTATTTTCAAATTTGAGCCTATTTGCAAACTATGTGTGCATTATATGATAGTCTGAGTGAAAAGTGAAATTTACCCAAAATGAGGGGTTACATTGCAATATGTCACATGTTGAATGTGTCTTAAGTGATTTAATATCATAAGAGATAGAATTATGCTAAGTGATGGCTTGTGAAAAGCCTAAATTTCAAGTATTGAGCTTGTTTGAACAATGCTAGTGCCTTATGTACCAATTTTGGTACAAATTGTAATTTACCCAAAATATAGGGTTGATATGAAAATTACCACATTTAGTGTTTCCCTACTCCATCTATGTATCATTTAGAGGAGAGATAAATAAGGAGGTTCCATGATTGAACCACCTTTGAGTGATGGTACTCTTAGTGATGAAAAGACTAAGAAAGAATTGAAGGTAAAAACCCTTACTTGAGCTATATCGAGTTGTAGACTAAGAATGGGAGTCCTTATCGGCCAAGGGGGCATATAGGGAGTCTCCTATCAGTTTGTGGACTCTTATCAAAGGGCATGATGACCTAAGCACCTCAAGGGGGTGGTCCATGACGAGTTACAAGCTCCTTGCAAAAAGTATATCCGTTTGCTTTATTGATAAGATAAAGATGAGATAACTTAGCCAACAAGATAAGGAATGGCCGAGATATTATCTCTATATTATCCTCATGACTCTTGCATGGCAAGATATATATGTGTGCATTCATGGACATGTGTCAACCATGCATGGCCACATGTCATCTAGTAGTATGAGGTGAAGACACCTTTTATATACTTTATCTCATGAACCCAAGTATATATACTTCACCTTCCACCTAATATGGTTGGTGGAGAGTTATATCTCTTGTTGGGACTATTGTCTCACCCCGTGGGATCCACAATTTTTAGTTGGACGTGCATGAAGAGGTAGAGACCTTTTGGCAGAGGGAGAGCAATAGCTAGGGCAGCAGTAACAACTCAGGTTGAGTGTACTATCTGTCGTGTCTTGTAGATAGAAGTCCTATGTGTCGTCTCTATACTCTCAGTTCCTTGGAGTCAGTTCATAATGGTTTCATAAACAATATGAGATTTTGGCTTGTAAGCCTTGAGGTTTTATGTTGCTTTAGTATATGTTTTGATAGAGCAACGATTATATGTTGTCCTCGAGATGAAAAGAAACAATGTATGTACAATGTGAATCATGATATGTATAAGTTTTAGATCTTTTAGTAAGAGTTTCCTAGAAGAGGATCTCCTTGCAAAATGGTTTTAAATTTTAGTGATTTTTGTTAATCCGTTGTTTATGATTATTTTGCATATTAGTAACGATTTGGCTGTCGGTTTGGTGGCAGTCGTTACAAATTTGGTATCAGAGCTTAAGATTTGCCGAGTCTACAGAAACATAGGACTAAGGTGTTGAGTTTGTTCTAGTATCCTCCAATATGTCTTATAGTGACTTCTTCTTTTGAAGAAGATAGAGTAAATCTTAAGGATGTCTGGAGAACACAAGGAACACATTGCTGAAACAAATGTTGTTGCACCAGGAGGTGCAAGGGATCAGGCAAGAGAAGAAGGACTACTTGAGAATCCCCAGATTGATCCAACCATGATAGAGAACCCTTCTTTTAATGTTCTCACTGGACTGGTTATGACAACATTGAGGCATATCGAGGATCAGATACAAACAATACAACCTATATTACCAGTTCCCAATGATGAAATTTTGGGCTTTGGCAGGATTTCTAATCCACATAGTTATAATGGAGTAGTGGAAAATGTCCAAGGAATTAGGTTACGACACAGAAACAAAGTTTTATATAGGTGTAGGCAACCAGGACATTTTATAAAGGACTATTCAGAAAAGGATAATGAGGTAGGAATTAAGAAAAGATCTGTTCGAACTCGGGAATAGATGCCTAGTAGTTCTAAAAAGGGGAAGTTTTTGGTGTCGCCAATGCAACAAACGTCTAATGTACCAGGACAGAGGCTACCAAGAAAGGGAAAAAGACCTAATGTTCCACTAGTTAGAACTCTTGACTTAGCTTTCTACATTAGTTATAAGGCCGACAAGACCAAGGGATGCGTATAGGACATGCTATGGTTGTGGACAGATTGGGCATATTAGACCCTTTTGTCTGAAAAGAAAGAAGGAAATGACCCAACCACTGAGGCAGAGTCAACAAGACTCTCAAAGGCAATGGTTTAGCAGTGGCACACAAGGACGTGGACAGACATCCCGAGTAGATCCATCTGTATCAAATGATAGAGCATGTTGTTGGAATTAGGCAATGACAAGATTCTATGCAATGAATCAGTCTGAGACAATAATCGATCCATGAATTGAGACAGGTCAGATGAAATTGTGTCATTCTGATATGTCATTTCATGATTTTATATGTTAAGTATGAGGAATTAGTTATTGTTGAGCTTCCTTTGATTAGTCCTAGGAGGGCATAAGAAAGATAAGAACTTACATTCTGCTCAGTAATCTTTAAAATGGTTTATAATTTCTTTTATCAGTGTGAAAGAGGATGAGGTGTAAAAGTGATGCCTGGAGAAAATCTAGGGATGCTAAGTCCTATATTTTGGATGATATGAAAAGTAAGGTATATGATATTAAACAAGGTGCATACTACCTAATCTCAGTACTTGTATACCCTGGCCAAATATTCAATTATTGAAGGCAGGGTAAGTATGGAACTCGTAGATTGTTATCTTTCTGATTACTCTGATCAAGTAGTCATTTTGAGACAATCTAGTGAGCATAACGAAACTGAAAATATGACATGGATATTTTTATCACATCCTAAGTGAAATAAAATGGAATCTGAGATGATCTCGGATCAATCTGTGTGTATGAGGAAGTAAAAAGTATAATCCTCATGATAAGAGAAAAGGGACAAGGGAGATGATCCCTATTCGATAAAGACTGTGTGAATAGTAAAGATCTTTTTCATAAAATGTTCATGAACATGTTAAACAATAACAAAGAAAGTAGTGATGACATGTAATCATCCTTATAATTCCAATGATGATGGCAAGGAACCTAGGATGAAACAAGAGTAAATGACTCATGAACAGTTGAAAGTTCATGCAATAATCATAGGAGATGATGATATCTTCTCTTTGATAAATAACCCTGGGTGATGATGGGGGATAAGAGAAATATGTTTCCATATGTTATTTCCTTATAGGAACATGATAATTAAGTAACTCTTATCACACTTGATGTGCATGAGTTAGAAGTGTTCTTTTGAGGAATACCTAGAAAAGTATTAGTTAGTCCTGGATTTTTGGTTCCAAGATAAAGATGTGTAATAAGTAATGTCCTAAGATGAAATAAAGGTCTTATTATATGTTGTCTTTGGTAATAATAATAGGGATATGGATATAATAAGGATATGATATGTTTTTGGCACATGTAATGGATACCAAGGTAAGGAATCCTAGTATCCAAGAACTTTCAATGGTATAAAAAAAATAAGAACATGACTCCTGATAAGATGAATCATGTTTGATTACCTAGAAGAACCATCTTTGAGATAACTATAGTATGAATATCATATGTTAGGAGTTTATGCTCTGCATAAACATAAACATCATTAAGAATCTATCAATTAAAGGAACAATTGTAGAATCGTTTTGGAATAATTCCTTAGAATACTCCTACCTAGATCTGTTGAGGTAGTTTATACATGACATCTGGAGATACCTCTGAGATAAGTTCTTCTTCGATAAGTAGCCTCTTCTTATGACAAGGAAATACCCACTAATGGATAGTTGGTATAAGTCATAAGGAAGTTTAGTATTGTGTCAGCAAATTAGAAATGGTACAACAGAAGTATGATAAGACTGGTAGTCCCAAACAAGTGACAGAATGAAATTCTAGTCTTCCCTTAGAGAAGAAATGTTAAACTAAGTGAAGAGTATGGAAGACTCACAAGGTCAAGAATCTTATTACACAAATGATGCAAGTTGAGAAGGTGATAAGTCAATAAGATTTGACACTTGAATTATTCAAAGTATAAATAGTACTTCTCTGACTTGGAAGGTGTTACCTAACACAGAATTGACACTACAGTCCTTAAATGAAAAGGACAATTGAATGTGTGTCATGTATGAAGGATTATATAATAACCCTGAGTGGAAGGACTTTGTATTGGTCAAAGTTCTATGGCATCCCCAGAATATCAAGATGTTATTAGGAGATGTGATGATATAATACATGTACAACAATTGTCTTCCTTCATCCGGGATTTCAGGGATGAAATCCTTGTTAGGGGTTTATAATTGTAACATCCATGACCTGGGTTATGGATTAACTCTAGAAGTTTTTCTTAAGAAAGTTAATTATAAATTTGTTGTAATCCTTTGAAAAGTAATTAAGGCTCTTTGTGAAGTTTATTTTCAAATTTGAGCTTATTTGCAAACTATGTGTGCATTATATGACATCTGTTAGGGGTTTATAATTATAACATCCCTGACCTAGAAGTTTTTCTTAAGAAAGTTAATTATAAACTTGTTATAATCTTTTGAAAAGTAATTAAGTTTCTTTGTGAAGTTTATTTTCAAATTTGAGCTTATTTGCAAACTATGTGTGCATTATATGACAGTCTGTTAGGGGTTTATAATTGTAACATCCCTGACCTGGGTTATGGCTTAACTCTAGAAGTTTTGCTTAAGCAAGTTAATTATAAACTTTTTCTAATCCTTTGAAAAGTAATTAAGGATCTTTGTGAACCCCTAACATCCCTGACCTGGGTTATGATAAGACTGGTAGTCCCAAACAAGTGACAGAATGGAATTCTAGTCTTCCCTTAGAGAAGAAATGTTAAACTAAGTGAGGAGTATGGAAGACTCCCAAGGTCAATAATATTATTACACAAAGGATGTAGGTTGAGAATGTGATAAGTCAATAACATTTGACACCTGAATTATTCAAAGTATGAATAGTAATGCTCTGACTTGGAAGGTGTTACCTAACACAGTATTGACAATACAGTCCTTAAATGAAAATGACAGTTAGATGTGTGTCCTGTATGATGGATTCTATAATAACCCTTAGTGGAAGGACTTTGTATTGGTCAAAGTTCTATGTAATCCCTAGAATATCAAGATGTTATAAGGAGATGTGATGATATAATACATGTACAACAATTGTCTTCCTTCATCCGAGATTTCAGGGACGAAATCCTTGTTAGGGGTTTATAATTGTAACATCCCTGACCTGGGTTATGTCTTAACTCTAGAAGTTTTTCTTAAGTAAGTTAATTATAAACTTGTTCTAATACTTTAAAAAGTAATTAAGGCTCTTTGTGAAGTTTATTTCAAATTTGATCTTATTTGCAAACTATGTGTGCATTATATGACATTCTGAGTGAAAAGTGCAATTTACCCAAAATGAGGGGTTACATTGCAACATGTCACATGTTGAATGTGTCCTAAGTGTTTTAATATCATAAGATATAGAATTATTCTAAGTGATGGGTTGTGAAAAGCCTAAATTTCAAGTATTGAGCTTGTTTGAACAATGCTAGTGCCTTGTGTACCAATTTTGGTACAAATTGTGATTTACCCAAAATATAGGGTTGATATGAAAATTACCACCTTTAGTGTATCCCTACTTACTCTATGTATCATTTAGAGGATAGATAAATAAGGAGGCACCATGATTGAACCACCTTCGAGTGATGGTACTCTTAGTGATGAAAAGACTAAGAAAGAATTGAAGGTAAAAACCCGTACTTGAGCTATATTGAGTTGTAGACTAAGAATGGAAGTCCCTATCGGCTAAGGGGCCATAGAGGGAGTCTCATATCGGTTTGTGGACTCTTAGAAAAGGCCATGACGACCTAAGCACCTCAAGGGGGTGGTCCATGATGAGTTACAAGCTCATTGCAAATAGTATATCAGTTTGCTTTATTAAGAAGATAAAGATGAGATAACTTACATAACAAGATAAGGAATGGCCGAGATATTGTCTCTAGGTTATCCTCAAGACTTTTTCATGGCAAGATATATATGTGTGCATGCATGTACATGTGTCAACCATTCATGTCCACGTGTCATCTAGTAGCATGAGGTGAAGACACCTCTTATATACTTTATCTCATAAACCCAAGTATATATACTTCACCTTCCACCTACTTATGGAAGTTTACAAACCCCACAACCCTCTTCCTTGGAGATATCATGCATAGCCTCTTAGGTATCGTGCAAAGTAGCTCAAGGAGCAAGGGGAGATCGAACACCAAGCTTAAGGTAAGGCTTTGGTCATCTTCAACCTTGGTTGAAGTAGGATTTCAAGTTATAGATATTCCTCTCTTTCCTTCTTCACCAAGTTCTTAACTATGGTGATTCCTTGTATATGGAGGAGTTGTGAACGAGCCTTGGATCTTGTATAAGCTCATCATAAACCATAGGAACGTAAATATTTGGAGCTTGGAGCTTTGAAGTTGTTCATAAGGCGGGTTATATAACTTAAACCCAACTATGTTATTATTCACCACCTATTTTGCTATACTTAATGATCTACTTTCAATTCCGAGATTATCTTGAATATTTGATAAATCTATGAGTTCTACTAGTTTCTTAGACATGTTTTCCATGAACTATAATAGTTAGAAAGAAGGTCTAGAGCTTGAAGAAGATGGTATCACCTTATAAAGTGATATTGGGTTCAAGCACCTAAGCAAGTACCTCTAACCCGATATGGTTATGTACATACAACACTAGTACGATATGTTTAAGAGATTTTACCTTCTTGCACGATATGGAGATAAAGCTCGCATCTTGAATATGATATGATGTTAACCACACACCACTTGCACAATATGAAGTCAAGCAAAGACTCCATGCACGATATAGGGTCAAGAATATACTTCTAAATTGATATGATAAAACCCTAGTTTGAGTAACCCGGTATGAGTGAGACAAGCAAGATCTTCTTGCATGATATGATCATTAAGTTCACACCTTGTGCACGATATGTTGATTAAGTATACATTTGTGCACAATATAAGACATGGAGTCAAATACATGGTATAACCCGATATGGGTTGAAATACCTTAAACTCGATATGAAGTCCAAGATAGGGATTAACCCGATATGGAGATAGATGATAGATCATACACGATATGAGCCATGTCTTATGAATGATATGGTAGATACTCACTTACATATTATACATGATACCTCTTACATGATATAGAGACAGTGAACACTCTAAACAATATAGAGTTGAAAACCCAAGGTTATGGGTAAACTGATATAAGTGGTGAGTGATACCACATGGATGATATGATTTATATTTCTTGGATGACAGTAATAACACCTAATTCTACCTTGTGAAAGATATGAGTTCCAATTCATACCTCAAGCATGATATGGTCCATTCTACCCAATATGGTGGAAAACCCTAGTTGAGGGATTGAAATCTGATATACCATATCCTTTGTGTAATGGATTGTGGTAAGAGAATTCAACTAGACACCTATCTTGTCATGTGACTATATGATAGGGATGATCCTTGAAGGCATAAAGAGGTTACGATCCTAAGGGTCTACCTAACATGGTAACCCGATATGTTACCCAACATGGAGACCCAATATGATAATCCTAGAAAGGAAACCAATAGGGTATCTTGTATATACTACTTAAATGATATATGATGAGGCATACACTCTATTCCCGATATGGTGCACACCTTGTGCATGATATGGCACCAAGAATATAGCTTATACCCGATATGCGGTCAAGCACCTAGCTCATACCCGATATGAAGCTAAGTTGAGATGATAAGAACTAAGTGATAGTCAATCTGATATGGGTACACGATATGATGTTAGGGGATACACCCTTAAACATGAAATGGTGATGTGGTTATACCACATTCCCGATATGGATACACAACATGAAATAAAGATTGTATCTTAAAGCATAATATGATAATACACACACATCTTGATACCTGATATGGTAGGGATACTTCAATCATATGTAATTGATTGAGTGACTTATGTTGTGTGTTGTGTTAATTGCAATATAAAAGATGATGAGATTTTTTAATAGGTGATCTAATGTTCCTCAAGAGGAGGATTGAACCAACTTGTTAAAAAGTATGATGCAATTAATATCCTAATAAGGATAAGAGAGAGACTTTTACATGTGTGATAAACATGTTGATAAGCATGCATTGATACTCCTAAGATGAGTGGAGTATGAATTAGGGTTTGATTCTAGACATTATGATCTTGAATCCTTAATTTGTTAATAAAAGGAAAACCTAACCCTAATGAAGGGTGATGGTATGCTCTTACAACATAATCAGTTAGATTGAGAAATCCTAACCCTAATAATGGGAAGGATGTACTTTCTTATATCACAGGGTGATGATGTAAACAATACTAACCCTAACCATGGGAAGGATGCATTTATCTTGAATTGTATAGTGATGCCATATACTGTTAAGAGTTTTTCATCATAAAGTGCACACTATTCAAGAATCATGGAATGATGAGCATAGCAAGATATGAGCTATAATGGGCTATATAAATAGATTTAAATAAGTCTTGTAAGTTGTGTGAAATACTTGTATAACAAGTATAATGATTATACAGTTTGATGTCTTAAAAGATAAGTTGTTGCCTAGTAAGAGGTGACAAGATGTTTAATGAACCATGTGAGCTATGTGAAATACTTGTACAACAAGTGAGATGAATACCTTGGTCTGAGGACCTAGAGGTAATAGTTACCTGTTACAGAGGTAACAATGCTATGTGGAGATCTAAGGGTTTGAATACCCAGATCCAGTAATCATGATGATGATGATATGAAGGGATGAGAATCCCCGGTGATGTGACAAGGGACTGAAATCCTGAGTGATATACTTTAAAAAATGTTCTAAGGATCTTAAAAGTACTACCTTTTCTTTACAACATCGGTTATAATTCATATTTGAAACTTGGTTGATGCTAAAAGAATAATGTAATGTACTTAATTAATTAAGTTAAATCTCATCATGTAGTGCCCGGACCATAGATCCATTTAGTGTTAGAAATTGCTGATGGTGAAACAAGTTTAACTCAGAAGCACATATTTTTTAATGTGGGGGTGAAGGATGAAGTATATACAAACGTCCCAATGAAGAATCGGTGGCACACCTTCCTTATTTATCACGAGATGATGTGAATATCCTGACCAAATAAGAAATTGATGTGTAAATCCTTCTTCATTTCTAAGTGGTATCGAGATGAAGTATAAAATCTCCCGACTAGGAGAGGAATTGATGTTGATCTTCCTTATCCTTATATTATTATAAGGGCCCTGACCTCCATTTAGGGTTTACCCTATTTTCTTTGCTTAAAACTGATGCTTAGTTGCTTGCTAATCACCTTTAGTGGTGATTAGGGTTTATTGGTGCTTTGTTGAGAGCTCGAGGTGCTACTTGCAAATAACCCAAGTCTAGGGTTTGTGGGCAAGTTTGTCACCTTGTGTGGTGTTCCTCCCTCTCCTTACTTCCTCTAGTGTTGAGAGGAAGGTTTGGGCTCGTTGCTTGAGTTCCTTTGGGCTTGGATGAGCTTGTTGGGCCTTGGGGTGTGTTGCCTTTGCTCCTTTGGACCTTGTGTCGGGCAAGAGGATGTTTGTTTCGCCCAGGCTGTGTCACCCAGGGTTGTGTCGGCCATGGAGGAGGTGTGTCGTCCAGGTGTGTCACCCATGGACCTTTGACCTTCTTTGACCTTGTTTGTGTCACCACTAGTGGACACTTGGTTCTTGGTGCGTGCATGTGGAAATGGCCTTGGACATGTGTTTAGGGCATGTTAGAGTGGTGGCATTGCCCATGGACAAGTGTCCCTAGGTGGGCGACACCTTGCTTTGCTCTACTTTGTTTTCTCCTCCATCCCCTTCTATATATGTGTTTCCTTTCCCTTGCTAAGGATCCCGTTAGTTCCTTAGTCTTCCTCTCCTTGGTGCACGACACCCTCTCTTCTTTTGCAAGCTTGGTGGACGATACCCTTGGAGGAGCTAGCTTGGTGGCCGATCCTTGCCTTGGAGTCTCCTTCTTCCTCTAGTGGTGGCCGAACCCTAGAGTGCCTTGCTCTCCTTCTTCCTTGGTGGTGCTTGGAGCTTGGAGCTAGGATATTGGAGCTTGCTTAAGGCGGGTTACATAACTCCTAACCCTAACTACATTACCATCTTCTATGTTCTTGTTGCTTAGAATCAGCTATGCATGTTACTAGCTTAGTTTCTTGTTTAGTTTCTTCTTGTTGGCCGAACCATGTGTTCTAGGGTTTCTTGGTGAGCAATACTCCCTTCTCTCCTAGGTCTTGAGGAGTGAGCTTGAGTTCTAGTATCATGAGAAACACTCCTCTCTCGTTCAAGTTGAGAGGTGAGCTTGTGTTCTAGTAGCTTGAGCAACACCCTCCTCTCACCATGGACTTGAAGGGTGAGCTTGGTGGTAGTTGTGGACCTCGTTTAGGGTTGTTCCTTGTGTTGCCCAATTGGTGATAAGAGATGTGCAAAACCCCTCTCTCATTTAAGTTGAGAGGTGAGCCATTTTCTCGATCCTTTAGGGTTTTGGTGCCCTTGAGCTTGAGGTTGGTAGTGACCCTATCGGGGTGCATCTTGCCCGATATGGTGTTGGTGGTGTTGTTGCCCGATATCTTTTCCTTGGTCTAACCTTGGACGACATGTTGGGGTGGTTGTGATGGACGATACCCTTGGTCCCTGACCTTGTGACGGGCGTCACACTACCATCCCTTGTTTGTGACGACCGATAGGCCATGGATAGGTTGGCTGAACGACAGGTTCCCTGCTGGCTATTTTGCACCCTTAGGCGTTGCCTCTTGTGGAGTGCCCTACCCAACACACATGACTTAGACGTAGCTTGGTGTCGTTGTGCCTTAAGGTATGGACGTTGCTGGCCAGTTCTGTTATGAGTGTCACCCTTGGCCTTAGCTCTGTGTGTGTCGGCCAACAACACGACACTGGTTGGGCGTTGCACGATACCATAGTGCACGACACTGGTGAGTGCACGATATGCCTGACGCGGCGTTGCACGTTACACCCTTGTGCTGGCCGATAGGAACTGGTGTGCCTGGACGATATGTGCTGACCGTTATTGGTTGGATGACAGATGAGGGTGCCCTTCCCGATATCACCTGTGGTGAGGGTAGTGGGTGCTTTTAGTGAGGGTCTTGTTCCTTATGGAAAACAATATGTTAGATGTTGTTCTTGCCATCACGTTTAGCCATGATGGTGACCCTTGATATGCTTGATGATAATCGTTATGGTAGAGTTTATCTATGTATCTTAACATGACTTTACATATGTATGTGATCATCTTAACATTATGTATAATGCTAAGGAAATGGTAAGCATGTAAGATGCTTTGCTTGATAATATGATCAATGTCTATGGTCACAAGTTGAGGCATGCTTGATATAACATCAAGGTCACCTTATGTTGATAATACGATCTTTCTACGATGAATGTGCATACTAACCATGAAGGTGTTCCATGCAGTTGCATAGCCATGTCAAGGGCTATTAGGTATATGTAATTGAATAACACTGCTTGAATAATTACTCTTGATGATGAGGTATCATGCGCTTGGTCTGAGGAACTAAGTTTGACTAAAGTACCTAAGTTGATGAGAATGCCTTGAGAGGCAGGGGCACTATGTGATAAGGGATTTAGATCCTATGGCAATGTGATGATCCTTGAGATGGATCTAGATGATTGGCAAGAGGCCAAGTGATAACATGTGATTTTGGATCCTTATGATGGATCAGGATGATGTTGATTACAATACAAGCAAAATGCTGAGTTTTATGTTGTTTATTCTTGTTATAGTTTGCATGTTATATAACTTGGTTGAATCTTGAAATCCACCTAAAATATACTAACTAATCACAGTGGAACATATCATGTAGTTTGCCCTGGCCATAGATCCATCATTGTCAGGAGCTGGTGATGGTGAAACAGGTTCTCCTGCGGGTTAACCTGGAAGCACATATTATGGAATATGTGTGGTTTCTCCTAGCCGAAAATGAGGAGGTATGAGTGCAACTTCGGTTGTAGACTCCAGAGTGCGGATTCAGGCCCGTAGCTCAGTATGTGAAGAGCATGGTGAACAGGCCCATGGCTCAGGATATGTGATATGGGAGCATGAATGCGTTCATGGCTCAGAGCACGGTGAACAGGCCCGTAGCTCAGTTTCACTAGCGCCGAGACCTGTACCGAGGCGGGCTAGGCAAAGGGTAGCCTGACTCTGTGGCTGAGGCCACTTAAGTAAGAGACTGCGGTCCTGCTTGTGTTGTACTCATGTACTGACCACGAGGCGAAGAGGTCGTGGAGTCCGACTCTTCCATTGACCTTGTATGGCACCGGCTTGGGTTTCACAACCGAAGGTTGGATTTGAGCGGTACATCTCACTTACTCATGGCATAATAATACGTAATCTAGCCGAATAGTATTTACTGCTTAAGACAAACACGAAATATTGGTTGAGGCCTTGCTTGTGTAGATTAATCCTGTTATTTCTTGCAGTTGCTTATATGTTCCCCATGATATGTGGTAAGACCTTATAAATCTTATCTTGTTAATCATGTTCCATAAAGAAATACTTGGGTATATGCCTTTTGTACATCTGGTAAGCTTGCTAGTATGAACAACTTTTCTTTATAACTACTCTTGTTATATCTCTTATCAGTTATCTACTTTATCCTTCTGAGGTTTTGTAGTTTTGGCGGGGAGTTATGTTTCTCACTGGGACTGTGTGTCTCACCTTGCTGGTTTACACCCTTTTTTTTAGGTGGTCGAGCTAGACGTGGTGGTGGTTGCAGAGTTGCGGCCGAGTAGCAAGATGAGCAGTAGAAGGCAAGCGAAGGATATACTACTGTTTTGGTTGTTTTATAGTAGAGTCTTAGAGTCATCCATGTATTCTCAGGTCCTTGGGAGTGTTTTGACATTGTTTCACAATGTATAGCTGTTGATCTTTTGTATATCCTGTTGCTGGCCGGATGTGGGCCTTTATGTACATATAACAGGTGATGAACTCATGTGATGACAAGACAGCTGTTTCTCTAAGCTGTGGACACATACCTAGGCTTGTAAATGTTTGTATAACCTATTTCCTTGCAGGATGTGGACTTAAACGTAATAGTTTCTCAGTTTATCTGCTTTATGCAATCGGTTTTAATTAACCCGTGTTTCTATTAACCTGTGGTTATGGTGATTTCCGCACGTTTTCGCGTAACACCTCACTGTCTGGGTGATAGTGGGATGTGTTGCCACAATTATAATCCGGGAAAGTTACATGGACTTCTCCCGAAGAGAGTACATGCTACGATAGTAACTCTATAGCAAAGATGCCACTATACCCTGGCATGCTATTTGTAGATGACACAAGATGTCCTGTCAGCAG
Organism: Alisma plantago-aquatica; assembly: GCA_963693085.1. Lineage (NCBI taxonomy): Eukaryota > Viridiplantae > Streptophyta > Magnoliopsida > Alismatales > Alismataceae > Alisma > Alisma plantago-aquatica. The sequence goes on from OY856410.1 coordinate 1,110,741,163, forward strand.
CTGACACAAGATGTCCTACTAAATCTAAGTGGTCTCGTACTGACTGAGACATGTGAGGTCTTGACAGCTGGCTCTACCATTGATCTTGTATGGTACCAATTTCGACTTACTAGTGGTCAGTTGGAGCATGAATGATATACTTCATCTCCTCAGGGCATAAGTGTGATTGTAAAACGTAATCAACTATGTAGCATATTTGCTTAAGGATCGAATACGGAAAAAAATTGGTTGATGCGTAATTCAATTATACATATTAATTGATAGATGTTATTTATGTTTCTTTACATTACTTGTAGAATGAATAGATGGTTTATTACTCTACCATGGATAAATGCACCATTTTTCTTAAGTAAAGAGATTACTTTATCATATTCATACAGTGATTAATCATGCTTGTTAATATAAAAGAACCTCTGCTTTGTTTTATAATGCTTATCTGTGATAATAATATGGTAGGCTGAGAGTTATATCTCTCGCTGGGACTATTGTCTCACCCCTTGGGATCCACAATTTTTAGGTGGACGTGCACAAAGAGGTAGAGACCTTTCTGTAGAGGGAGAGCAATAGCTGGGGCAGCAGTAACAACTTAGGTTGAGTGTATTGTCTGTCGTGTCTTGTAGATAGAAGTCCTATCTGTCATATCTGTACTCTCAGGTCCTTGGAGTTAGTTCATAATGGTTTCATGAACGATTTGATATTTTGGCTTGTAAGCCTCAAGGTTTTATGTTGATTTAGTATATGTTTTGACAGAGAAACAATTATATGTTGTCCTCGAGATGAAAAGAAATAATGTATGTACAATGTGAATCATGATATGTATAAGTTTTGGATATTTTAGTAAGAGTTTCATGGAAGAGGATCTCCTTGCAAAATGGTTTTAAATTTTAGTGATTTTTGTTAATCCGTTGTTTATGATTATTCTACATATTAGTAACGATTTGGCTGTCGGTTTGGTGGCAGTCGTTACACTTACAATGTTATGTCTAAGGGAACTAGAAATGGTAATCTTTATGTTATTGTGCTTGATTCTCTAAAGACCGTACTTGTTAGATGCTTAGTTGTGGATAAAAATGATATTTCTCTTTGGCATCGCCAGCTAGGTCATGTGGATATGCATCAAATGAAGAAATTGAGCAAAAAGGAATTGGTTTGGGGACTTCACAAATTGGATTTTGAAAAGGATGAGGAATGCTAACCTTGTACACAAGGCAAGCAAACCAAGTCCTCCTTTAAATCCAAAGGAGTCATTAGTACCAAAAGAGCTCTTGAGCTTCTTCATATTGATCTATTCGGACCCATGAGAACTCAAACGCTTTATGGTTCCAAGTATTGTCTTGTGATTGTCGATGATTTCTCTCGCCATACTTGGACCTTATTTCTCGTTTCTAAAAGTGATACTCTAGATGTTTTCTCGATCTTTTGTGAACGAGTTGAAAATGAAGCTTCTTGTCAGATTGTTTCTATTCGTAGTGACCATGGGGAAGAATTTGAAAATGATCTTTTTGAGCATTTTTGTGAAAAATTTGGTTACTTGCACAACTTCTCTTCTCCTCATACACCTCAAAAAAATGGGGTAGTAGAGAGAAAGAATATGTCGCTACAGGAGATGGCTAGGACAATCCTTCTAGAATATGACATTCATAAGAAGTTTTGGGCCAAAGCCGTTAGCACCTCTTGCTTTGTGCGAAACTGAGTTTTTACGCATCCTTATTGCAGAAAACCCCCTATGAGTTATGGCGTGGTAGAAAGCCATCCATTGATTTCTTTCATATTTTCGGATGTCCTTGTTTTGTTCTAAACATGAAGGATTCTCTCGACAAGTTTGATCTGAAATTGTAAAAGGCTTTCTTCCTAGGCTATAGCACTACAAGCAGGGCCTATAAAGTTTTCAATATTGAACTGTCTAAAATTGAAGAATCTATTAATGTTAAGTTTATTGAAACTAATCCTGTTGTTGACAAGAATGTTGTTGATAATGATGTTGTAAGATGACTTAATTCCTATCTTGAAATATCTCAACATCGACAACAAAGGTAAGCATGTGGTTGAAGTAGAACATGAAGAGAAGAAGGATCCCACTCCTCGCTTTGTAAAGAATCATCCCAAAGAGCTAATCATTGGCAACCCATTTGAGAGAGTGAAGACACAAGCTGCCTACAACAAAGAACAAGCAAACAATGCCTTCATATCACATCTGGAGCCAAAGAACATCAAGGAAGCTCTTGGAGATGACGAGTGGATCATATCCATGCAGGAGGAACTAGAGAAATTCAAGAAGAATCGTGTGTGGACTCTAGTGCCAAGACCAAGTGACAGAAAAATCATTGGCACCAAGTGGGTCTACCGCAACAATATTGATGAGAAAGGCAATGTGGTAAGAAACAAAGCAAGGTTAGTGTCATAAGGTTACAATCAGAAAGAAGGTATTGATTTTGATGAAACTTATACTCCTATTTCTAGACTTGAATCTATTAGAATGCTACTTGCCTTTGCTAGTTATAAAAATTTCTTTCTATATCAAATGGATGTTAAAAGTGCATTTTTGAAATGGTACAATCGAGGAGGAAGTATTTGTTGCTCAACCTCTGGGTTTTGAAAATGACAAGCTACCTAACCATGTTTATTTTCTACAAAAATCTCTCTATGGAATCAAACAAGCACCTCGAGCTTGATATGAGAAATTAAAGATCTCTTTGTTAGACAATGGCTATGCCATGGGAAAAGTCGATTCTACTCTATTTCTAAAACACACTTCTAGCAATTTTCTTATCATTCAAATTTATGTTGATGATATCATATTTGGCGTAACTGATCTTGATCTTTGCAAGGAGTTTAGTTCTCTTATGCAGTGTGAGTTCAAGATGAGTATGATGGGTGAGTTGACTTTCTTCCTCGGCTTCCAAATCAAGCAAACCAAAGATGGAAACTTTATCAACCAAGGCAAGTACACCAATGAACTACTCAAATGCTTTGGAATGGAGAACATGAAGTTGATGGACACACCCATGTCTAACACCGCCAAACTTGATACAGATGAAGAAGGTGAGAAGGTAGATGAGAAGCTCTATAGAGGTATGATTGGAAGTTTACTTTACTTAACTGCCTCTAGACCTGATATTATGTTTAGTGTTGGCTTGTGTGTTCACTTTCAATCAAGTCCTAGGTAATCAATCACATCTTATTGCTGTTAAAAGGATTTTGAGGTACTTATCCAAAACACAAAACTTTGGTCTATGTTTCCCTAAGTCAAGGGACTTTACTCTTATAGCATATAGTGATGCTGATTACGCGGGCTGTTTGGTTGATAGAAAGTGCACAAGTGGCACTTGCTTCCTTCTAGGACCATGCTTGGTGTCTTGGTTTTCCAAGAAATAGAGAACCGTGGCATTATCAACTACCGAGGCTGAGTACATTGCAGTTGGGAGTTGTTGTGCTCATGTCCTATGGATGAAGCAAATGCTCCAAGACTTTAACATACATTTTGATGCTTCTCCTATCTATTGTGATAATACTAGTGCAATCAATCTTTCTTATAATCCTATATTGCATAGTAGAGATAAACATATAGAGGTTCACCATCATTTTCTTTGTGATCACATTGCCAAAAAGGATATCTATATCACACATGTGGACACAGAAAATCAGTCGGTGGACATTTTCACTAAACCTCTAGCTAGAGAGCAATTTAATTTTATTAGATCTAAATTGCTCATTGTTGCTTCAGATGATATTGACATGTTATCTAGCTAGTTGATTTTATCCTATATGTCTTGATCATGATTTTCTCACCTTGCTTGCCTAAATTTGCTTGTTGACATGCTTAGTTTCACTATTTTTAGGCTTTTCTCAAATTTCTTGGTTTTATCGCTAAATAGTACCCAATGATGAGTGATATGTGCCTAAGTATGTTCAATATACATAATAGACTCAAAAAATGAATTTAATTAGCATTCATATGGCTAGAAATTAAGTTTTATGGTTTTAGGTCAGGTTGACCATCGATCGAGTTCCCCCCAGGACAAACTCGACCAATCTGTGGCCGAGAGCTGTTCTAAAATGGACCAATCGGTCGAGTTTCCGACTCTTAGAACTCAACCGATCAGTGGGCTGAAGCCAACTTAAGTTGGGTTCGGCCGACTATTCTCCCTCTCAACTAGAGAATAACTGACCAATTCCCCTTCTTCTAGCCCTAAGATCTCTACCCTATCCCTTACCTTCCCTTTCCCGACCTAGATAGGCAGCACTAGACCTTCCCCTTTGTTCTTTGGTGGTGTTTGGATGTTTTTGGCGGCTTGTTTTGTGTGTTTGATCTCTTCTCCTCCTTATTTTCACCTCCATGGCTTCCCATAGGAGAAAGAGACCCACCCCTAGCAATGATCCTTCGTCTTCTTCATCTAACCACTTGATTCCTTTTGATGACACCTCGTTTGTCTCAATAGAAGTTGTAAATAGGTATAAGGACCTTCTTCCCAGGAGTCCTTTCCCTTTTAGAGCTTTGTTTGAGCCTAGCCCTATGCTTCAAGTGGTTATAGACCAAGTATCTAAGTTGTTAGCCGTCCATCACCTCTCTGCCCCGATTGTCGAGCGTGACTACTTTCATAATTCAATGACAAGCACAAAAGTAGTTCACGAATTCTACACTAACTTGCGTTGGAATTACGACACCCTTGTACCCCACCGAATACTCAAGTAATCCTAACTTCCATGATCACCGGGAAGCGTTTTCAAATCTCTGAGGATATTTTAAATGTCTTATTTTCTGAAGATAATGAGAATGACTCTTGGTGCAAGGATTACGGTGAGTATTTCGATCTTTTAGATCTTGAAGGTTTCTACAAGCAGAATGAACTTACTCTCCCTGACATTCATCATTACTTGAAGAAACCCGATGTTACATATAAGAATAAGAGCACCCTACCCTCATCCTCCCTTGATCTTAGGAAGTGCATCTTAGCCTTAGTGGTCAACTACAACATCCATCCAAAGAAAAATCAAATGGATATTGCAGAGAACACTGCGGTTATCATGTATTGCCTCCTTGAGAATATCGGAGTCAAGTGGTCAAGATACATTCTACACCATATGACCTGCTTTGATTCCAGTAAGAACACCCGAGGCACCTATCCACCCTATCCAACCCTGATATGTGATTTGTTTCAGTTTTCCACTGAGAAATAACTCTTTTCTGACTTTCATTACAAGTTAGCCAGAAAGGGTGTGTGTACCAGTGAAACCATGATTTAGAAGTCCGTGCCTATTTTTGCTTGTACCACACCTAGTGATTCACCCTCAGCCTCTGCCTCTATAGCCCCTTCCTCCTCTGCCCGAGCTCCACCTCCTCAGCCACCTAGACCTAGCCGTGCTTCATTTCGTGTATCTAATGAAACCCTTATGGGCTACATGATGCACTGACAAGCATTCAACCAACAGGTCCATGAGCACCTATAGCAAGATCTATGTTCTATCATGTCTAACATGAACATATCCTATGCACACCCCTACCCCACCTACCAACCTTTACCCAGTAGTGATTATGCTTCCTATGCATACAATCATTATTACCCTACCCCGAGCCTTCCACTGCTGCTCCTCCACCCTTTGCTAATGGTGGTTCTGCTCCCTCCTATATGTCGTTGCATGTTGGCCCCTTGGCCACCCTACTTTCCAGTCTTGGCAATTCTGCTCCATCCTTTCCTCAGGCCAATGAGCTCTATGCTCTTAGTATGACTTGGGATGAGAAGAATGCTCGTTGGCTCAGTCATGGTTTTGGTCCTCCTACAGACGAGGAGATGCCTGACTAGGCTGATGCTGAGGTTGTTGAGACGACGATGGCGATGGTGAGGATGCTTCAGATGATGGTGATGGTTCTGGTGCTGATTCTGGTGATGAATGCACTACACATGCACCCTTAGATGGAGATGAGGACTACGTGTATGGAGCTGATGATGATGATGTTGTGGACATAGATAGTCTAGATGTCTAATTTGTTTCTTAGTTTTTAGTCTAGTTTGTTGATCATATATGTCTTTCTAGGCTATTTTGTATTAGAAACATCTGGGTACATTATCTGATATGTACTATTTTCTCTTCAGTTTTCATCACTTCTTGCTTATAGTTGCTTTTATGAGAACATGATTCTGAGTTGTAATCTATGTTATGTGCACTCTAGCTCTGCTCTTTGATATATCTTATGAGTTGGTGCCATATTTCACCATATTTTGATTATGACTGAGATTGTATGTTTCTTTCATCTCTGGTTGACATATGATATGAGATTGCATGTATGCTTATCTGCTTGATTGTGTTTGGAGAAGACCTAGATTTATTCTCTTCTACCCCCCATACTTTTTGATAATGTCAAAAGGGGGAGAGAAATTTCAATGTCTTGAAACTCAATCATATTGCCATTCTCTGTCATACTGATGTTCATTGTTTATGAAATCATTATCATGTTCATTTAATGTTTTATCATGTGACTTGCAAAGGACCATATAGTACATGTATGCTATTATTTCTTTGTGTAGATAGAATAACTATGTAGGTTAGAGGAAGCATAGATTGAGGGGGAGCAATTCACATTGTTCACATCTTGAATCCCCTAATTCACAAGGTAAATGTATAATTTATATATCCTTTTCAATATGTTTGAGGAATGGTTTGTCATTGTCAAAAAGGGGGAGAATGTTGACCTAAAGGTTATACATTGTCCATATTTTGATAATGACTTAACCATTCCATTCATATGTATCTAATATGTGTATTCAAGATTGATTTTAGGTGTTAGGTAAATGAAAAGGATCAAAATTCTCAAGCCCTAATTTGCTACAGTTCAAGCCAAAAGCTATACAAGTGTGTAATTTGGGAAATCCATGTAAACGGCCTTAGAAGATTTTTGTAATCACTTGTATTGATGTATTGGCTTGTAACTAAGATGAGAAAATTGATTGGGACACTTAACACCAATTTTTAATCACTTTTGATGCACTTTAGAAAACTGATCACAGGCAGTCAGTCGGTCGAGTTTCAATCTCGACCGATCTACTAGGATCAATTCTCTAAAGAGTGCATCAGTCGAGTTGTGCATTCACAGAACTCAATTGATGGGGTTACTGACCAAACACAACTTTCATTGATCAGTCGAGTTTCCCCAGGACAAACTCGACTGATGGTTTGAAATTTGGGTTTGTCTTTTACCCTATCGGTTGAGTCACCTTTATTGAAACTCGACCGATTGCACTGTACGAAAATTGCAGAAAAAGTGATTGTGACCGTTGGTGAGTTATTTGGGCAAAAATAGATCCATTTCCTTGAAAAAAAACGGTTATTTTTTTTTACCCTAAGTGTACCCCAACTCAAAGGGGCACCCTCATCTATAAAAAGGACCACTTGGAGTTCATTCCAAGGTTGCTCATTCCATATATGCTTGGTTCTTTCTTAGTTGAGAGTGTTGCACACCTTTGAGCCCCTTTCTCTCTCTACCTTCAAGTCAAATACGTGAGTATGAATGAGATAGGATCTGTTGTAAGAGAGCTACCTCTTGTATCCATGTAAATCTCTCCACCTCCATCTTCCTACCCCCTTTCCTTTTGAAGAAAAGGCTGAAGATCTTATCTGAGTGAAGGAGAAGGAGTTGTTGTTCTTCAAGGTTGAAGAAAGCAAGGTGTTTCGGATCTCCAAGTGAAGGAGATAGGCAAGGCGGATGTTCAAGAAGAATAGGTAATTCTGTGAAGGCCAAAGACTTGAAGAAGGAGTGGGTAAGTCCTTGTTGAAGGCTGAAGACTCCATGGTTCAAGTGGGTGAGTTCCTTTGGTAGGTTGAAGATCCTTTCTTGAGGTATTAAGTCCTTGGATGAATGTGGTTGTTGTCTTGTAATTTTATGAATGAATATAAGAGCATCAAGATTGCAAAGTCCTAGAGCCTAACCACTTCTAGGTAGTGGACTAACTCACTTCTAGTTTGAAGTGTGGAACCACTTTAAACCACTTTGTCCAAGTGTATGTTCTTACTTGTCTCTCACCCTTTCTATGCATGCTAGTTAGGATCTCAAATTGGCTATTTGTTTAAGATTCTGCACTTAATATAATTTGGTGGTCTAATTTGTTTTGTGATATTTGTGAAGCTCTATTCACCCCCCTCTAGAGCCCTTTGATCCAATAGTAAACCCTTATGGGAGATTATGATATACTTTTGTAATCTTTTGTGAAAATTGAATACAATCATTTGTTAAATTCCGCTACTACACTTTGGTCTTTTGCATACCATTATAATAAATTTGGAAAATTTATACCTATTCTAACATACCTTTGAGTGTGTTTGGAATGGATGTGTTAATTATTCAAATTTTCGTTAGTAAGGGGGTGATCCCGCCTCCTTACATAAATATTCCATAAAATCAACATGCTATAAAAGAATTTATGGCAAGTAAAAGCATCATATCAATTAAAACATGGCAGTGGGGTACATGAACTAAGAAAAAGAATATCATTACTAATTTTGAGGAAATTTAAAAAAAGAATCATGAATAGAGGAAATATGGTTCATATAGTGCCTCATTAGGGAATATACAGTTTGGTTTGCAAATATCCCAACTTAGGGTGTAAGAAACGCACACACCTCTCTTACTGATATCAATTACTAAGTTTTACCACTTTAATTGAGTCCAAGTTCCACTTTGCCCATTTTAACTGTATTAACATGTATTAGAGTACAAAATGCACATTAATGTATAGAAACCCTAATTTTAGAACTTTTTATCAAAGCTCGGATTTATATTTTGAAAATATCACCACTAAACTTATTAGGTTCTCCTGATCAAGAAAATATATTTTTATGTTAATTTTGGAGTTATGATGATTAAGATGTACTTGTTTATAGATTTTATGCATCAAATTCATTAAAAAAAACCACCCTTCGTCAAAACATGACAGACCTTGAAAATATTTTTATTAGATATAGATTAATTTTTCAGTTCCAAAACATATTTATTTGTCAAATTTGGATAAACGGATTAGAAGATATGAATTTTTCAATACTGACCAATACGAAATTGCCACATCATCAAACTGATCGAGATAATTGAAGATAGAGGGAGAGGGAGAAAACACCATTTGACCCAAGATCAGGTTTGAAGTTGCATAGGTAACCAAACTAAAGCTTCTAGAGAAGGTAAAACAACAAGAAACCAAAACCCTAGAAGAACATTGTAAATAGAGATGGAGATCATCGATTTTAAACATAGAAACATGAGTTTTACGCATGTAGTAAGCAATATATGAGAAGGGGGTTAACAAAACTCACCTCTAGGAAGGTAAGAATGTTCAAACAGCAAGGATAATGAGATTAGAAGGTCTGATTGCTCCAAGCCAAGCTCCTTTCTTGAGCAAAGATCACCTTCTTCACTTTAGAGGTGCAAACCCTAGCAAAAGAGCATGGAGATGAGATGTTTTAGGGCTCTAGGTGGAGTTTTACCATGGAAGGTCATGGTTCCAACCTGGAAGAAGGTGGGAGGAATACTAACAGCTTGAAAATAGGGAAGGAAAGGAGTAAACTTACTATTTTTTGTCGAAATCACAAAGAAGGAGCTTTAGAAACCCTAAATAGAGCAAATTTGGAACCCTAGGAGCCTTCTTCACCAAGGTAAGCACTCTCTTTTACCTTGGGATATCACCTTCATGGACAAACAGAGTAGTAATGATGCTCTAAGCTGGGGGAAAGATAAGAAGAGGATTTATTCTTAGATTGGGAGGTGGGAAGGGGTAGGCATGGCTTTATAAAGAAGGGGGCAAACATGAGGTATCTATGGGACTTTCCATGTGTCCTTAGGCTAAGGATTCATGACCATGAAAGAGGACAACTCATAGAGACATCTTGTATATCCAAGGTCGGTCATAAAATCCATGGAGACTTCTATGACATCCATGTCATCCTCCAATCAAAGAAATAGCCCCATTGGTTGATAGCTTTTAAAGATATGCTCATTTATAAAGGGGTAATCCCTAAAATGCCCTAGGAAAGAAACACCTTCAGACCAAGGTAAAACTAGGTGCCAAATCTCAAGAATGTTAAGGGAATATATAATTATTATAATGCATGTGGTAATTTGCAAAGAAAACCTCCCAATTGGGTAAATTGCATAAAAGTCCAAAATGTGCATATATTTGCATAACTTGCACAAACAACATCCAAATTGGACCAAACTTGAAACTTAATTTTGTCTCATGATTTAAAAACACCTCACAAGGTTAGATTAAGGTTTATAGTACTTAATTATGGTATTTAATCTTGTTCAATACATTAAGGTTTGGGGCTTTACACTTCTAACATGGATTTATTTACCATTGTTCCACTTAAGCGGTGATTTTACATTTTAGATCCTTAAATAAGATTTCACCAACGTATTTGTGCATAAACCCTTACATTGGTATAATTATTGAACAAGTGTTCACCAAACCACTATAAATTCCACAATTTAAGCATCAAGTCCAAAAATGATGGAATTGATAGGAAAATATTGGGAAAGGGCCAAAAAGAGGATATGTCAAAGTTTTGATATGTTACAACTAGTGATCTATTAGGACTCATCAATACTAATGACTTTAGTAGGAATGGTTATTTTTACTAGATGAAACATAAGTTAGAAACTCTTGAAAAGTTCGAGGATTTCATGAATGAAGTACAAAACCAACTTGGTAAAAGTATTAAGGCACTTTGTTCTGATCGAGGTGGAGAATAGTTAAGCCATGAGTTTGAGGACCTTGTATGAGATTGTGGTATCATATCACAATAGAATCCACCTGAAACACCACAACATAGCAATGTATTAGAAAGAAGGAATCACACATTGCTAGATATGGTGTGATCTATCGTGAGTTTAGTTGATATTCTAACTTCGTTTTGGGGTTATGCTATATAAACTACCATGTTTACATTAAACCAATTACCATATAAATCAATTCAAAAGACACCATATGATATATGGTATGGGAAGCATCCCAATGTGTCCTTTATGAATATTTGGGATTGTGAATCTTATGTAGAAAGTAGTTTCCCAAAAAACTTGGACCCAAATTGAAATGTTATTTTGTTAGATATCCTAGGGAAAACAAAGGATATTACTTTCATACCCTATCTGACAACAAAGCTCTTGTTTCCAGGGATGCTGTATTCTTAAAAATGGAATTCATTTCCAAAGGGATCGGTAGGAGGAAAGTACAACTCGAAGAAGTTCGAGACCAACAAGAAAGCATTGAACCTATAGAGGCACAAGAGGAACACAGAGTCACAAAATATTGTAGAATCTAAAAATCCTCATGTAACACAAGAGCCTCATAGTTCTAGTAGGACACGCCTTGAGCCAGATATATTTGGTCATCTAGTGACGCAATAAGGCAATGAGTCGATCACTGATGATGAGCCAACTAACTATCTAGAAGTTGTTAAGGGACCAAAGTATGAGAAATGGCTTGAGGTCATGATATATGAGATGGAATCCATGTACACCAACAAGGCATGGACCTTGGTGGATCCACCTGAAGGGGTAAAACCCATAGGTTGAAAATGGGTCTTTAAGAAGAAGACCAACATGGATGGTAATGTACAAACTTACAAAGCACAATTGGTTGCAATGGGTTTCAGACATGTTCAAGGTGTTGACTATGAAAAAACCTTATCTCCAGTTGTCATGGTTAAGTCCATCAGGATCATGCTTGCCATTGTAGCTTATCATGACTATGAGATTTGGTAGATGGATGTTAAAACTACATTCCTTAATGGGAATCTTCTTGAGGATGTGTGCATGACACAACCTAAGGATTTTATTAAACCAGAGGATTAAAATATAGTATGTAAGCTACAAAGGTAAATCTATGGATTGAAGCAAGCATCTCAATGCTAGAATGTTCATTTTGACGAATCACTCAAAGACTTTAGATTTAGTCAAAATGAAGATGAACCCCATGTTTATAAGAAGGTTAGTGGGAGCATGATTGTATTCCTCATATTATATGTGGATGACATACTATTGATGGGGAATGACATCCCTACTTTACAGATGGTAAAGACCTGGATAGGAAATGCATTATCTATGAAAGACTTAGGTGAAGCATCTGATATATTAGGAATCAAGATCTAAAGAGATAGATATATAAGGCTTCTTGGCCTAAGCTATAACACATACATTGACAAAGTGTTAAAAAGGTTCGTCATGGAGAATCAAATGGAGGAAAGTTGCCCATGTCTCACAGTTTTAGTATCTTTAGAGCTCAATGTCCTAGTTCTTGTGAAGAACAGAAGCAAATGAGTAAAATTCCATATGCGTCTACAATTGGATCTATCATGTATGCAACATTATGCATTGGTCCCAATGTCTCATATTCCTTGAGCATGATGAGTAGATATAAGTCAAATCCCGGTGAGAGTCTCTAAATTGCCATAAAGAACACCCTTAAGTACTTGAGATGAACTAAGTTCGATTTCTTGTTTAGGTCGACAAGGAAGAGTTGGGCGTAAGGGGTTACACCGATGCAAGTTTCTAAAATGACAAAGATGATCATCGATCACAATCAAGATTTGTGTTTTGCCTCAACAACGAAGTTGTGAGCTAGAAGAGTTTCAAGAAAGAGACAATTGATGATTCTTCAATAGAGGTTGAATATATGCTGCATCTAATGCAACAAAGGAGGTTGTTTGGATCAAGAAGTTCATTTTTTTAACTTGGGGTGGTTCCAAGCATCAGTGATGCAATTGATCTATATTGTGACAACACTGGAGCTATTTCACAAGCTAAGGAACCCATATCACATCAAACATTCCAAGAACATACAAATGTGGTTGCATATCATACAAGAGATTTTACAACAAGGAGATGTGAAGATTGTAAAATAAGGTAATGTTGTTGACCCCTTGACAAAATAGCTTTCGCAACTAGATCACTTGGGATTAAGTTTATGGGTGATTGGATCCAAGTGCAAATGAGAATCTATTGGTATGTATGCCCATAGAGCCAGTCATATGATGATTGTGATGTCATATCTTATAAATGGTTTGATTAATAATAAAGCCAATCTTCCAATTTATTCTGTTTTATTCAATTATGAGATAATGATGTAACATAAAAAATGTCTACAAAATGATATTACTCAATGACATATGTCTTCATGTTGAGTACTTGAACAATGAGATAATACGGATGTTAAGAGTACATACATTCTTTATGTTTCTAATCTCTTATTATTGTGGAAATTGATAGACAACAATAACACAAAAGACTAAAGTATGTATTGGTTGATGACAAAATCTCATTAAGTCATGATATGTGGTATCAAACCAAACACATAGATACTTGTTACAAAAAGGTGTATCCGATAGACCCACCTTGAGAGTGATGCATGGAAACCACATTGGTAGTCAGAATCATCTCTCATAATGATGGTGGCAATTGTGGTTCTTATACCTAAAATAACTACACTCATCGCATGTCATTCGATGTACTTTTACATCATCCCTCGTGACCTTGAATAAGGGTTACCATAAAGGTGGCACTCGGGTACATTGTGACACATGTGGATGACTGTGAGTGATTTAGATTGAATTTGTCCCTCCTACAGGAGTATGATATCATGTCTACTTGATAAGCAAGAGTGAAAATGCATGACCATGCTCATGCGAGTTGATCTCCTTGATTCAAAGAGAAGTTTGGATGATTCCTCCATTTTGAAGTATACAAATTGGACAAGAATAGGGATGGAAAAATTAATCATGCATCTATTACTCACACCAAACTTTTTCAATCCAAACTGAGGAATGGTATAACCACTTGTCTGTTGGGGTTAATGGCCAGGTGACAAAAAAATCTCCCTACAAATGGTGGTATTAAACCAATCACCCAACCTGTTGTGCATGTAGTACAAATACTTTACATCACGACTCACATACTCAACCATCTGTTGTCATAGGCAGGTGGTCACCAGTGTGGTGGTGGTCTCCACAGAGTCGATGCATTATGCATTGTGGTTGCCAGTGTGGCACTGGTCTCTGCAGAGCTATCAGGCAGTAGGTAGCCTCCGGTGTGGTGTTGGTCTATGGGGAGTCCACAGGGGTGGTGGCGTCTTCAAAGTTGGTCGACACTGTCTTTGGTGGAAGCTACTTTAGCTAGGTGCATGGGGGATTTGGATCGCGTAGAAGGATGTCGTCTCTGGTGGAATTTACTCCATCTAGGTGCATGGGGGATTTGGATCATCAAAAAGGCAAATATAAGGAAGATGGGGTGCCAACAATGTCGTTAGGAACTACTGCTCGCTGATCGACCTATATCACACATCCAAAATGGAGCAGATCCAGAGTAGTCAGACTTTTAAGATTATAACCTGACACTCAAGCCCCCACAACTATTATACGGGGTCCAATGTAGTATTTTGGGTCAAACCACAGGGACATGGTCGGTAAGTGTTAAGTACGTAGAGTCTCACACTCTTAACGAATAGGTGGGTTAAAAGGGGTGTTCCCCAAGGAACGATGATGCACCAGACAAAACAAAGAAAGCTAAAAGAAAGAAAAATGAAGCAAGAGAAAAACATTAAAAAAGCGGTAAGAAACAAAGATATCGAAGGAAACTTGGATCAATTTTCAGCTACTAAGGTCTCTCACCAACATGCAAAACTTGCACCCCCTTCATATACTCCTATCAAGATTACAAGCAATAATAAAAAACATCTATTCCCTCCTCTCTCTAGATTAGGATAGATTGGGGTTTTTAGGTAGCCTCTCTCTCGAGATGACAGAAACCACAAAGCAAAACATATAACCATTAGCTTTAGCATTCCAACACTTTCATGCATTTATACTACTCCATAACAATAGATAAGGTTGGTACTATTCTTTTGAGGTACCAACAATCAAACATCACAAGATGGTAGCTAAGTGTAACAACCCTGACCTGGGTTATGAGGTAACCCTATTTGTTTTGGCTAATAAAGTTGCTTATAACTTTAATATAATTCTCTAAGGTGTTTTTTTATCATGTGATACACTCATGTTTCAAGTTTGGCCCCGATTGAATGTTGTTTGAGCAATTTTCCTTTGTTTTGGACCAAAGTGCAATTTACCCAAATTGAGGGGCTATAATGCAAAATGTCACATGCTGAACATGCCTCATGTGTTTTAGCATCATTATTTAGGGAATTATGCAAGGTGGTGGCTTGTGGAAAGCCTAAATTCCAAGTTTGAACTTGTTTGAACAATGATGGTACCTTGTGCACCAATTTTGGTACAAATTTTAATTTACCCAAAATGTGGGGTTGATATGCAAATTACCACCTCTAGAGTGTTCCTATTTCCTCTATGTATCATTTAGAGGATAGAGAATGAATGATACACCATGTTTGATTCCATTATGAATGATGGTAATCTTGGTGATGAAATGACCAAGAAAAAGGGTTGAATTTGGAAGCTTAACTTGAGTTGTATCAAGTTGAAAAGCTTATATATGAGTGCCTATCGGCCATGGAGCCCAAGGAGGTGTTCCATATAGTTTTTTGAACTCTTTGCAAAGTCCATATCGTTCAAAGCACCTCAAGGAGGTGAGGTATGATGGCCAACAAGTTTCCTTAGAAAAAGTGTATCGGCTTGACATAAAATAGTGATTAAACCTAGATGACTTATCCAAATGGATAAGCAATGGACAAATTTGCATCTTTAGATGATCCTCAACCTTTTTGCATGTCAAGATAAATGCTTATGCATGCATGGACACGTGTAACCCATGCATGACACGTGGCACCTGCTAGCTCAAAATGTTGACACCTCATTTTTGCCTTTCTTCATGATCAACAAGTATATATACCCCTAGTTTCACCCCTTGGTGCAATTTGGCGACCCTTACCACCCTCCTACCCTAAGGTATCGTGCATAGAGATCGCATATCGTGAAGGGATGTTGTGGTATCGTGCATGGGCCTTGGGGTATCGCCCATGGAAAGACCATATCGCCCAAGTAGGTGATATCAGCTATATAGGGTGATATCGACCATAGAGTGAAGTGTTTTGACTCCAAGTGAGTGCCATATCATGCAAGTGAGTATCATATCATGCAAGAGGGGTGGCATGTCGTGCAAGAGCACAAGGGTATCGTGCATAGGCCTTGTATATCGTCCATAGCAAGTATATCGGCCATACCATGTTGATATTACCCATAGCAAGTCGATATCAGCCAATTGAAGTGATTTTGGCCACAAGTGAGGGGGTATCGACCAAAAGCAAAGTTGTGTCGGCCAAGAGGAAGTCCATATCTCCCAAGAGTGGTAGGGTGTCGGCAAAGGAGCTGAGGAACTCAAAACTTAACCCTAAGGTAAGATATAGTTGTCTTCAAGCTTGAATTGAAGCATGGAATTAGGGTTATGATCTACCTTTCTTTTCTTCTCCACCAATTGCTTATCCATCGTGATTACTTGTATATGAAGGAGTTGTGAACGAGCCTTGGACCTTTGATAAAGTCATCTTCAACCTTAGGAACATGGAGCTTTGGACCTTGAATCTTTGAAGTGGTTCTTAAGGCGGGTTATATAACTTGAACTCAATCATGTTATTATTCATCACCTAAATTGTTGTATTTAATGATCTACTTTTAATTCCAAAATTTCCTGAAATAGTTGATGAAATTATGAGTTCTAGTAGTTTCTTAAACCTGTTGATTTGAACTATAATAGTTAGAATAAAGGTCTAGAGCTTGAAGATTGTGATATCACCTTATAAAAGTGATATCGGGTGCATGCACATAAGCAAGCACCTCTAACCCGATGTGATGATGCACCTATTTCACTAAAATGATATGAATTGGTTTGTAAACCTTATTGAACGATATGGGGGTGTAGTATACACCTCTTTCACCATAGGAAGTCTATTATAGACTCCATGCACGATACAAGGTCAATTGTATACTTGTCAGTTGACAAGAAACCCTAAATTGGGTAACCCGATATAAATGAAGAGTAACAAGTGCTATTGCATGATATGATCATATGATACATCATTGATACCTAGTATCATGAGGCCTACCTGACCTTGTATGACATGGTTTCACGACAAGGTTGCACGATGCACAACCCTAAACAATATGGTAACCCTAACCCATCATGGCTAACCCTAGATGGTGACTAGCTCGATAGGGTGATTGAATGTACTTCTAGCCCAGCATGGTGATGGGTTGATACCTCATAAGTATCATGGGAGACACATACATACATCTTGCGCCCTATATGAGGTCAAGAAGGTACCTCATGCCCGATATGGAAACAAGTGCAAATCCTAGCCCGATATGGTGAGTGTCTATACACCTACAACCCAATATGGTGAACATATGCACATGATTTAACCCTATACACCTTGTAAAGGTAAGGGAAAGACACTCTTAGGAGTGATGAGTGTAACACCAAG
The DNA here is from genome assembly GCA_963693085.1 of Alisma plantago-aquatica. Lineage (NCBI taxonomy): Eukaryota > Viridiplantae > Streptophyta > Magnoliopsida > Alismatales > Alismataceae > Alisma > Alisma plantago-aquatica. The sequence continues at coordinate 1,110,758,589 of OY856410.1, forward strand.
TAATGGTGTGGATAATACATTGATAGGTGAAACCCCTAGAGTGGTTGATAATGGTTAATCCTATATCAATAATGCCTTAACCCGAGATGAGTTCATATCATTAATGATGGTTGAATAATTAAATTTTGTGACTTATGGCCAATACATTACATGATAAATGTGATGAGCTAGTACATAAAGTATTAGTATGGGACATACCCTAATACAGGATAAGTTGATGAACTTAAGTATGTTAAAAGTGATGAGGGAAGTGATACATCAAGACATGATAGATATCACATCCAACACTTCAAGGTTGATGTACCTTGATGCACCTTAAATCCAATATACTTGGATGAGTAACACATGAAGTGTGTTATGAAAATTGTTACATTGAGATGTAATAAGTTTAATGCACTTTGATAAGTGTGGGCTAACATACTTTGAGAAAGGGTTAAGCCAAGTTAATAAAGTCTGGTGTAATCATACCCTGGTAAGGATGAGAGAAGAACTCATACCTTGTGTTGATGATTCATTTAATGATAAATGATGAGAATGAATAAGTATGATTGAATACGTATGATATCAATGTTTGCTCCTAGATGTGTGGAGAAATGAATTAGGGTTTGATCATTGATAATATGATCTTGAAAACCTCAATGGCTAATAATGGAAAACCCTAACCCTAATGAAGGGTAATGATATGTAAGAGAAACCCTAATCGATAAGAAAGGGAAAACCCTAACCATAATGATGGGAAGGTTGTATTTCTCTTATTGCATAAGCCTTGTAAGGCATGTTAATTACTTGTATAACAAGTATAATGTGTAATGGCCTTGTGAGCCATGTGAATAAAGTTGTTGCCTAGTGAGAGGTGACAAGATGTGTAATGGCCTTGTGAGCCATGTGATAGTTTGTTGCCTAGTGAGAGGTGACAAGATATTTAATGGGCCTTGTGAGCCATGTGAGATGCTTGTATAACAAGTATCATGTATACCTTGGTCTGAGGACCTAGAGGTAATAGTTACCTGATAAGTGGTAACAGTGTTTAGTGATGATCTAAGGGTTTGAATACCTAGATCCAGTAATCATGATAATGATGATGTGAAGGGATGAGAATTCCCAGTAATGTGATAAGGGACTGAGATCCCAAGTATCACGTGCTTTAAAGATTTGAAAAAGTACGTGATAGATGTATTACACCTTTCTTTATAGAATTTGTTGTCTTTGATAAAGATAACGTGTTTGATGCTAAAAGAATGTTGTAATGCACGTAATATATCACTAGAAACTATAAAACATTGCTCTGACCATAGATCCATCAGTGTCAGAACTTGCTGATGGTGAAACGGGTTGCTCCGCGGCATAATCCAGAGTGCATACTTTTGAGTATGTGAGGGCGTAAGTAGGGATGGTACTATGTGATCCGATCCCCTTACGATCCCAAAATGAATGGGGATTTAGCTATATGCCCTATCCTGGCTCGAGTGTGACTTCGGTCGCAGACTCTGTGTTGAGCATGGTGAACTGGACCGTGGCTCGGAGTATGGTGCTTGTGTCGCCATGACTCAGACTGGGGACGATTCTGTGTAGATGTTTCCCCTAAGAGAGTGCAGTTGATGCTGTAGCTCTAAGCGAGGATGCCTATGTACCCTGGCACAACTTGTTAGCAGTGACACGAGATGTCCTGCATGTGGTCTCGTACCGACCGAGACGGTCTGAGGTCATGGAAACTGGCTCTACCAGTGACCTTGTATGGTACTGACTTGTGAGAAGTTTGTGGTCGATTAGAGATGGTCGGGGTATGCTCCATCTCCTAAGGGCATACGTGTGATTTGTAAAATATGTTCAGCCGTGTAGTATATATGCTTAAGGATCGAATACGATAAACATTACTTGATGCGCAATACAGTTATACATTCTAGTTGATAGATGTTATTTATGTTTCTTTACATTCCTTACAAAGCAGATAGATGAATTATAATCTACCATGGGTAGATGCAATGTTCTCCTTATGAAAGGAGATTACTTCATTCTGTTCATATAGTGAATTATCCTGCTTGTTAATATAAAAAGAACCTCTTCTCAGTTTATAAATGATTAATTTGTGATAATAATATGGTTGGCGGGGAGTTATATCTCTCGCTGGGACAATTACAATTGTCTCACCCCTGTGGGACCCAAATTTTTAGGTGGACGTGCACGAGGAGGTGAAGACCTTTTTGCAGAGGAAGAACAACATCTGAGGCAGCAATGATAGCTCAGGTTGAGTGTACTGTCTGTCATGTCTTGTAGATATGAGTCCTATGTGTCATATCTGTACTCTCAAGTCCTTGGAGTTGGTTCGTACTGGTTTTATGATCAATAAGAGATTTTGTCCTACGCGCCTCGAGGTTTTATGTTGCTCATGTATGTTTGGTAAAGCAATTGTTATATGTTATTCTCGAGATGAGATGTACCAGATATGTACAATGTGAATAATGATGTATATAAGGTTTTGGACCTTTCAGTAAGAGTTTTCCTTGGAATGGATCTCTTTGAAAAATTGTTTTAATTTTTAGTGATTTTTGTTAATCTGTTGTTTATGTTTAATTCCACTTAATTAGTAATGATTTGATTGTCGGTCGTTACAGTTTTGGTATCAGATCTTAAGGTTCGCTGAGTCTATAGAGACATAGGACTAAGGTGTTGAGTCTGTGTTAGTGTCCTCCAGTATACCCTATAGTGACTTCTGCTTGTGCAGAAGAAAGGGTGAAGTTTATAAATGACTAGAGAACATGAGGAGTACATTGTTGAGGGCAATGTTGTTGCACCAGGAAAGGGTGCAAGGGATCAGGAAAGAGAAGAATGAATGCCTAAGAATTCCCATCATGACCCGATCATGATAGAGAATCCTGTGTTTATTCTCTTGTTGGGCAGGTTAGGACAACAATGATGCATATAGTAGACTGGATACTAGCATTACAACCTAGGTTACCAGTCCTCAATACAGAAACTTTGGGCTTTAAAAGGGTTCCTGAATGACATAGTCATGTTGGAACAGTGGAAAATGTGGGAAAGATTAACATATGGCGAGAAAGTAGACTCTGCCATAAGTTTAGATAGATAGTTTATCTGTGATGGTAGTGCCCAAGAAGGGGCAATAAGCCGAGAATTAAGCAAATGCCATTACAATTCCAGAGACTTTTGCCTAGTGGTTCTAAAAAGCCAAAAGTAACAACATGAAATAGCTAGACTCTATGGGTTGAGTCAACCTAAAGCGGTGGATGACCGCGAGGGGTAACAATCAGATAGAGCTTTTTCATTTTGATATGCCTTCTTTTGATGTTACCTGATAATCCTAAAAAGGATTGATGTTATGGACTTCCCTATTGATTTCCCTATGGGGACATAGGGAAGAAATGATGAGAACTAGAATTTATATTATGTTCAGTATTCTTTTAAATGCTCTATAATTGCTCTTATCTGTGTGAAAAAGGATGAGGTATAGAAGAGATGCCTGGAGAAAATCCAGGAATGTTAAATCATGTGTTGGTTATTATACAAAAAGTAAGGAATATGATAGTAAACAAAGTGCATACTACTTAATATTAGTACATGTATACCCCGGCCAGGTATATAATTATTGGAGATAAGGTGAGTATGGAACTCTTAGATTGTTATCTTTCTGATTACTCTGATCAAGTAGTCATTCTGAGAAAATCTAATGAGTATAATGAAACTAGAAATATGGTATGGACATGTATATCACATCCTAAGTGCAATAAAGGGGAATCTGAGATGATCTCAGATCAATCTGTATGTATGAGGAAATGAAAAGTATAATCCTCATGATAAGAGAATGAGAACAAGGGAGATGATCCCTATCAAATAAAGCATGTGTGAATAGTAAAGATCTTTTCCCATGATGTGGAAATGGGAAATGTGATAAAATCACAAAATGCTCATGAACATGTTAGACAATAACAAAGAAAGGAATAATGACATGTAATCATCCTTATAATTCCTATGCTGATGGCAAGGAACCTAGGATGAAACACGAGTAAATGACTCATGAATAGTTGAAAGTTCATGCAATAATCAGAGGAGATGATAATCTCTTCTCTTTGATAAACAACCCTGGATGATGATGGGGTGATAACAGGAATATGTTCCTTTGTGTTCTTTCCCTTCTGGGACATGGTAATCATGTGGGTCTTATGACACTTGATGTGCATAAGTTAAAAATGTTCAATTGATGGATACTTAGAAAAGTATAATTTTGTCTTGGACTTTGGTTCCAAGATAAAGATATGTGTAACAAGTAATGTCCCAAGATGAAAGAAAGATGAGGATGTGATGTGTTTTTGACATATGTGATGGATACCAAGATAAGAAATTCTGGTATCTAAGAAGTATCAAGTGATATGGCAAAGTAAAAGCATAACTCCTAATCAACTAATTTATGTGGGTTACCTAGGATGGCCAACTGTGAAATTAGTCTAGTTACATAAAATAGTATGGACATCACATGTTAGGGGTTTATGCTCCGCATAAACATAACATCGATAAGGATGTACTAATTGAAGGAACAATTGTAAAATCATTGTGGGAAAAGCTTATCAAGATAAAAATAATTTCTTAGAATACCCCTATCTAGATCTGTTAAGGCAACTTATATATAACATCTAAAGATACCTCTAAGATAAGTTCTTAATTGATAAGTAACCTCCCCTTATTATAAGAGAATGTAAAACTAATGAGATAGTTGGTACAAGTAGTAAGAAAGTTTAATGTTGTGTCAGTAGATTAGATGACACAACAGATATATGACAAGACTTGTAGTCACAAGTGGGTGGCAGAACATGACTCTGGTCTTTCCTTTAAAAGTAAAATGCTAAATGAGGACTATGGGAGACTTCCTAGAATCTTGTCACATAAATTTGTAAGTTGATAAAGGTGACAAATCAGTAAGGTATGACACCTGAGTTAAATAAGGTATGAATGATGTTTCCCTGACTAAGAAAAGTATTACCTGACATAGAGTTGACTCTACAGTCAATAATGAAAAAGACAGTGGAATATGTGCCCTGTGTGAAAGATTCAATGATAACCCTGTGTGGAAGAACTTTGTGTTGATTAAAGTTCTATGTCATCTCCATGACATTAAGATGTTATGTGGAAACTTGATGGTATGATGAATGAATAATATATGTCTTCCTTTACCTGGGATTTCGGGGACGAAATCCTTGTTAGGGGTTTATAACTTGTAACAACCCTGACCTGGGTTATGAGGTAACTGATAACACCAAATTTTGTGATGTTTTTGGCCCTTATTTCGTTATCAAAACTGCCCTTTTTAACTGTTTTCCTCTCTTTTTATATGTGTTTTTGCAATAACAAGCCACACTACGCTTTTAACTCAATATTTCCAACTTTTGCGGAGTTTTCCTCCATTTTTAACTCTTTTAGCAGCAAAAAGGCCCGTCCCGGCCCATAAACGTGTTCTACCTACATCGGCCTTTTTCCCCAGGAAGTTGGCCGATACGATCACAGCTCGACAGGGAAGCGGGATACACTGACGCATGATACAAGGGTGCCGCGCAAGAGGAAGCGGACGAGTGATACGCCATTTACCCGACATGAAGCCAGGCTCGCCATGACAACTAAAGCGTGTCGCGCGATACAGGCCACCCACCGGCAGGCGCCACCCGTCACGATGACCGACAACTGACCTCCTTGTGCTGAGCGATATTGATATCTGCCATCCACGACTCTGTGATAATAAGAGCTGATGAAGGACACCTGGCGTCCAGAGCACCATAACTTCCTCCAATCGTTGCCTATAAATAGCAGCTACAGGACTCTGATGGGAGGGGTCGGAACCCTGCGCAAGCCAACTCAGGAAAGCTTCAAGAGCTAGCGTATCATGCCACAAAGGTTGTGCCGGGAGATTCTAGGTGAGCACTTCCCCATCCCGAGAGGGAGGGAATGGTTCACTTAGGGCCATACCGGGCACAACTATAGGCCAATATCGGCCAACAAGGATACCCGATATAAGTGATCGATACTAGAAGCATGACTCTAGCCCTGCACGATATCGAACCCCGATACGCATCACCAGTCATGGCGTGTCGCCCGAGAGGGTGCCTCCCGACATGATCATATCGGGAAAGGGCAACCCGCACGATACGTCTGCCTGTTATGAGCGTGTCGCCTGAGAGGGTTCCGCCTGACACGGGGGTATCGGGCAAGGCCCCTGCCCGATATCGGGCTGGAGAGTCTGCTGTTGTCTGTCGCCCTTCTAGATCAAGGAGGCAACATTTATCTTTATTATTTCAGTCATTTACTTCTTTTACTTATGCAATGTAATCAGACCCTTATATGTTTATGGAAATAGAAGAGTTTTAATTATCTACTGCTTTATGCTTGGTACTTTTGTTGGATGATTACTATGTTTGACATCTGAACTCTAGCTTGTACGCTTGGATCATGTTTTGATTAGCTACCGAATCACGTTTTCCCATTGCAACAACCTCGAGAGAGGTGTTGTGGCTCTAGTGTTTGGTCCGATTATGGAGTACGAGAGTGCCCGGAATCGGAGTTGCTTTAGTAACCGTTCTGCTCTAACTTAAGTCCAGCAACCTCGAGAGGGGTGTTGATGCTTGGTTAGAGGTACCCGCTTCGAGAGGAGGGGTACAGGATGTTTCTGCTGCTGCTTGTTTTACCGAAGTTTTCTCCTTCGTACCTTACTTTAGAAATAGTGTTATCTCTCTGTTTTCGTTGCATGAAACCCCCTAAAAACTGATAAATGCTTAAAACCTTAATTTTCCTCGTAACTCCAGTTGGAGATAGATTTCTTTTATTCTATCGATCTTATCCTACTATTCCCTTGGGGAACTTTACCATCCCTTTACCCTAGCCAGAGTGTAACGTGTCGATTCAGTATTCTCAACACTACCACCCTTGTCCCTGTGTTTGACCCCGTATATCTACTTCGACCCCGTAAACAAAGTTGCGGGGGCCTAGAAGATTTCGGGTTATAAATTTAAAAGTCCGACTACTTCAAATCGGCTCCGCTTTTTGGACACACGATTTAGGCTGGTCAATTTTTTGGCACCGTTGTTGGGGACAAGGCAAAATGGTACTGTTGATGAACTCGAATCCACTAACTACACTCCTGTGCCTCAAGCTTAGAAACAAGCTTGACAACACTCTCTTTTTCCTTTTCATTATTATTGCTATTATTCTTTGCCTGAAATGAATAATTTGTATTATTAATAATAGATTTTCTGACTTGATTATTACATGATTCCAGGTACTCAGAAGAAAGACATTCTGTTCAACTAAACACTGACACCATCCAACATGCCACCTCACATCGAACACCCCATTCAGAAGGTGAACGCCAAGGGAGAGCTAGGCCTCATTTGCCTCCACCAGAAGTCAACGACCGCTACGACGACAATGATCAACTCGAAGATTCAGAAATGGAGTAGTTCGAGGAAGATCCTCGCCGTGATAGATGTCGCCACCACCAAAGGCACAGAAGAAATCACAATCATCAAGAACAACGCCAGGAAGCCAGCGACAATGATGATTTAGAAGAAGAAGAAAAGACTCTGAGGGAGCTAGCTTCCACAAAGTCTAACAATTCCCGATGCCCTGTCATCATCCCACGATTCAACGCAACCAATTTTGAGCTCAAGCCATCAGTAATCTCTATGATTAAAAAAAAATCTTTCGAGGGAGTTCTAAGAATGAAAACCCCTATCACCACTTGGATGCTTTCAAAAATATATGCGAGACCATTAAGATGCGGGGAGTTCCCCAGGAGGTAATCTACTGCAAGGGCTTCATCTTCTCCTTGGAAGATAAGGCTCTATCATGGTATCTGAGGCTGCCCCACCAAGCTCTGAATGGATGGGGAGCACTGGTGGATATCTTCGTGAACAAGTTCTATCCAATTGAGAAGACTATAAGAAACAGATAAAGGATAACTTCCTTCATGCAAAAGCCCAACGAGAACCTCCACGGCACCTGGGAGCGATGCCAGGAATATCAGAGGGACTGCCCTCACCACAACTACAAGAAAAGTTTCTTAATCACTACCTTCTATAATGGTCTAACTCCCGATGAAAGGGTTTCACAGAACGCAACAGCAGGAAGTGACTTCCTAGGGAAGAAGCCGAGCAGGTCCGAGAAGATCATCAAGAACATGGCCGAGCTGCAAGCCGACACTGACTATGATAGATATGACAGGGGTCAAGCTAAAAAGGTTAGTTAAGGACCTTCTTTTGAATCTAAGGCTCTGGAGACTATTACTTCTCAGATCCAGAGAATAGCCACGGATGTAAAGCTGCTGAAGGAATCCGGCAGAAAGGGGAAGAAGCAGGTTGAAAAGGTAATGAAGTGTGTAACATGTGGAGAGGGGGGACACGGGGTAGATAATTGCATCTACACCCAACCAGACGCATCAAGCGATACTGAATCTGAGGCAAGCGATACTGAATCTGAGGCCGAGGAGACTGAGAATGTCTCTTTTGTAAATTTCAAAAGGCCGGACCACCCTGGTTTCAGTTATGTCAACAAAGATGCAGCTGAAAATTCGCATCAGTTGCATAACTCCTCCAAGCAACCTCAAGCTTTCGAGAAGAGGGGAGGACCAAGTCAATACACCAAAAACACCTCCTTCCAGTTGAACAAAGGAAACTTCCAGGGGCAAGTTAAGTGTCAAGGATCAGCCAAAGAGCAGGGGCAAGATAAGGTTTCAAGCCAGTCAGATGTGGTTGGACAATTGTTTGATTTTGTAAAAAGGCAGGACACAATTAATAACCAGCTAGCACAAAGTGCGCTATCAAATTTGGGTGTTTTGAACTCATTGCAGGTCCAGATGGCGGATATGCAGACGCATCAACGCCAAATTGATCAGCAATTAGCTCAGATGGCCGAATTAATAAAGAATCCCTCGGGCAAAATACCGTCCAACATCGAAACTGCCAAGAAGGCATGGCTGTGATCGAGAGAGACAGGGATTGAGTTGCAAGAAATGGATGATGCTAGAGGCTAAAGAGTGAAGAAGCTGGAACCGTCAAGCTGGAGATGAAAACTATAGCGCTCCTCGGGAGGCAGCCCGAGCTTTATTTTCTTTCCTAGAATAGGATGCAATTTACTTTCATGCAAAACAAACATTATGGACATTCGGACTGTAATAAGGCTCGAGTCAGTGCATGCACCACATGCGCTGACTCTTTTGTTTTATGGGCCACCATGCCGTTTTATAGACCCAGATGGATAATACTACCTGAGGCCGGGAATTTAACCTTAGGACAATGATGTTTTACTCATCGACTGCTTTTTCCCGCTTTGTTTTTAGGTTTTTCTTCTTGATTTTTGCTCTGAAGGGTTCGTACCGGGCAGCTGCTCAACCGGCACACTGAACGTGCTCATATCAGGCGATGGTATTTTGGGCATCGCAAGGGCCATGACGGATGACATGCCTGGGCGGCGTGCACCAATATCGTGCAAGATGAGTAATTACCCATGTGTCGACGGATGGACTGCCTGTCTCGGGAATGACTTATCCCAACGGCCAGCGCGCATCCCAGAATTACCAATTTTACCCCCGGATGAGATTACTATATATAGTATGGAGGTTTTACCGTGTTGGGCTACTACCTTTACTGTTTTCACCTACCCGTATCGTGCTGTGATTTCCTTCATTAGCTGCCATGTCATGCATCCCTTTTCTGCTCTCGTGTCGGGCAGAAAACCTAAGAAAACAACAAAGGTATAGCCCGACAGCCGTATCGTCCTGGCTAACCCGACACGACCTTCCTATCGCGCATAACTTATCGGACTTACAGCTTTAGCTGAACTTCCTTGTATTGCCTGACACACGTGTCGCACGACATGCCTTTAGGACACGCTTGCCCGATACGCCATGTCGGGCGATAACCGTGTCACCCTCCATGTGCCATCTCGCTTGTTTTGTTGTCGGGCGACACATTGTTTTTCTATGAAGAACGCTCTATCGGGCGTTTTGTTTCTCACAACTGTATCGCCCGACACACCCATGTCGGGCAACGAGCCTGACGTGTAGTTTTCTCTGTGTCGTCTTGTTCTATATCGCCTAGATGTTCTCTCGACGTGATGGATGATACCTAGATCTCGTATTAGGCACGAGCCTACATCTTCGAAAGCTTCGTATCGCCCGATACAATGGTGTCAAGTGATTTTTGTATCAGGCCGTTTTTTTAAACTAGTTTTCCTTTTAAGCACCGGTATCAAATTTTAGCTCTGCCTACCTTCATATCGGTACATTTAATTGACCAATGAATTTGTTTAATGCTAACAGAAATGGCCCATACAAAGTAGACTGTCGTTCGAGTTGACGAACACAGCAGAAGAATCGACACCGAAGCCGTAGCTGAAGCGACAACAGTCGGGCGGAAACACCCAAATCCCGAGGTGGCTGGGCCATCAACAGTAGAAAAGAGAACAAGGACGGGAGAAGTGGCAACTCCAACCACAGTTCCAACAGTAGCGGCAAAACCCTTGGATCACACACCAAGAAGGTTCGTGCCGAGAGATGATGAGCATGGACACCGTTATGCAGAAGTGGTGAACAAGCTCTACAGGCCAAGTAGATTTTTCCACCAGTCTTCTTTCATTCAGCTGGGTATCTTTGAAAGACTAGAGAGCGTCCTCGCCGCGGCAGGACTGAGGAAGATCTGCCTCAACCGTTCTGCCTCCTACACCGAACTCATGAGGGAGTTCATATCGTCTCTCCACCGAGTGAAGAATACTGCTGAGGAAAAAGAAGAATATGGAGGAGCAGACAGACTGCAAGTGTGGATGTACAACTCGGAGCACGCCATCTCCAAGAAGCTGCTCAATGAGAAATTCTCCTCCAGCGAGGAGGAGAAGAAGCTGATGAATAACGGTGAAAGGATCACCGAAGGAGACGAGTTCAATCCCGTGGAGCTCTGGAACAGGCTGACCGGCAAATCATCGTTCCAGCCGGGAAGCAAGGTGGCGGCGGTGCACTCATGTTTCTGGAGAATCGTGTACAAACTGGTGGCATGCCTGCTATTCAGCAAGAACGAATCCAGCAACATTTACATCGAAGAACTCCACGTCATGTGGCACATGATGGAGGGAAGAGTGATCAACCTTGGTCGGTTTTTGCTGAATAGGCTGCACCCAATAAAGGATGCCACCAAGGAATACTGTATGGGTGGCATCATCAACCTGATCGCGGCAGGGCTTGGTTACCCACGGGAACCGTGCAGTCTGTTGAGGACAAGGGGCGATGAGCTGATCGACCTCAAGTACCTCATGAGGGCCAGCATTATAAATAAGGAGGGGAGATGCTATTTCTACAAGTTTGCAAGGACAAATACCCTCCTCCCACTCCCTCACTGCACCACCTATGATGCAGAAAAGCTGGTCTTCACCGTAGAAGAAATAGAAGCTGTGGCGGTAGACGCAGCTTACGCCGCCACCACCAGAATTCAAGAAAGGGTGGCTGCGAGAGAAGAACAAATTCTTCTCAACCCAAGGCAAGAAAAAGCTTCAACAACCCGCGCCGAGCCAACCGCCAATCCAGAGACATTGACGACAGCAGTGGATAGAGCTGTCGTCGCTCCTACTATACCAGCCATGATCACAACGACACCTGTCGTGGCTGAAGAAGAACTGGCGATCGTTGAGGTCGCCGAGACAACAACCACGGGAGCTGCCGCAGAAGAGATAGCCGCAACCCCCAAATTTTCTATGGTGCCTCTACAGGCCAAGGAAGAACCACAGCCGAATGCCAGTAATGAGGTGTTCGCCGAGATCCTTGAGATGGAACTCAGAGCCGCACAACTAATGCCGACACCGCCGCCAGTGTCCCCTATAGCGGCTGCTGAAGAGATCTTTTTTTTTTGTAACCCAGGAGACTCGTAAGGCTTGCGCCGAGCCCAACCTAGGGAGCTCAACCCCATCTCGTAAGGAGCGTAGCCCATTAAGTCGCGCAGAGGCCGACTGCACTACGGGAGAAACAATTCCAAACAATAACACCAGGGGGATTCAAACCCGCGACCCTTCATGAGGGGCCCCGTGCTGTGACCACCTGAGCTAATGCTCGCCGGCATCTGCTAAAGAGATCGCCGACAACGTAGAGGTGGAGCGGCATTCACCCGCACCACGACCATCTCCACCATGATAAGGAGGCGAGGCAGCGACGGCCGCAAGGGTGACGACACCTCGCCCAGTGGAATCTACCTCGCGGAAGATCGAGATCGGTTCTACCTTGTCGGGTAGACCCTCACGCGAGAAGAGCATCGTGAGGACCAGAGGGAGACCTGCAGGAGCCCCTCCGTCACTCGGGAAAATGCTGGGGCACAAACTTGACTACTTGTGGGAGGTAACAGAGAGCCACTCAGCTACATTTAATTCTCTAACACGCAAGTTTTCATTTTTCCAACAGAGGCTGAATAGTCAGGAACGGGAACTGCTGACTCTAGTTGGCCTTCCTAGCCAACTAGAGGCACTCAACGCAATGCTTCAGTAGGCCGTCCAGCGCCTTGAAGCGATTGAGGAGAGACTGAACATGGAAGATGACCATCCACGCCGAAGGCAGCCGAGAAGGTCCCCGTCGCCCCATGGCTCAGGCTCTCTGTCTTCTTCATCAGTAGCCTCTTCAAAATCATCGTCCTCTTCCTCCTCCAGCGGGCCATCCACAATGCCCGAGGAAGGGATGCCGCCGAGGTCGACCAATAGAGCTCCAGTAGTACAGGAGATCTCCCACAGTTTGGAAGAAACAGCCCCCTCAACCCCCCTAGACGAAGCTGAAGATGACAACGAAAACATCAGCGTCAGGGAGGACTCTTCTGATGAATGTGAGGGAGAAAGGGGAGACATCTGCGCCGCCAACGAAAGGCACCCCCCTAGAGGAAGACACTCAGCGGAAGATAAATTCTTCTCTGAGCCGTCAGAGTTGCCTTCTTTCAAGATGGCCGATTTCGATAGGAAGGTCATCGACTACCTGACGATCAGGGACCAGAAGCTACTGAACGAGGTCCTGAGGTCGCAGGCAGATGAAGAAGACGTCGTCTAGAGCGACGACTACTTCTCCGTATGACGGGGAGCACTCAGAAGCATTTTCCGTTTGCCATCCGTCGTTGGAAAAAAGTTGTTCATGGTCCTAGAAGGTGCGATAATAGAGAATATCAGTACCGGGACAAGTCGGAAAACAATGTACAATGCCACCCCGACCTTGGCAAGAAGGCTAATGATGGGAGTACCAGACTCCATCGCGGTAGCCAACATGCTGCAACACATCAAAAAGCATAACACAAACATCGTGTTGGCCCCGTACAAGCACCGCAATGTATGGTTCCTCTGCATGGCAGACCTCAGGAACCACGACGTCCAGTTGTTTAGTTGGAGCAACAACGAGGTGCCACACTCCGGGCTTGTTTTCAGTCACCCGGAGGACAAACATCTGAGGCTTCTACCACTGCGTCTTCTACGAGCCATCAAGCAAGAAGACAAATGTCACAGCGGTGTTTGGAACTTCTTCTCTATCAGAGACTTCCCCATCCAAGCAGAAGAGGAAAGCAAAAACAACGCCTTCATCATTTTGCGTGCCATGGAGCTGCTCAACATATTTGAAACATGAGGCACCTCCCGGGCCAAAACTTTAACCACCTCAGGAGCATATACGCCCTGCTGCTGATCAAAGATGGGCGCTATTTCCGAGATGTAGGGGTACCAGAGGGGCTGCTGGACAATGATCAAGAAGATGAATCTTCACAACCCAGCAACACTCCAGAGAAAGAAGCTGAGATGGAAACTGACACCTATGGGTCAGACAAGCAGTTAGAGATCCTGCGGAAAGTGCATGGATTTGAAGACCCTACTTCGCCTGAAACTGCAGAAGGACTGATCAGCAATTTTGACCGCTTCTCGTGTGCTACACTCACACAGGAGCAGGTTGACAAAATTCTTCTGAAATTAGCTGATTCTACCCCGAAGGATGTCATCTATGAGGCATGCAATGTCATAGTCCCGGTTGATGACTTAAGGGACATGGTCAAAGATGGAGGATGCTTGGCGATATCTGTGGCAGCCGCCTACATCCAAACACTACAGCCAAAGTTCGAACACACATACATAGCCCATCCAATGATGTTCAACGACATCTGCCTCACCAATGAAATAGGAGCAAAGCAATCATTTCTGGCAGAATTGGAGCACAGGGTTCCACGCACCATCTTCCTGCCCATCCTGCATTACAACCACTGGACGCTCCTGATGATGTACACTCGCCAACGAGCAGGAATCTTCTACAACAGCTCAGACAACAACAAAGATCATCCAGTGCAGTGTATATCGGCAACGTTGACCTCCCTCGAGCGCTTAGTAAGAAAATACTATGACGAGGTGGCGGCGCTTATACAACCATTCCTAGACACAACAACAAGCAAATGGCACGAGCTCCAGTTCTGCCACCGCAGTCCACAACAAATTCCTCTATCCAACGACTGCAGCATCTTCGTCCTGGAATGGATATCAAATGAAGAGATGCCTGATCGGCTCCACCATATCGAATACCATAGTAAATGAGGAGAATATGTGTGGGAGGTTCTATCTGGCATAGGCGCGATCACCAGCCAACCCTCACTGGGTTAACATTACCTTACCTTATCTACTTCACAACTCTAGGACAGAGTGTGGAGTAAGTTTGGGGGGGTACCATGTACCAGTGAGGGAGGTATAAAAAAAATCTAGTACTCTTTTAATTCTTCTCCTATATCATGTGTACATATACATATACATGCTCTTACAAAAACAAAAATTTTGCTAAAAATTTTGAAAATTTTTGCTTTTTCGTCTCCATACATATGTACATACTGATACGACTTCTTGCCATTTTGTTTTCTATGTCCCCATGGAGATGCAAGTTTTGTTATGTCTTTCTGATAATGCAGCCTCAAACAACAAAAGCATGTATGCAGAAGGAAAAAGCTAAGAGACGTGTATGTCCACGCCAAAAATTTCGAAAAATAATCTCGCAACAGCTAAGAGATGTGTATGCAGAAGGAAAAAGCTGCCCAAACAAAAAAAATCTCTCTTATTTTCCCTTACCCAACAAAATCCCAAAAAGATAGAGTAGCCTTATGAGAGTGAATAAAAGCATGACAGTTGTGCCCAATAAAAAGAAAGAGAAAAGGAAAAGGAATATATATACACACTTGTTTTCCAAAAAGTACCCATCTTTAGGCATGGTAGATCCGGAGGAGTGGTACGTAGGATGTGAAATCACTGCTCTAAAGCCAACTGGCTTGGACTGTAGGGACCACTTTCCCGATAACAGACCCGTACCTGGATGGACTGATGGGAAACAAGAAAAACCCAAAAAGCCTTAGCCTACCCAACACACAACTTCCTGCTCCCAATAAGCTGTTTGGTGTGAAAGCTAACTTCGAAATCATGCACCCTAGTCTTGCCAAAGCTGTAGAGAAATTTTTTGCTTAAATAAGGCAGGAGAAATAAAGTCTGTTGTTCGTGATCAGGCTGTAGGCTCTGTAAGATATCACAAGGCTTGCTCAAACCCATGGCCTGAAAACTATACCGGTCGAAAAGAAGCATCACAAAACAAAGTTTAAAGATTGATTGAGGACAATCAAAATGCTAAGTTTGGGGGAGTTGATAACACCAAATTTTGTGATGTTTTTGGCCCTTATTTTGTTATCAAAACTGCCCTTTTTAACTGTTTTCCTATCTTTTTATATGTGTTTTTGCAATAACAAGCCACACTATGCTTTTAACTCAATATTTCCAACTTTTGCAGATTTTTCCTCCATTATTAACTCTTTTAGCAGCAAAAAGGCCTGTCCCGGCCCATAAACGTGTTCTACCTACATCGGCCTTTTTCCCCAGGAAGTTGGCCGATACGATCACAGCCCGATAGGGCAGTAGGATACACTGACGCACGACACAAGGGTGTTGCGCAAGAGGAAGCAGACGAGCGATACATCATTTACCCGACAGGGAGCCGGGCTCGCCACGACAACTGAAGCGTGTCGCGCGATACAGGCCGCCCACCGGCAGGCGCCACCCGTCACGATGACCGATAACCGACCTCCTTATGCCGAGCGATACTGCTATCTGCCATCCCCGACTCCGTGATAATAAGAGATGATGAAAGACACGTGGCGTCTGGAGCACCATAACTTCCTCCAACCACTGCCTATAAATAGCAGCTATAGGACTCCGATGGGACGGGTCGGAACCCTACGCAAGCCAACTCAGAAAAGCTTCAAGAGCTAGTGTATCGTGCCCCAAAGGTTGTGCTGGGAGATTCTATGTGAGCAATTCCCCATCTTGGGAGGGAGGGAATGGTTCACTTAGGGCCGTACCGGGCACCACTGCAGGCCGATATCGGCCAACAAGGATACCCGATACAAGTGACTGATACTAGAAGCATGAATCTAGCCCGACACGATACCGAACCCTGATACGCATCGCCAGTCATGGCGTGTCTCCCGAGAGGGTGCCGCCTGACGTGATCGTATCAGGAAAGGGCAACCCGCACGATACGTCTGCCCGTTATGAGTGTGTCGCCCGAGAGGGTGCCACCCGACACGGGGGTATCGGGCAAGGCCCCTACCTGGTATCGGGCTGGAGAGTCTGTTGTTGTCTGTCGCCCTTCTAGATCAAGGAGGCGACATTTATCTTTATTATTTCAGTCATTTACTTCTTTTACTTATGCAATGTAATAAGACCCTTATATGTTTATGGAAATAGAAGAGTTTTAATTATCTGTTGCTTTATGCTTGGTACTTTTGTTGGATGATTACTATGTTTGACATCTGAACTCTAGCTTGTACGCTTGGATCGCGTTTCGGTTAGCTACCAAATCGCATTTTCCCGTTGCAATAGCCTCGAGAGAGGTGTTGTGGCTCTAGTGTTTGGTCTGATTCTGGAGTACAAGAGTCCCCAGAATCGGAGTTGCTTTAGTAACCGTTTTGCTCTAACTTAAGTCCAACAACCTCGAGAGGGGTGTTGATGTTTGGTTAGAGGTACCCGCTTCGAGAGGAGGGGTACAGGATGTTTCTGCTGCCGCTTGTTTTACCAAAGTTTTCTCCTTCGTACCTTACTTTAGAAATAGTGTTATCTCTCTGTTTCCGTTGCATGAAACCCCCTAAAAACTGATAAATGCTTAAAACCTTAATTTTCCTCATAGCTCCAGTTGGAGATAGATTTCTTTTGTTCTATCTGTCTTATCATGTTGTTCCCTTGGGGAACTTTACCATCTCTTTACCCTTGCCGGAGTGTAACATGTCAATTTAGCATTCTCAACACTACCACCCTTGTCCCTATGTTCGACCCCATATATCTACTTCGACCCCGTAAACAAAGTTGTGGGGGCCTAGAAGGTTTCGGGTTATAAATTTAAAAGTCCGACTACTTCAAATCCGCTCCGCTTTTTAGACACGCGATTTAGGCCAGTCAGTAACCCTATTTGTTTTGGCTAATAAAGTTGCTTATAACTTTAATATAATCTTCTAAGATGTTTTGTTATCATGTGACACACTCATATTTCAAGTTTGGTCCCGATTGAATGTTGTTTGAGCAATTTTCCTTTGTTTTGGACCAAAGTGCAATTTACCCAAATTGAGGGGATATAATGCAAAATGTCACATGTTGAACATGCCTCATGTATTTTAGCATAATTTTTGAGAGAATGATGCAAGGTGGTGGCTTGTGGAAATCCTAAATTCCAAGTTTGAACTTGTTTAAACAATGATGGTACCTTGTGCACCAATTTTGGTACAAATTGTAATTTACCCAAAATGTGGGGTTGATATGCAAATTACCACCTCTAGAGTGTTCGCATTTCCTCTATGTATCATTTATAGGATAGAGAATGAATGATACACCATGTTTGATTCCATTATGAATGATGGTAATCTTGGTGATGAAATGACCAAGAAAAAGGGTTGAATTTGGAAGCTTAACTTGAGTTGTATCAAGTTGAAAAGCTTATATATGAGTGCCTGTCGGCCATGGAGCACAAGGAGGTGTTCCATATCGTTTTGTGAACTCTTGGAAAAGTCCATATCGTTCAAAGAACCTCAAGGAGGTGAGGTATGACGGCCAACAAGTTTCCTTAGAAAAAGTGTATCGGCTTGACATAAAATAGTGATTAAACCTAGATGACTTATCCAAATGGATAAGCAATGGACGAATTTGCATCTTTAGATGATCCTAAACCTTTTTGCATGTCAAGATAAATGTTGATGCATGCATGGACACGTGTCACCCATGCATGACACATGGCACCTACTAGCTCAAAATGTTGACACCTCATTTTTGCCTTTCTTCATGATCAACAAGTATATATACCCCTAGTTTCACCCCTTGGTGCAATTTTGCGACCCTTACCACCCTCCTACCCTAAGGTATCGTTCATAGAGCTCCCATATCGTGAAGGTATGCTGTGGTATCATGCACGGGCCTTGGGGTATCGCCCATGGCAAGACCATATCGCCCAAGTAGGTGATATCGACTATATAGGGTGATATCGGCCATAGAGTGAAGTGTTTTGACTCCAAGTGAGTGCCATATCGTGCAAGTGAGTATCATATCATGCAAGAAGGGTGGAATGTCGTGCAAGAGCACAAGGGTATCATGCATAGGCCTTGTATATCGTCCATAGCAAGTATATCGGCCATACCATGTTGATATTACCCATAGCAAGTCGATATCAGCCAATTGAAGTGATTTTGGCCACAAGTGAGGGGGTATCGGCCACAAGAAAAGTTGTGTCGCCCAAGAGGAATATCATATCTCCCAAGAGTGGTAGGGTGTCGGACAAGGAGCTGAGGAACTCAAAACTTAACCCTAAGGTAAGATATAGTTGTCTTCAAGCTTGAATTGAAGCATGGAATTAGGGTTATGATCTACCTTTCTTTTCTTCTTCACCAATTGCTTATCCATGGTGATTACTTGTATATGAAGGAGTTGTGAACGAGCCTTGGACCTATGATAAAGTCGTCTTCAACCTTAGGAACATGGAGCTTTGGACCTTGAAGCTTTGGAGTGGTTCTTAAGGCGGGTTATATAACTTGAAATTATATAATTTCAAAATTTCCTAAAATATTTTGGAGTGGTTCTTAAGGCGTGGTCCTAAATTGTTGTATTTAATGATCTACTTTTAATTCCAAAATTTCCTAAAATAGTTGATGAAATTATGAGTTCTAGTAGTTTCTTAGACCTGTTGACTTGAACTATAATAGTTAGAATAAAGGTCTAGAGCTTGAAGATTGTGATATCACCATATAAAAGTGATATCAGGTGCATGCACATAAGCAAGCACCTCTAACCCGATATGATGATGCACCTATTTCACTAAAATGATATGAATAGGTTTGTAAAACTTATTGAACGATATGGGGGTGTAGTATACACCTCTTTCACGATAGTAAGTCTATTATAGATTCCATGCACGATACAAGGTCAATTGTATACTTGTAAGTTGACAAGAAACCCTAAATTGGGTAACCCGATATAAGTGAAGAGTAACAAGTGCTATTGCATGATATGATCATATGATACATCATTGATACTTAGTATCATGAGGCATACATGACCTTGTATGACATGGTTTCACGACAGGGTTGCACGGTACACAACCCTAAACAATATGGTAACCCTAACCCATCATGGCTAACCCTAGATGGTGACTAGCCCGATAGGGTGATTGAATGTACTTCTAGCCCGACATGGTGATGGGTTGATACCTCATAAGTATCATTGGCGACACATACATATATCTTGTGCCCGATATGAGGTCAATAAGGTACCTCATGCCCGATATGGAGACAAGTGCAAATCCTAGCCCGATATGGTGAGTGTCTATACACCTACAACCCGATATGATGAACATATGCACATGATTTAACCCTATACACCTTGTAAAGGTAAGGGCAATAAACTCTTAGGAGTGATGAGTGTAACACCAAGTAATGGTGTGGATAATACCTTGATAGGTGAAACACCTAGAGTGGTTGATAATGGTTAATCCTATATCAATAATGCCTTAACCCGAGATGAGTTCATATCATTAATGATGGTTGAATAATTCAATTGTGTGACTTATGACCAATACATTACATGATAAATGTGATGAGATAGTGCATAAAGTATTAGGATGGGACATACCCTAATACAAGATAAGTTGATGAACTTAAGTATGTTAAAAGTGATGAGGGAAGTGATACATCAAGACATGATAGATATCACATCCAGCACTTCAAGGTTGATGTACCTTGATGCACCTTAAATCCAATATACTTGGATGAGTAACACATGAAGTGTGTTATGTCAATTGTTACATTGAGATGTAATAAGTTTAATGCACTTTGATAAGTGTGGGCTAACATACTTTGAGAAAGGGTTAAGCCAAGTTAATAAAGTCTGATGTAATCATACCCTGGTAAGGATGAGAGAAGAACTCATACCTTGTGTTGATGATTCATTTAATGATAAATGATGAGAATGAATAAGTATGATTGAATACTTATGGTATCAATGTTTGCTCCTAGATGTGTGGAGCAATGAATTAGGGTTTGATCATTGATAATATGATCTTGAAAACCTAAATGGTTAATAATGGAAAACCCTAACCCTAATGAAGGGTAATGATATGTAAGAGAAACCCTAATCGATAAGAAAGGGAAAACCCTAACCCTAATGATGGGAAGGTTGTATTTCTCTTATTGCATAAGCCTTGTAAGGCATGTTAATTACTTGTATAACAAGTATAATGTGTAATGGCCTTGTGTGTCATGTGAATAAAGTTGTCGCCTAGTGAGAGGTGACAAGATGTGTAATGGCCTTGTGAGCCATGTGATAGTTTGCTGCCTAGTGAGGGGTGACAAGATATTTAATGGGCCTTGTGAGCCATGTGAGATGCTTGTATAACAAGTATCATGTATACCTTGGTCTGAGGACCTAGAGGTAATAGTTACCTGATAAGTGGTAACAGTGTTTAGTGATGATCTAAGGGTTTGAATACCTAGATCCAGTAATCATGATAATGATGATGTGAAGGGATGAGAATTCCCAGTAATGTGATAAGGGACTGAGATCCCAAGTATCACGTGTTTTAAAGATTTGAAAAAGTACGTGATAGATGTATTACACCTTTCTTTGTAGCATTTGTTGTGTTTGATAAAGATAACTTGTTTGATGCTAAAAGAATGTTGTAATGCACGTAATATATCACTAGAAACTATAAAACATTGCTCTGACCATAGATCCATCAGTGTCAGAACTTGCTAATGGTGAAACGGGTTGCTCCACGGCATAACCCAGAGTGCATACTTTTGAGTATGTGAGGGCGTAAGTAGGGACGGTACTATGTGAGTCGATCCCCTTACGATCCCGAAATGAATGGGGATTTGTCTATATGCCCTATCCTGGATCGAGTGCGACTTCGGTCATAGACTCTGTGTTGAGCACGGTGAACTAGCACGTGGCTCGGAGTATGGTGCTTGTGTCGCCATGACTCAGACTGGGGACAGTTCTGTGTAGATGTTTCCCCTAAGAGAGTGCAGTTGACGTTGTAGCTCTAAGCGAGGATGCCTACGTACCCTGGCACAGCTTGTTAGCAGTGAGACGAGATGTCCTGCATGTGGTCTCGTACTGACCGAGACGGTCTGAGGTCATGGAAACCGGCTCTACCAGTGACCTTGTATGGTACTGACTTGTGAGAAGTTTGTGGTCGGTTGGAGATGGCCGGGGTATGCTCCATCTCCTCAGGGCATAAGTGTGATTTGTAAAATATGTTCAGCCGCGTAGTATATCTGCTTAAGGATCGAATACGAGAAACATTGCTTGATGCGCGATACAGTTTACATTCTAGTTGATAGATGTTATTTATGTTTCTTTACATTCCTTGCAAAGTAGATAGATGAATTATAATCTACAATGGGTAGATGCAATGTTCTCCTTATGAAAGGAGATTACTTCATTCTATTCATATAGTGAATTATCCTGCTTGTTAATATAAAAAGAACCTCTGCTCAGTTTATAAATGCTTAATCTATGATAATAATATGGTCGACGGAGAGTTATATCTCTCACTGGGACAATTACAATTGTCTCACCCCTGTGGGACCCAAATTTTTAGGTGGACGTGCACGAGGAGGTGAAGACTTTTTTACAGAGGAAGAACAACAACTGAGGCAGTAGTGACAGCTCAGGTTGAGTGTACTGTCTGTCATGTCTTGTAGATATGAGTCCTATGTGTCGTCTCTATACTCTCAGGTACTTGGAGTTGGTTCGTACTGGTTTTATGATCAATAAGAGATTTTGGCTTACGCGCCTCGAGGTTTTATGTTGCTCATGTATAGTTTGGTAAAGCAACTGTTATATGTTATTCTCGAGATGAGATGTACCAGATATGTATAATGTGAATAATGATGTATATAAGGTTTTGGACCTTTCAGTAAGAGTTTTCCTTGGAATGGATCTCTTTGAAAAATGGTTTTAATTTTTAGTGATTTTTGTTAATCTGCTATTTATGTTTGATTCCGCTTAATTAGTAATGATTTGATTGTCGGTCGTTACACTAAGCATGCAAGTGAATCATTAAAAATTAGAGTAGGGAGATAATCTTGACAAGAGCATATTTATATTCAAAGGGGAGAAAGAACGTACATGTTGGGAGAGCCTTAGTGACTACTCCCAACCCAAGTTAGATGTTTAGCCACACATGTTGACAGGAAGCATAACAACATCACAAAATGATAGATACATCAATAACCATGAAGAGGTACAATGTGACGAAGATGATAGATGTAGATAGAGAAAGAATATGGCAATACAACAAACGTACTTCTTCAAATCTAGATCTGGAGTGGGCGTTGTGGCGGCGGCTTCTTCCTTCAAAGAAGAGGGTGATCAGTCTTCTCTCCCCTCTGACGTCCATCTTCAAGGATCCCAGACTGATGGGTACATGCATGGGTGACTCTAGAGTTTGGCAGCACTTTGTGGTCCTTGATGATCTCCCCCTTTGACATGTTGAGGTGGTGGTCAATTTATAGACGCTGCCATCAACTTAACTTCTAGGTTGCAGTTGTGGTATGGCCTTGATCACGACCTCCATCGCAGTCGTGGTGTGTTGGCTATCTTTCGCAATCGAGGGGGAACCTCAGTCGCAGTATGGGCTCGACCCCGGGGAGTTGCTTTGGTGGGAGGGTTGCGGTCGCAGTGAGAAGAAGTGGGAATGGAGGCACCGATCACGGCAGGGCCACTAGTGTGCTATACAACCACGATCGCGGTGTTGACCACAGTCATGGCATAGCATGACCCTTCAAAAATAAAAGATGTATGAATTTAAGATTTTGACACTAAGGCACTAAAATAAGTGGAGAAATCCATAAAAGGGTATGATAGGGGAGGCATAAATCATACACAAAAAGTACACAAAATGAGATGTTATCAACTCCCCCAAACTTAGGATCAAGCATGTCCTCAGGATAAAGGTAGGCCTGAAATCATAGAGAGATGAGTTATGGGTAATAAAAAAATTTCAGATAGCCTACCATCATAGAGTTATCTCATTCTTACAACAAAACTCTAGTGGTATGTCCGTTTTGAATCCTGAGATTCTATTTTCTCCCTTCATATCTAGAGTTGCATGACTTTAAATCTTGGCCAATGCCTTTTGGTAGTAAAGGACTCTCCATCTCAATGGCTTGCCCTTCCCTGCACTAGGTTCCTAGCTATACTTATACAACATCCCCTTGAGAGGTAGCTTTCACACCCTTCCTTTATTTTAGTTGGCCCTATGCTAGTGTGCTCAGGTAGGTTTCAAGCTTTAAGTGTTTTCCTATACTCCTCAATTTCCCTCACCCACAACCTATCGTAAGGACAATGTTTCCCCAAGGGCTCCTAACGTTAAGTCAGGTGGTTGCATGAGGGTTGTTTGGGAGTGTAGGTGGGTATACTTGGCTTCAGGACTCCACTTATGGGCACGACATATCTGCATTCATAAGTGCAACAATACACCGGATGTGTGGGGTCCTTCAACATCTTTTAGGCACAACTCTTAATATATTTTTTTTTCTTTTTGGCTTTTCATATCTCCTCTCAGGTTTGGGTGAGGGGTTTTAAAATGATTTTCTGGGCGGCCAAGCCTCTTTTCATCCCAGAGCGGGGATAATTAAACCTGGAAGGGGCAAATGTGTCCTTCTCGAGGGAGGTGAGGATTTTCTAGCTAGAACTATCAGGTTAGGGTGATTGATTAGGAGTATGGCTAGGTAAAGTCCTCCAGTTTCCAGGGATTCCATAGACTTAGGATTGTTCCACACACAACGTTTTGCCATAAGAATGATATAAAATCATATTATTACGCTTCTTGTTTTTACTTTTATGTGTATTAGTCACTCTTTTGTGCCTCTCTAGAAATGATAGCACTACAACATTCAGCAGGGGAACTGACAAGTCTAAGAAGGCTCTAAGAAAAACTATGACTTATAGCAAAATTTTTGAAAGTAAAATTTTCGAAAAAAATGTTTCTCATACTTGATTGTAGTAGAAACGAGAATATATATATAAGATTTTTTTTTTAAAATTTTGGTGATAAAATTGTACCTCTCATGCCCGTTTATGACTCCTCCCCCAAACTTATCACTCACCCCCACTCGGGGTGTCAAAATTGGAGTTGGATGTATAAACAAGCTTTCTTTATTGGTGCTAGTTATTTGTGGTCGCCCACTTTGACTCGAGGAGCATGTTGGCGTATACTCCACATAGTGGGTGGTATTGTGCACGTTGCATGTCCTCCACCTTCATATTCATTGTAGCTAGGGCGATCATCCAGGCCAGATAATAGAAGCCACAGTCATTTGACAAAGGTACTTGTTAAGGGATTCTATGGCATAACTGCGTCTTCTTGAAGTTTTTTCTTTCTTTATGCTTGTACCCTTTCCCATGATTTTTTAGCATTTCTACAATTGCTTTGGCACATGTGACTGCCTTCTCTTCTGTTGGTGTCTTTGTAGTAGTCATGTTCGTGCGTTTGTTGAGTGCAAAGACTCCATTCGAGTTGTTGTATAGAATTGCAGTCCTAGCTATAATACTAACTACTAGCAGAGTACAATGACTATCATGTAGGATGGGCAGGAATATATAGTCTGGAAGAGAGGTATCCATGCGTTGTAGTAGGCAATCATTTTCGCCTGACCTTTTATCCTTCAAGATATCATCTACTAAGAGGAAGTAGGCCATTTGCACATTTGGCATGTTGTCATTCAACAGTGCCTGATAGGATGACATAGTGTTGACTGGAAGGTACCCTCCTATTTTCAAAGTATCTCTGAGGTTGTCCTTTAGTACATAGATTCCATCCCTTTTGAAGATTGCCTCTGTCGTGGTTTCACCTTCCATTAATCATTTCATTATCAACTATAGGGATTCTAGAGACAAGCTTTCATAGCTCCAGCTACCAAATTCCTTGAAGGTTGGCACTATTTCTCCTACTGGCCCATCAGATTTTATCTTTGCATATCATCTTCCTCTATCTGCCCTTCTTCGGGCTCATGAACTGGAGGTTGTTCTTTGTCTATTTCTGCCATAGGAGAGTGTTCTGGCTTGCTCTCAGGTTGTTTCTCTACTTTGTTAGGAGTGTCGGTCGCCCATCCTTCCTTCCAAGCAAATGCTCTAGTAGGTTCTTTTAGATTGTCCCATTGGGTTTTAAGTCTTTCCCTCGAGGTTTTCTTTTTAGGTAGAGGTATTTCTTGGTGAAACGAATGTGGTATAGCGTCTGAAGGCATCGTCGGGTCATTGAAGAAGCAACGATCATAGATGACCTCCATTGCATAGACACCACATAGGCCATGTAAGTCTTCTGTGCAGAGGTCTTCCAGTGGGATTCTCTTATTGATTGCTTCCATCATCCTAAGTACTATGAAGGCACAATCCCCTATTCCAACCTTTTCTCGAGGGACCTTTTTATAGATTGAGAATTGTTTCTACATCCCTTAGTGTCGGCTTTCCGCCATCTGAATATCCCACTGTAGACGTAGTAGAACCTTTGAAATATCTCTTGCTTCCTCATTTTTGTAAACCAAGGACATGTTATCCAGTTCAACTATGCAGTAATTGAACACTATTGTACGTCTCTCATGTAGGTTGATGACAATAAGTGCCCAATACTTTACAGTCCTTATAGGTATGACTACAAATTTTGTCTCTTCTCTGCTCACTACACATTGTAGTTCTTTCACATCAGTAAATTTGTCATTTTTATTGAAAAGTTGACCTGCTAGATGTGTAGTGCCATTAAAAATAGGTTGCATTTTCTTGAGATGTAGAAATTCCTCAAGTAGAGTTGTAGAGAGTACTTTGAATAGTTTTTATGTACTCATGCTCTTTTTAGAAAGATCCCTCTAAAATGGTCCCTGTTAAGCGACCTTCCTTTGTTGTGGTAGAGAATATCTGTTCCTGGAAGGTTGTCATCGAGTACGTCTACTAAGATATGGACATCTCTGCATGTAATTCTAGATAATGAGGTCATGTCCAGGCCCACCATTTTATAGGGTAGAGGAGGAACAACACTTAATGGTACAATATCAATTGGTGTGCTCCACTTTCGAATAGGCTCGTTAGTGAAGAAGGAGCTGAGTCCCCCATCGTCGACTTCTGAGGTTATGTTTCCTATTGTTTGCATTGTTGGGGGTTGTACCTCTATCACGGGAAGTTTTATCTTGGCATCCATCGATGCTTGATTTGCTGCCTTGCTTTCATTCTTCATAGATATCTCTCCAGTTGAGTCGTCTATGGGTTTGTTCTCTTCTGATGGCTTCTCTAATTCTGCTGAATTGAGCTTGGCTAACATCACATCCATCTTTCTATCATACAATGTATCATTGTGCTTGTACTACGCTAGGTCTTGTAGAAAATCGTTGCAGATATCCATTCCAAAAGTCATGTCGTCCAAGAACTTGTTGAGATCTCTTATTTCTCGTGATGTGAGATCTTCTATGGCAATGCTTTCGTCCTTGATGACTAAAATTGGTTGAGGTTCCTCAGATGTATCCTTGTCCTCTTCTGGGCTGCAGTTCAAGTCGAACATTCTTGATAAGGCATTTGTCTTATTTGTCTCAACTTCTTTCTTTGCCGCCAAGCGTCCATCTCCTGGCGTTCTACATCAATTTGATGACATTCTTCATCTAAGTGCTGACATTCCTTCTTTGGATAATCTAACACTACTTCATACCCCATCTGCATCAATTCTTTATCTACTCTCATGGCGTCATGTTCTTTTCTGAGGTCTGCCATTTCTTCATTCAATGTCTTCAAAGCCCCCATCATTGTATTATGGGTGTTGAAGACCTCTTGCATGAACTGGGGGAGTGCCTCAGTTCTCGTGTTCAAACATTGTACCTGCATTGTTAGTATACACATTCTAGAAGTAATATTTTAATTAATCTTGGAAGCATGTTGCATGTGTACCCACATGGCATCTAATTTGTGCCCTATTACATCACCAAATGTGTGTGGGTGTTGGTGTTGCTGCTCTGCAGTCATTGTTGATGGTGTCGTTGACATTACAGGCTCCTTAGGTTGTGGGGCTGACTTGTTCTACATTGGATCAACATTGGTTGCTTGGGAAGAAGTGCTCGCATCTGGTTGCTCAAGTAATTGTAGTACCACTTTAGGGATCATAGGGTTGGGTGCAACCGTGGGGCTTTTGAACCCTTGGCGGGGTTGCTTCTCGACCTCTAAGTGTCGTTCTTCTTCAAAGGACTCAACATGTGTCTGGTCGCTTTCTTCATTTACTGCCACCTCTGGTTGGTCTTCAATCTCTATAGGCATGCGTGGTGAGGGCAGACTCGGGGCAGCAGATTTGTCTGATGTTTTCTTCTTTTGCTTCCTTATCGCCAACTTCTTTCTTTCCTCAGGCTTTTGCATCCCCATTTCTGGAGTCTTATCCCTCATGTTCTTCTCTCCAGCAGGTGACGATGGGCATGCGGTCGTGTTGGTGGTGCCTAAGTACATTTTGTCCACATCCTCCTGTGTGGGCTGCAACTTGTGGGCATCATAATATGCCATCTCTGGTAGGGGTAGAAGTACTTTGGAGAAACTTACTTTGTAGAGAAGTTTGCTACCTTTCTATGCCAGAATGCATGTGTTGATGAGGGACTTGATGTCTATCTTGGTACGTCCCTTGGTCTTCTTATATTTCATCAACAGATCAACATCTATAAAATGATAAGCAATTCTAGTTATCTGGCTTCCCATGCATAATTCTTTTGTCTGCTTTGCTTCCCCTCCTACTGTGGCTGACAACCTCTCGATTAGTAGTCTCTCAATGTTCTCTAGTTTCTTGTTGAGCATGGACCATATTAGAAGTAGATCCCCCTTGGTCACTCCTCCAGTTTCTGATCTCATGAAGACTATGTTGGTGATTATTTTCTGTATGACTCTGATAAAGCAGGAGGTGATGAGAGTCGCATCTTGTGACTGTTGTATCTGATGACTTATTTTTCACCTAGTGTAGTTGAGCAGTCTTGTGTGCCTCTTCTGTCGTCTTAGTGAATATAGTGTTGAGAATGACTTCAGTAATTATGTGAGCCTTGCCCCTATTCTCACTTCAAGATTGAAATCACTGCCACCCTTTTTGCACTTGCCACCACTGACAGGAAGCTTTTCTAGTGACAACATGAACTTTGCCATCAATTGAGTGAGTAGGGGGCTTCTGACGTACACATGGCACAAAGATTTGCGCCTTCTAAGAAGTCGACCACCCTGTCATAAATCCCCATCTTCTTGAAGTCATCGACGTCCAGGTATCACATTGGTTTGAAGCCTTTAGTCTTCAACACCCAGTCAAACTGTGACTGGTGTATTTGATCTCTTGGTATGAATGCTGGAACCCACTAGTTGAGGGCCTCCTATTCATCCTCATAGACCTCTTCATAGGTTGCTTCTTTTTCTTGGCCCTTTGACTTTTCTGCGGCTGTCAATTTTCTCTTTTTGCCATTTTTTGCATCCTTGGCTTCAGATTTGCATTTCTCCAACTTCTTTAGTTCTATTTCAGAAGGCTGGTACTTAGAGATCTTTGTTCGTGATGTCTCCTGAGACTCCTCAGACTCTTCTGGCATCTTATGGGCCATAATGTACTCATATTTCTTCTTCATTAGTTGCAACTGAAGCTTCTTCGTCGGTGAGAGGTTGGGGTTATCCTTCGGTGCTTTGATTATTTTCTCTAAGTTTTCCTCCACACCCCTCAGTGAAATTGCCTCCTTCATCAAAGTGTCATCAGTTGAGGCCGACATTATGCAATTTTCAACATTCAAATTGTTGTTAGCAAGATTGTCCTTTATATTTTATTCATGGCATTAGCACTAATTCTTTTTTTTTATTGTTTGCACTTGAAATGCATGAGATGTTGCGACCGCATCATAAACAGAAAGATGTACTGCAGTCGAGGAGGGTGCCATGACTGCGGTAGGTGATTATCAAAACAAAAGAAATGTCATGACTGTGGCAAAGAAACACCACGATCGCGGTGGGTGCCGCGACCACGATCGACGTTAGACTTGATCAAGAGAAATTTGCACAAGGAAGGACCACGACCACGGCCAAAGAGACTATTGGTGTTGTGACTACGGTTGGGAAGGTACCTACTTGACCACGACCATGACGATCATGGTGGGTATTCCCACCCAAATTCTGACCGACCATCGGCGATACAGCCAGAAGCGCGCGAGTAAAACACCGCAATAGGTTCAACATTGGTTGAAGAGGAAAGAATAGCGGCGAAAAAAAAGAAAAAGCACGTGAAACTCCGTTGAAGGAGCGGTAATATACCCAGTGATTCCAGTGGTAGCTGCACCATAGAGAAAACTAAATTCTAGGGTTGTAAACCCAAGAAAGGTGATGAAACCACAAAAAGACAAGAAACAAGAACAACGATGCATAATAGGAGCGTGCAATTTGTACCTTGGTGTGGTTAGGAATTCAAAACAGACAGCTAGGGAGGTAGCATTGGAGGTGGTGCTATCACAATGAGGGTACAACGTTGGCTGTGGCGGTCGAGTTCGCAGTGAACGTTCCTTGGTATTTGATCGTGGTCTCGTTTTCTTGCTTCTAACATTTCTTCAGTTAGGTTTCTTCTAATGTTTGGGAGTTATAGAGCGAGGAGAGAAAAAAACCTATTGTTGAGAGGTTTCTGTTTATATACTTGAAAATGGCCACAACTGTGGCCGGGTAGACCGCCACGACCGAGGTCAAGCATGCTCTTGACCTTGCCGTGATCACAGTCCTAAGGTGCGTAAATATGGTACCACGACCGCGGTAGACACCGTGACCGTGGTAGGTGCCACGACCGTAGTGCACACAAAACCAAGTTGGTAAAAATGATTAACTAAAACTAAAACACCTAATATCTAATTAAAACTTATGTAAAAAGGAGGCAATCTATATATATTACATTTATACTTTTTTCTAGATGTGAAAAACCAAAATACTTAGAAGGAAAGAGGTACATAGCTCATAGACTAAAACATGAGATAAAGGAAAATTTGAATTGTAAAAGAAAATAGAAAAAGCTTGGGTTGCCTCCCAAGAAGCATTAGTTTAAAGTCTTTTAGCTTGACTCTCTCTCATTCTGGCTTCATCCTCCTTCAATTGGTGCCAATACTCTCATTCATTTCATCTGCTAGAGGACTGGGCTCCCCTAAACTTAGCTCGGTCCTTCTCACAAAAGCCTCATCTACATAATACCTTTTTACCCTCTTCCCATTCACCTTGAAAGTGCATGTCTTGTCTCCAGTTATTTCCATCATCCTTGATGGGTATATTTTTACCATCGAAAAAGGGTCAGACCATCTTGTTCTCATCTTTCTGGGGAACAACTTGATACTCAAATTAAATAAGAGAACTTTTTCTCTATCATGGACATCCTTTCTCTTCAGGTGGGAGTCATGTCATACCTTAGTTCTTTGCTTATAGATCCTTTCACTCTCACAAGTGTGCAGTCTCAACTCTTCAAGTTCCTAGAGTTAGAGAAATCTTTTATGCCCCGCCCTGTCAAGATCCATATTCAGAAATTTGATAGCCCATAAGGATTTGTGCTCTAATTCATCATGCAGATGATAGGACTTCCCATAAATCAACATGTAGGTTGTCGTTCCTATAGGTGTCTTACACATTGTACGGTAAGCCCATAGCACATCATCAAGTTTCATAGACCAATCCTTCCTTGTACGACTTACAGTCTTCTCTATGACCTGTTTGATCTGCCTATTAGACACCTCGACTTGTCCCGACATTTGGGGATGGTATGGTGTTGCAACTTTGTGCTTTACTTCATACTTCCTCAATAGAGCTTCAAATTGATTTTCCCTGAAGTGAGACCCCCTATTACTTATGACAGTACATGGTACCCCAAACCGTGGGAAGATGGTTTTCTCCAACAACTTGATTACTACCTTGGAGTTATAGGTTTGGGTGGCAACATGCTCTACCCATTTCAAGATGTAGTCCACAACAACAAGTATATATTGGTTTCCTTTTGATGATGGGAAAGGTCCCATATAATCAATCCCCCATACATCAAATATTTCAACTTCCACCCGATCGACCATGAACATCTCGTTCCTTCGGCTGATGTTTCCTATAAGTTGACACTCTTTATAGGTATTGACAAATGATGCAACATCTTTAAAAAGAGTCTTCCAATAAAATCCTGACTGTAGGACTTTTGCAGTTGTTCTCCCCCCTCCCCCGTGGTTGCGCCCATAAGGTGAGGAATGACATTCTTTGAGGATTAGGGCACTTCTTCTTTCGGTATGCAACGATGGTATAAGTTGTCAGAGCATCTTTTGAACAATAGTGGATCATTCTAATAGTAGTTTTTTAGATCAGAGAATAATTTCTTCTTATGATTATAAGTGATCTCTGGTGGAAGTTGCCCACAGGCTAGATAATTGCAAATGTCAGCAAACCAAGGTAGGTTTTTTTCATCTGAATGGGCCATCAATAGAGCCTCATTAGCGTAGTTGTCGTTTACTGGAAATTTATTTTCTTCATCAAAAACTATCCTTGACAGGTGGTCTACAACCAAATTCTATTTTCCTTTTTTATCGATGATATCACGGTCGAATTCTTGCAGTAATAAGGCCCATTGTAGAAGTCTCGACTTTGTATTCTTCTTCTGCATGAGATATTTTATAGCTTTGTGATCAGTGTATACTTTTACTTTTGACCCCACTAAGTATGATCTGAACTTATCAAAGGCAAATATGATAGGCAACATTTCTTTTTCAATGGTGGTGTAGTTTACTTGGGCTTCATACAACGTTTGACTTGCATAGCAAATCACATGGTGTCTCTTGTCCTTCTTCTATCCTAGGACAACACCAATGGCGAAATCACTGGCATCACACATAATTTTGAAAGGTAACTCCCAATCTGGCACTTGTAGAATCGATGATGTTGTTAATGCTCTTTTAATGGTCTGGAAGGCATCTAAACATTCACAAGTGAATTCGAATTCATCAGCTTTAGTCAGGATATTGAAAAGGGGTTTAGCAACCTTTGAGAAGTCTTTTATAAATCATCTATAATATTCTACAAGCCCTAAGAAACTCATTACACTTGTAATGGATTTAGGTGGAGAAAGCTTGGATATGGCTTTGATCTTGCTTAGGTCCACTTCGATTCCTTTCTTAGAAACTTTATGCCCTAAGACGATACCATCTTGGACCATAAAATGGCATTTTCCCCAATTCAGGATCTCTAATATGTCTTCTAGAAAGTCTAAAAACATAGATATCATGTAACGTTGGAACCCGAATGACAACCTTATAAAAGTGTACGTGTCATAGATGCATGTGAAGGTTGTCTTTTCCTGATCATCAGGATGGATCGGTACTTGATAGAATCTCAAATACCCATCCAGAAAATATAAGTAATCATGATGAGCTAATCTTTCTAGAACTTGATCGATAAATGGCAGAGGGAAATGATCTTTTCTAGTAGCAGCGTTCAATTTGTGATAGTCAATGCACATACGCCAACCTATTATCATTCGCATTGCCACCTCATCTCCATACTCACCTCTTATCACTGTCATTCCACCTTTCTTAGGCACCACATGGACAGGGCTTACCCAGTTACTGTCACTTATGGGGTAAATGATCCTGACATCCTGCAACTTAATAACTTCATTCTTCACGACTTCCTTTAGCATTTACTTCAACTTTCTCTATGGTTGAGCTAAAGGTTTAGTTGTTTCTTCAAGATGTATTATGTGCTTGCATAAGGTAGGATTGAGTCCTCTGATGTCTACTACTAAATACCCTATAGCTTTCTATGCAATCTGAGCTCCTTTAGCATCCTTTCTAGATGATTATCTGTCAAGTTGGCATTAACAATCACAAGATTCCTCTCTTCTTTGTCCAGGAATTCATACTTCAATCATTATGAAAGCAGTTTCAATTCTGGCTTTGGTTTTGGTGCTCTCTTTTCTTCAGGTATTTTCTCAAGTAAGGCATACTTTACAGTCTCGAAAGTTTCTTCATCCTCACTAAGTTCTTCTTTAGGTCAATTCAGGTAATCCAAGATATCTATGACTTCTAGGTATTCCACTGTAGGGTTTGGAGTATTCAAGGCTCACATGAGGGGATCAACAATCACCTTGTCCTCTTGCACGTGTTCACAGTCTTGATTGTAGCTATCCATAAAGTAAACAGACTCAAAGACAGACGGTCCTCTCATAGCATCTTGTACTCGGAAGTCAAAGTGATCATCCCCTACACATAAAGTAATGATTCCTTTTGCTACATCTATTAGAGCCCTTCCAGTTGTGAGGAAAAGTATCCCAAATATCATCAGATAATAAAAGTCCTTGACTATGTCGATCACTACTATGTCGCATGGTATGAAAAATCACCCAACCCATATCAGAACATCCTCTACTATTCCCACAGGTCTCGTAAGAGTGTGTGATCAACTAATTTGATTCTCATGTCTGTCTTTACCATATATGTTAACTCGAGCCTTTGTGCTATAGTCAAGGGCATAAGACTAATGTTTTCTCCCAAATCGGCTAATCCCTTCCTTTCCATGTTGTCTCCAACACATAAGGGTACGTTGAATGCCCCTAGATCTCTCTTTTTGGTTGATAACTCATCTTGAACAAAGGCGCTTGACATTTTTTCCAATTGCATAGTCTCAACATGGTCTCCTCTCCTCCTCTTTGTGATTAGGTCTTTAAAGAATTTTGCATATGTTGGCATCTCTTCAATTGCATCGAGAAATGAGACATCTAGGTGGATCTTCTTTACTACTTCCATAAATTTCTTGTACCTATTCTTTAAATGTGCCTTGATCAGTTTGTAGAGAAAGGAAACTCTTGGGGCTTAAGGATTTCTCTTCATAAGAACTTCTCCTATAGAATCTGAGTTCTTGACCTCTTCATCCTTCTTCTTTTTGCCCTTTTCTTATTTTGGACTTCCTTCAAGTGTTCCTTGTCCCTTGGAATCTTCTGGTGTAATCACCTTGTCAGTTTTTTGCTCACCACGACTTCTTTCTTCTTTAGTATTGTCAGTACCAAGGTCTTCCAACATCCTCCCTAATTGGAGAGTGGCCATCTTAGCAGTCTCCATATTTAATGAGATCTTCCCCGAAATATTTTTCATAAGTTCCGCTAGTTGGGCAAGATGTTGATCAATTTGCCTTTGATGGGTTTCCATGTCTGCCATCTGAGTTTGCATTGTAGTTAACACTCCTGAATTGGTGATGACACTTTGAGCACGTTGGTCATTTACGGAAGCTTGCTTCTTTGCAAAGTCAAACAATTGAGCAATCATGTCATTTTGGTTGCTATCTTTGCCCTGGCTCGATCCTTGGCCTTGTCCTTGACCCTGTCGACTCATATTTTTATTTTGACTCTGGTAGATATTTTTGTTTGTCTAATGACTAGTAGTTCTAGTATATTGAGTCGATCCTCCTTTCTTCTCAAATCCTGGAGGCGGTTTAGATAAATTACTTAGTTGATGAGTGTTTTCAGCAGCTTCTTTGTTGCCATAGTTAAATCCAAGATGCTTTGGACGTTTGAAATTGGCATATGAGACATTTTCAATTTCTTCTTTGCTTTCACTGTCTTCACTCCCTTCTGGCTGTGTGTAGATACAATTGTCAACTCCATGCCCTCCTTCTCCACATGTAACACATTTCATGACTTTATCTATGTATTTCTTACCATTGCCCCTAGTTTCTTTTAATTGTTTGACATCAGTAGCAATTTTCTAAATCTGAGCTATAATGATTTCCAAAGCCCTAGCTTCAATTGACAGTCCTTCAGATCCTGCCTTCTTGGCTAATCCTCTATCATTTCTGTCATAGTCCATGCCTGCTTGCAATGCAGCCATGTTATCAATTATTTTCATGGTTCTGCTCGATTTCTTACCAAGAAAGTCACTTCCGACGACTGCATTCAACGAAGTTCTTTCTGTGGGAGTTAGCCCATTTTAAAAAGTGGTTACCAGAAATCCTTTATGGTAGTTATGGTGGGGGCAATCTCTCTGGTATTCTTGAAAATGTTCTCATGCCTTGTGAAGGTTCTGCCCTAGTTTTTATGTGAAAGAAGTGATCTTTTGCATATTATGTATAGTTCTTTCAGTGGGATAAAATTTAGTGACTAAATCATATGCAAGGGGTCTCCATCCATCTATGGACAAGTGGGATAAGTTAAGGTACCAAGATAAAGCTTTATCTTTAAGAGATAAATTGAATCCTTTACAATATATGACTTCTTGGGACACAACCCTCATCTTGATGGTATCACAAATGTTTTTTAAGGCATCTAGATGATGGTACAAATTTCCACTCCTTGAGTTCCCATGAAAGGGCTTGTTTTGGATCATCAAGATTACAGTAGGTTTCAACTCAGAATTAGCTACATTGAAGTGTGGGATGATTATTGGGCATCTTGACTCATTGATCATGGCTATCTCTCTAAGAATTTTTCCTCCCTCATCATCTTCACTCACACTATTCTAGTCATCACATTCATGTTCATTTTCGCATTCATGCTCCTGATGATTCCTATGATGCCTTCTACGGTGATGATGATGGTGGTTGTAACATCCCCGACCTGGGTTTAGGGTTAACCCTATTTGTTTAGCTTAAATAATTTTCTTAGAACTTTAATATAATCCTCTAAAGTGTTTTTTTATCAGGTGACAAACTTATGTTTCAAGTTTGGTCTTGTTTGAATAATGTTTGAGAAATGTTATCTCATTTTGGACCAAAATGCAATTTACCCAAGATGAGGGGTTATATTGCAATTTGTCACATGCTGACCGTGCCCTAAGTGTTTTAGCATCATAGTAAATAGAATGATGCTAGGTGGTGTCTTGTGGAAAGCCTAAATTCCAAGTTTGAACCTGTTTGAATAATGCTAGTGACTTGTGTACCAATTTTGGTACAAGTTGTAATTTACCCAAAAGGTAGGGTTGGTATGCAAATTACCACCCATAGAGTGTCCCTACTCCCTCCTAGTATCATTTAGAGGATATATAAATAAGTAGGCATCATGTTTGAATTATTTATGAGTGATGGTACTCTTGGTGATGAAAAGACCAAGAAAGGGTTGAATGTGAAACCCTAATTTGAACTTATATCGAGTTGTAGAGTCCATATGAGAATGCCTATCAGCCATAGAGCCATAGAGGGAGTCTCATATCGGTTTGTGAACTCTTGGAATTGTCCATGACGAACTAAGAACCTCAAGGAGGTGATCCATGACAAGTTAGATGCTCCTTGCAAAAAGTTGTATCAGTTTGCATAATTTGTGAGAAAAAATGAGATATCCTGTCCAACAAGATAAGGGATGGCCAAAATATCATCTCTAGATTATCCTCAAGTGTTTTCCAAGTCAAGATAAATATTAGTGCATGAAATGACAAGTGTCAACCATGCATGGACACGTGTCACCTAGTAGCTTTAAAATGAGGACACCTCATATGCACACTTTTTCATGAACCTCAAGTATATATACCCTTCCTTTCACCTATTAGTGGAATTTTTTGAATCTTACCATCCCTTTGCTCTTATATATTGTGCATAGAGTCTTAGTATCGTGCATAGGTGAAGGAATATCATGCATAGAGCTTTGGTGTCTCCCATAAGCAAAGTGATATCATCCATAGCAAAGTGATATCGGCCACAAGTGAGGGATATCGACCACAAGTGGTGAGGTATCGTGCATAGGGCTGAGGAGCTCAAGTCTTGGACCTTTGAGAATCTCATATTCAACCTTGGGAATTTTAATATTTGGATCTTGGAGATTTGAATTTTCTCTTGAGGCAGGTTATATAACTTGAACTCAATTATGTTATTATTTACCATCAATCTTGCCTTAGTTAAATGAGTTACTTTCAAATAGAATTTTCTTGCATAATTGATGAACCCATGAGCTATAGTAGTAACCTAGGACTGTTGTCCATGAAATATAACAGTAAGAACAAGAGTCTAGAGTTGATTATGATGACATCATCATGGTTCAACCCGATATTGGGTTGAAGCACCTCTAACTCAATATGGTGTTGAAGGATACACCTCTTGCCCAATATGATGGTGAAGGATACACCTCTTTCCCAATATGATGTTGAAACCATAGATAGTGATAGTTATACACTCTAGAATGATATGGTGATGAGCATAAACCTTATCCATGATATAGCAACACACACACACCTCATGAACATTATGGTGATGAGCATAAACCTTATGCATGATATGGTGACACACACATCTCATGAATGATATGGTGATCAAGATACACCTCATGGGCAATATGGAAGCACCCATATACCTCATGCCCGATATGGTAAGCACATATACACCACAAGGTCGATATGTTGAGCACACATACACCTCAAGGTCGATATGGTGAGCATACATACACCTTATACCCGATATGGTGTTGAAACCCTAGATGGTGATATGGAATCCGATTTACCTTGGAACCCCACACCCCTATCATTTTGTGTAATGGGTTAATTGTGAAGGGTTCAACTAGTTGTCTATCCCATCACTCAATACATGATAGGATTGATCCCATGAAGGTATGAAAGAATATGAGCATAAGGGTTTAACCTGACATGCTAATATGATATGGCAACCCGATATGGTAACTTGATATGGTAACCCGATATGATGATATGAACACATCCACTAGAATGATATAGTGATGAATTTATACCTCATGGATGATATGAGTGACAGAGATAAACCCTCTTTGTACCCACATATACTCAACAATATATGACTCCAAGTTCCTTCTCACAATTATAATTACTTAAAGGATTACTTCACTATACAAAAAATTCTAACACTGTGGTAGTTCTACGATCACAAGGAACTATATGATTAAGAGTACAGTTGATAATTAAGTCAATTACATACTTTTTAACATCATCAATTAAGTTACATACAAGGCACCTAGATATATTTATAAAATGGATCATGTATTGTAAATTCTAAACATATAAAATGTATATGATAGTTCCATTCACTCAAGAATGGTATATATAAATATCTTTGGCCACAAAGACGATCGACCCATTATTTAGGATACATGAAAGCCCAACTTGTCATTAAGACCATAACAATGATAAATCCTTATAGGAATCTCATTATCAATTAATATTTTGTAGGTATCTTTATGAGAAGTAAAAGAAAATACTCAAAATTTCAGTTCAAAAGTCCAATGGATGTCAAAGTTATGTATTTTTAAGATTTAGGTAGAGAAAGTCTGAAAACCCTTGCATAGATGAGCTATCTTTGATACTATAATTTCCTCCAACCACAAGTTTAATAGAATAATGACTAAAAAATCCTTAAACTTATTATAGAACTTTCCTAAAACGTTAAGGAAAGGTATATGTCTATGCTTCCCAGTTTGTGGCTTAGAAATATCAAAATGACATCTTTAGGGACATTTACACTTGTATTTCCAATTTCATTTCTCGTATTCTTAAAAGAAATACTCACTACATAGAAGAAAAATATATTTTGGGGTTGAGGAATACATGAAAGTTCGTATGTCCATATAAGTTACACCAAACGATTCTCAAAAGATCATCATTTAGCATATTAAGGATTTTAAGAGCAGGATTAGTTTTATGCATGTAACAACCAGGAAAAAAAGGTATCAAAGGTTATATCACTCGCCACAAGGGTGAAGAAAAACGTGCAAACAACAAGGATCCACAAAAAAATGAGCAAACA
Source organism: Alisma plantago-aquatica (assembly GCA_963693085.1). Classification (NCBI taxonomy): domain Eukaryota; kingdom Viridiplantae; phylum Streptophyta; class Magnoliopsida; order Alismatales; family Alismataceae; genus Alisma; species Alisma plantago-aquatica. The sequence goes on from OY856410.1 coordinate 1,110,797,862, forward strand.
TCCAAGATTTATCCTCTAAAAGCTTCAGGAAAGTTCCTCTCCTTAAGAACAATATGAATTTAGAGAAAAGAGAGAAGAAAAGATAATTCTTTAACCTTATGCATGAGTTTGAAGCTTGAAACACCATGTATATCTGCCATGTTTGTGGATAGAAGGGGGAATTATAAGAAAGAGAGTTTAGGAGAGAAGACCTTACATGTAGGGAATACACAACTAGGCTAGAAGGCCTACATCCATCCTAAGGAGGCTGGATCCAAGGCACACACCAATATGCATCCACTATCATGCAAGATCTTAGTCTCTTAGAGACCTTCCCATTGTCTATCGATTGTTTCTTTTTGGTCTCTAGTAGAAGCATTGAGTTTGGTAAAATGTTTTTAGATGGGAGTGGGTAGGGGTATTTATAATAGGATGGAAGAGAGAAAGTCAAAGGGTCTGAAGTAGTGTTTCCATTGGTCAAAGGATCATTTCCTCCATTGGTTTGTGTGTCTAGAACCTCCATCAGTTTACAACCATTGAAAATCAAAACTTTCGTTAGTTGATGACCACCCAAAACTTCCATTGATTTGCAACCACCCTGAACAACCACCAATTTGTTAACATACAAATTAACCAATAGTTTATGAACATGCAGGACAACAATCAGTTTGTGAACATGAAAAACAACCATCTATTTGTGAAGCTAAATAAGCATAGATAGGTACACTTACCATCACCACCATACTAATCTATTACAAGGGATTGGTATCTTATGCAACAAGGTTAAAAAAGCATCCAAATAAGATACAATTTTACCAGCTTGTCAAAAACAACATGAAACAAAATGTTCATGTATAAAAATGCAATTAGACCCTTGAAAATAGAAAACTTATATATAATCCCACAAAGTACATAAAATTGCATAACTTAAGCAAATGAAGTCCGAATTGGCTCAAATTTTAAACATAGTTCTACCAATTGATACTAAAAGTTTAGGAATTAACCCAGGCTAGGGGCCTTACAACTAGAAACCCTTGAGAAGGATTTCACCCCCAAATCATATGTAAACAAATATGTGTATTTTCTATGCATTGCATATTTAACTCCCACATGTCTTCCTTTACACCATGGTGATGCCACAACACCTTCACTAAAACTATATCCTTCTTGCTCAAGTTCTGTACATGATCTAAGATCAAGATCATTCCCTAAATATAAGAGACATCATCCTCTCACTGGACCTCCATTGGTTGTATCATCTTTTTTATATCAAGATGACACTTCTGCAACATCAAAACATGGAAAACATTGTGCAACATCCACAACTCTGGCGGTAACTCTAGCTTGTATGTTACCTTTGCAAATGTGATCTATGATAGGGTAAGGTTGTGTAAAACTAGGAGCCAACTTACCCTTCTTTACAAACCTCATAAAACCTTTCCAAGTGTGTACTTTGAGACACACACAATCTCTAGTTTGGAACTCCAAAGGTTG